>OX422216.1:189707278-189989778 GCA_949130495.1 Sambucus nigra
TGCTTACTTTCATAGATTTAGTCGTTTCAAACTCTCTTTTGAATTTGGTTTCTTCCATTTGATTTATTGTATGGGATTGTATTTGGAGATGTTTACTCCAACCATTTATTTTACTTCAGTCAGACTTTACTTATACTACTGTGATGCATGGCAATCGTTAGTATTCTTTTTGATTGGTTAATAACAAGATAAAATTTTAACATCAACCCTTTTAAAAACTAGGTGGTTAGCTTTATAAAATTAAAATTTGAGATTTCAATAGTGATGCATTATCTGAACCAACTTGATATTCTGAAATTAATTAATTAAGTACTGATCACCCGGTAATTAATTAGGCGAGGTTTCACTGGGGCGGACACCACCAACAACCCCCACACATCACCCCGGGCAGCACGAACAACTCGTGCACGTCCAATATAGTAGGTAGCAATCGATCGCGCAATTGCAAAACTCCCGTTTTGAGAGTAGAACACTTAGGCTTCAAACTGTGTCGCGAGTCGGCAGATGCCCCCCCCCCCCCCCCCACCAACCCCCCATCTCCATAAGGCACTGCGATCGGTACGAATAACTCATGTGCGGTCAACGTAACACATAGCAAACGGTTGTGTAGTCGCGGGACTCCTAGTTTGAGAATAGGACCTGAATTTTAAAATTGGCACACTTAGGCTAAAACGTATCGTGGGGGGAGAATCCCCCCCGTCCCCCCCCCCCCCCCCCTCCCCAAATGGCACCAGAGGCGGTACGAACACCTCATGACCGTCCAACGTAATACCTAGCATGTGGTCGCACAGCGGCAGGATGCCCGATTTGAGAAAAGGACACGAATTTTATATTAGGAACACTTAGGCTTGAAAATGTGCTGTGAGGGGGCGGATGCCACAGATCCCCCCCCCCCCCCCCCCCCCCCAAAAAAAAAAAAATAGCACCGCTAGAGGAACAAAGTGCTCATGCACATCCGATGTAACACGTAGCAACCAGTCCCATAGTCACAGGACTCTAAATTTAGGATAGGACCCAAATTTGAGAGAAGAAACACTTAGACTTGAAAACGTGCTAGGAGAGGGAGGACGTCACCATCCCCATCCACCCCCAAACGACACAGTAAGCGGCACGAACAACTCGTGCGCATTTAATATAACACATAGAAATCGGAAGCGCCGTCGCGGGACGCTCGGTTTGAGAACAGGACCCAAATTTGAGAGTAGGAATACTTAGTCTTGAAAACGTGTCGCGATGAGGAACACGTCACTCCCCCCCGCCCCCCCTAAAAAAAATAGCACCGCGGGAGGCAGTAACACCTAATGCGCATTCGACGTAACATGTAGCAACTGTCCACGCGTCGCAGGATGCCCGATTTGAGAATAGGACCCGAATTTGAAAATAGTAACACTTAGGCTTGAAAACGTATCACGAGGGGTAGGATGCTAATAAACCCCCCCCCCCCCCCCCCCCCCCCAAAAAAAATAAATAAATAAATAAACGGAACTCTGAGCGGCACGAACAACTCATGCGCGTCCAACGTAACTTATAGCAAACAACGCGCTGTCGCAGGACTCTAGGTTTGAAAATAGGACCCCGATTTGAGAGTAGGAACACTTACGCTTGAAAACGTACCGCGAGGAGGAGAATGTTACCAACCCACCCACCCACCCCCAAAAAAAAACTCTGAGATGCACGAACAGCTCGTGTGTGTCCAACGTAACACGTAGAAAATGCCACGCTGTCACAGGACTCCCGATTTGAGATTAGGACCCGAATTTGAGAGTAGGAACACTTAGTTTTAAAAAGGTGCCTCAAGGGGGAGAACGCCACCAACCCCACAAAATGGCACCACAAGCGGCACGAATACCTCATGTGCATCCAATGTAACGCGTAGCAACTGACCACGCAGTCATGGGAGTCTAAGTTTGAGAATAGGAACCGGATTTGAAAATAGTAACACTTAAGATTGAAAAAATGTCGCGAGAGGGAGGACGCCACCAACTCCCCCCCCCCCCCCCCCCCACACACACACCTCCAAACGGCACTCCGAGCGGTAGAAACAGCTCGTGCTCGTCCAATGTAACATGTAGCAACCTTCGTGCTGTCGCGGGACTCCCAGTTTGACATTAGGACCCGAATTTTAAAGTAGGAATGAAAGGAGTTCGCGTGCGTTCAAATAAAGAATTTATTTAATTAAACTCAGTTTTTATCAATTAAGTCCTAAACATGCATCTAGGTGTGATTGAAGATGATAAAATCATGCAAGAACATTCAAATACACACATGTGAGGAAAAATCCCCCAAAGGGGCAAAACCTTTTATTTTCACTATAATTTTGTAAGAAACGGTTACACGGATTACAGTAAAAATACAGTATGACACAGAAATACCCGCAGGCATCGGTTCTAATGTCGATGGCTGGAATATCCTTCAGGAACTCCAAGTGAGCAGTAATGAAGAAGAAAGACGGCTTCTCCATAAAGGTTGAACAAACACAAGGTTGTGTTCTTGGGTTAAAAAAGGATTCACAAAGATTTGGAAATAATATGTGAATCAAAACAAGAGTCTTGGGACTCAAAAATATGAAGACTAGAGCAATTAGAACTCTCAAAATCGTCTCTCCAAGGCTTATGAAATAACTCCCCCGAAGTTGGCTTTTATAGGAAACAAAAAAAGTTTCACGATTTTAAAACACTTGCCAGCGTCAGGTACCTAGAAACGATTCGAGTGTATCGCGAACCGGTTCGCCCCCCAAACTGGTTTGGCCTTCGGTTCGCAAAAATTTGCTGGAACTTAGGGCTTAAACACTTAGCATTTTTCCAAGGGTTTTTCTCAAAATTTTCTCCATTTTTAAAGGGTCATAACTTCTTCACCGTAGCTCGGATTTAGGTGTCGTTTCTTCCAGTATCTTAGTTGAGGCGATATCTTCAACTTTACAGTTGATCGGACTTCTAGACGGGGTCTATAAAATTACCAAAATGCCCTTGAACTTCCTTATCTTGCCTTCTTTCACTGTTTTGACTTCTCTTGCGTACCACTTGCATTAAGTCCCTAAAATCGTGGAATGTGAAGTCATTGAGGCAGATGTTGGACACATGATGGAGATGTTGAATGCTTAATTCCCGTGATTCGAATTGAGTCCGTCGTGTGAGATCGTGTAGAGACGTGCCAAATGTAGCAGCGTAGAGACGTGCGAAATGTTGCACCGTACGACATACATAAATGAATATTTCGGACATGATAAAAATGTCCTTACAAATCTCCCCCTATGTCTATGCCGGTACATACATAAAAAATCCGAATTATCAAATGACAATTTGCCTATACAAATCTACCCTCCCATGAACCCAAAACTGGGAAAATACAAATGAATAAGACTTCATCGTTTGTTCTTCAAATCTTCAAAACTTTTCTCATCAGGGTGTGCAATTCAATGATCATCAATGTAGTACCTACACACATGAGATAAAGCAAATACCAAGTGACGTATCGAGTTTGAAATGAGATAAACATAGATACCATCTTAAAAAAAATCTCAACATCTCAAAAACTCTCCCATAATATGATAATTCTTCTCCCCCTTTTATTATGTCCCCAAATAGACAGATATGAGAAGCAGAAATAAATGCAATTGGAGTGTGTCACAAGGTAAAAAAACTTCTATTTTGAATTTTTCAAAAAATTTCACATAAAATATATAAACAAAGAATCACACCATGAAAGAACACAAAACAACCAAGTCAATGATAGCGTAAATGTATGGGTGTGAACAAATTCGATAGGAAAATCAATGCATACAAACATGACATATGTGCACGATGAATATCGAATACTCTTAACGAATGAACTCAAAATATGCCTTTGGTGTAAAAAGATGGAAATATGAAACATTTACTCTATCAAATCAACAAATCAAAGATCAAAGTGATTTCCACACTAATAACGTTCAAAACGATTTAATGCTTTTTCAGGACTTTCAAGGAAGTGCAAACCCGTTTAAATTCTCCAACCAAACTCTCTCAGATTTATATTTTGAATAGATGTAATCTAAATTCTCAAACTTTGGAGAATTGATGGTGAAACCTAGTGGTCCATATTTGGTAAGTATTGCTTTTTATTGCCTTTAAATTTTTTCGGACTCTTTTAACCTTTTGGACCCCGGATAATAAAATTCCTCAATGTTTTAGGTCCGATTTAACGGCGGATTAATCGTAAAGGATAAAAAATAATCTTTCGTAGCCCTTCACCGTTTTCAAATAAACATACAGTATCACCAAATGTTTTTGTGTGCATTCCAATCTTGTCAAGTTTTATCGCATATGGTTCATTGTATAGATAGAATTGAGATGGAAACACACAAGCCAATATATGATAGACAAGTACAATAATCAAATATAACAGTGCATGTGTGCAATAAAGGAGATATGAGTCAAACATGTAGAAAGATATCACTAATCACATCTCAAAGACTCTAAACGATGTAAAGCATATGGATGCAATGATGTAACGTCTCAAATCACTATCCAACAGTCACGTGGATAAATGGAATGAAATTTTTGACTCGGCTATCTTAAATTCTCATAAAAAACAAAAAATCTTTTTGGATTTTTCAAAATTTTATCAAAATAAAATATTTTTGACCTTTTTGAAAAAAAATTATAAAAAGAAAATATTTTTGGATTTTTCAAAAAATAGAAAAATCAGAAAATAAAAAGCAAAAAAAATATGATACAATCTAGCAATAGGAATCATATGATATGAACATGACAATGAGTACTATCCTATACATGAACCAACCCATCAGTCAACTGTGCAAATCCCCAAAGACTTCCTAAGACTCTCAAATCTAAGGGCATCTAAAGTTTTCATGAAAATATCGGCTAACTGACGGTCGGTGGGAATGAAACTCGGGGATACGACTTTCTCCTCAACTAACTGACGTATAAAGTGCTCGCGTATCCTGATGTGCTTTGTGTGCGAATGTTGGACTAGATTGCGGGATATGTGTATCATGCTCGTGTTATCACAGGAAATGGTCATGGTGTCCTGTGAAATCCCATAATCCTCTGGCATCTGCTTCATCCACAAGAGTTGTGTGCAACAAGTCCCGACAGCGATGTACTCAGCCTCTGCAGTGGACAAAGAGATAGAGTTTTTCTTCTTGCTCAACTAGGAGACAATAATAGAACCAAAATAGAAATACCCACCAAAAGTGCTTTTACAACCATCTACATCCCCGGCCCAATCGGCATCCGCATAGGCGGACAAACGATCATCAGTATCAAAGGAATACCAAATATCGTATGAGAGAGTCCCACTCACGTATTTGATAATACGTTTTAAATCAAGTAAGTATGACTCTTTCGGGGACGCCTAATATCGCGTATAGACTCTAACACTAAAGGCTATGTCGGGACGACTAACAGTCAAGTAGAGAAGACTACCTATCATACTCCTATACAAGGTTTTCTCTATGTCCTTACCTGAAGTGTCCTTACTAAGCTTGATATAAGTACCCATAGGTGTACGTGCATGCTTAGCGGAGTCTAAACCAAATTTTCTCACTAGGTCTCTAGCACACTTAGATTGGGAGATGAACATCCCATCCTCTAGCTGACGAACCTGGAGACCAAGGAAGAAAGTAAGCTCACCTACCATGCTCATCTCAAACTCACTTTTCATCTCCTCCTCAAAGTGGTGAGCATGCTGGGAGCATGTGGATCCAAAGACTATATCGTCCACATTGACCTGGGCAACCAAAATAGCACCGTAATCTCTCCAGACGAACAATATCATATCAACTCCCCCTCTCTTGAAACCACGGGCTAAGAGATAGGAAGTAAGCCTCTCGTACCAAGCACGGGGTGCTTGCTTCAAACCAAACAAGGCTTTCCTCAGATAGTAGACGTGCTCTAGGTACTTAGGGTCCCTTTTAGTTGTTCCACGTAAACCTCCTCCTGCGGAATGCCATTTAGAATGGCACTCTTGACATCTATCTGATATAACTTGAAGCGCAGATGACATGCGATGGCGAGTAGTAAGCAGATGGACTCAAGCCTCAAAATAGGAGCAAATGTCTCCCCAAAGTCTACACCCTCTATCTGTGTGTAGCCTCGAGGAACCAACCTAGCCTTATTTCTGATCATGGTACCATTTTCATCCATTTTATTCTTGAAGATCCACCTGATACCTATCACATTAGCCTCACTAGGTCGGGGGACTAGTTCCCAGACATTGTTCTTTTTAAACTGAAGCTACTCATCCTGCATAGCATATATCCAGTGTTCATCCTTGAGTGCGTCTTTGTGATTCTTGGGCTCGACTTTGGACGTGTAGCAAAGATGGCTAACAAAGTTCTGTAACTGAGCACGAGTCTTGACCCCCAAAGTGGGATCTCCAACAATGATAGAGGGATCATGACTCTTGCAAACCCAAGCAGGTGTGTCCCCTAACACAGGAGTAGGGTCCATGGGGTATGGGTGAGGAACAAGTAAATCGCTGCCAGAAAGGTCATCATCCTCACACTGAAGGCTAGAATAAATAAACGTTGAAGGGTCGTCATCTTGCATGGTGACGTTTATTGACTCCATAACCTTAGAGCTCTTCAGGTTAAAAACTTGGTACGCTCTACTATTGGATGAATATCCTAGCAATATTCTCTCGTCTCTCCGGGAGTCAAACTTTCGTAATTGCTATCTATCCCATAGGATGTAACATTTACTCCCAAAGACACGAAAATATGCAAGGTTGGATTTCTTTTCAGTCCACAATTCATAAGGCATCTTAAGTGTGTGTGGATGCAGGTAAACCCTATTAACCGTGTGGCATGCAGTAGACACTGCCTCTGCCAAAAATCTCCTGGAAACTTTACGACCTAGAAGCATAGATCTAGCCATTTCCTGGATCATACTATTCTTGCTCTCAACAATCCCATTTTGCTAAGGAGTCTTCACAGCAAAAAACTCATGTTTGATCCCAAGGCTATCACAGTAAAGATCTACCTTTGCTTCTTTAAATTCTGTGCCGTTTTCACTACGTATCCTGTTAATAGTGACTCCGTGTTGGTTTTGCAGGACACGACACTTGGTCGTTAAAAACTCTACAACATTGAATTTCTCTCTCAGAAACCTACAATCGAATATCTGGAGAAATCGTCCACCATCACGAGGATATACCTCTTACCTCCCAGACTCTCAGTACGAGTAGGACCCATAAGATCCATGCGAATCAACTCAAGTACACAGGAGGTGGTAATGGAATGCAACTTCCTATGGGGGCTACGGATTTGCTTTCCCAACTGACAGGGTCCACAAACCGTGAAAATTGGCTTTCCAAGTGATGGTAAGCCACGTACTAGGTCCTTTTTAGCTAAGCGAGTCAACTCTCTAACGTTCACATGACCTAGGCGTTGGCGCCACTGATCCATAGGAGTGATCGTGGCGTTGGGGCAGACAAGTGAGGATGTGGGCACAGTTTCATAGAAATCATCCTCTCGCCTCACCCCTCGCGCTAAAAGTTTACCGTCTTGATTATAGACATTAAATGCGTCCCGATCAAACTTTACGGAGAAGTCAGCGTCGCACAGTTGGCTAATGCTGAGAAGGTTTACTTTCAAACCTTTGACGTACAAAACATTATCTAGCATGAAATTCATCAAAACACTTAGACTCAAGCATGGTGACTGTTTCAAATTAAGTTGTTAAATTTTGCAGTTTTGACTCTTTCACGACATTAGTTCCTTCATGGGTAAGTTGCAAAACATCTCATGCCTCTTTTGACGTGGTGCACGTCATTATGCGTTTGAACTCATCAGGTGTGACAGATCCAGAAATAGCATTTAAACCCTTAGAATTAAAATATGACAATTTAAATTCTTCTTCAGTCCATGTAGTGTCAGGTTTTAAACTAGTCACGTTATTAATAGTGACGGAGGGAGGAGTCCACCCTCTTTCAACCGAAATCCAGACACATTCACCAATGGATTTTAATGCAGATCTCATGCAGGCTTTCCAGTATGCATAGTTTGTCCCGTCAAAAACTGGCATTTTATTATATAACTTCTCCATTATGAACATGCTCTTTTTCAAAAATCAATTTTTCAGAAAATTCATATCTTATAAAACTTTTGCGAAAAACTACACGGTATAATTGTATAATTGGTTCTGATACCAATTTGAAGGAGTGCACTTGCGTTCAAATAGAGAAATTATTTAATTAAACTCAGTTTTTATCAATTAAGTCCTAAACATGCATCTAGGTGTGATTGAAGATGATAAAATCATGCAAGAACATTCAAACACACACATGTGAGGAAAAATCCCCCAATGAGGCAAAATCTTTTATTTTCACTATAATTTTGTAAGAAATGGTTACACGGATTATAGTAAAAATAGAGTGACACAGAAATACCCGCAGGCATCGATTCTGATGTCGGCAGCTGGAATCTCCCTCAGGAACTCCAGGTGAGCAGCAATGAAGAAGAAAGACGGCTTCTCCACAAAGGTTGAACAAACACAAGGTTGTGTTCTTGGGTTACAAAATGATTCACAAAGATTTGGCAATGATATGTGAATCAAAACATGAGTCTTGGGACTCAAAAATATGAAGACTAGAGCAATTAGAACTCTCAAAATCGTCTCTCCAAGTCTTATGAAATAACTCCCACGAAGTTGGCTTTTATAGGAAACCAAAAAGAGTTTCACGATTGTAAAACACTTGCCAGCGTCAGGTACATAGAACCGGTTCGGGTGTACCGCGAAACGGTTCGTCCCCCGAACTGGTTTGGCCTTCGGTTTGCAAAAATTCACTGGAACTTAGGGCTTAAACAGTTAGTATTTTTCCAAGGGTTTTTCTAAGAATTTTCCCCATTTTCAAAGGGCCATAACTTCTTCACTGTAGCTCAGATTGAGGTGTCGTTTCTTCTAGTATCTTCATTACGATGAGATCTTCAACTTTACAGTTGATCGGACCTCCGGATGGTGTTTATAAAATTACCAAAATTACCTTGAACTTCCATATCTTGCCTTCTTTCACTATTTTGACTTTTCTTGCGTACCACTTGCATTAAGTCCTAAAATCGTGGAACGTGAAGTCGTTGCGGCAGATGTGGGACACATGATGGATATGTTGAATGCTTGATTCCCAAAATTTGGATTGAGGCCATCGTGTGAGATCGTGTAGAGATGTTCCAAATGTAGCGGCGTAGAGACGTGCCAAATGTAGCGGAGTACGACATACATAAATGAATATTTCGGACATGATAAAAATGTCCTTACAAGGAACACTTAGGCTTGAAAAGGTTCCATGAGTGGGATGATGCCACCAACCCCACCAAATGACACTACGAGCGACATGAATATCTTGTGGGCGTCCAACGTATTACGTAGCAACAGATCATGCAGTCGTATTATTGCCCAATTTGAGAATAGGACCTGAATTTAAGAGTATGAATACTTAGGATTTAAAATGTTCCGCAAGGGAGAGAACGGCACTAACAATCCCCAAACGGCCCCGCGAACGAACACCTCGTGTATGTCCACCGTAACACGTAGCAACCGTCCACGCAGTCGTGGGACGCCCAGTTTGAGAATAGGACCCGAACTTGAGAGTAGGAACTCTTAGGCTTGAAAAATTGCGTGAGGGGGACGATGCCACCATCCCCCAAAATGGCACTGCGGGAGACACGAATAGCTCATGCGCATCAAGATGAAACGTCACAATCGCCGCATAGTCTTGTAACCTCTCGTTTGAGAATAGGAACCGGATTTGAAGATAGGAACATTTAGGCTTGAAAGCGTTCCGCGACGGAGAAGACACCACCGACCCCCCTAAACATCACCTCTGGTGGCACGAATAGCTCGTGCATGTCTGACCTAACACGTTGCAACTGTCGCGTTGTTGCGAAACTCCCGGTCTGAGAATTGATCCCAAATTTGAGAGTATGAACACTTAGTATTGAAAAGGTGCAACGAGGGGGAAGAGGCCTCCAAATCCACCAAGTGGCACCACGAGCAACATGAATAGCTCGTGCACGTCCAATATAACACGTAGTAACCGACCTCGCAGTCATGGAATGCTCGGTTTGAGAATAGGACCCAGATTTGAAAATAGGAACACTTAGGCTTAAAAATATATCGCGAGGGGAGGACGCCACCCCCCCCCCCCCCCCACACACACACACACACACACACAAAAAAGACACTCCGAGCGGCATGAACAACTCATTCGCGTCCAACATAACATATAGCAACCGCCTCTCAGTCGCAGGACACCCAATTTGACAATAGGAACCGGATTTGAAAGTAGAAACACTTAGGATTAAAAAGGTTCCATGAGGGGGAGGATGCTACCAACCCCACCAAACGACACTATGAGAGGCAAGAATATGTCGTGCACATCCAACGTAACACATAAGAACCGATCGGACAATCGTGGGATGCCCCAATTTGAGAATGGGACACAAATTTGAGAGTATGAACACTTGGGCTTGAAAACGTGCCTCGAGGGAGAAAATGACACTAATAACCCCAGAAAAGAACCACAAACAAACACCTTTTGCATGTCCAGCGTAACACATATCAACCGTTCGCGCAGTCGTAAGATGCTCGGTTTGAGAATTGGACCCGGATTTGAGAGTAGGAACTCTTAGGTTTGAAAATGTGCCGCAAGGGGGAGGATGCCACCAACCACCCAAATAGCACTGTAGGTAGCACAAACAGCTCATGCGTGTCCAACATAAAAGGTCATGACTAACTTCATAGTCCCAAGACTCCTGGTTTAAGAACAAGAACCGAATTTTAAAATAGGGACACTTGGGCTTAAAAACGTGCCGTGACGTGGAGGATGCCACCAACCCCCCCCCCCCCCCCAACGGCACTATGAGCGGAAAGAATAGCTCGTGTGCATCCAACGTAAGACGTAGCAAATGGACACATAGTCACGGGACTCCCGATTTGATAATAGGACTTGATTTTAACTTGATATTGTATGTATGTTGTCGATGGAACAAAGCTAATCAAAATCCTCAAATACCTACAACAAATATAAAACACTAAAAATATAGAGGTAAGTAAGGGATTATCGAACCAACTTCAAGGATGAAACACATAAGAGAAAAAATTGTTCAAGTCACTTTTTCTAAAAAAAAATTTGTTTTATATTTTTCTATTTTTTTTATGCTTTTTCAATATTAAAACAAGTTTTGAGGATGAGTGAATATTACTAAGACTAATAACAAAAATAAGAGTAATCAAACTAAAATAAGGTGTGACAAAAATACTAGTGAGTGGTGGAAATGAGTGAGAGTGTAATTAAATGAGAGAAAAATATTCAAGGGAAGAGAAATCCAGCCTCAATTCTCCAAATCAACTAAACTTGTATTATTTTAATTTCATCAATTTCCAAAATATTTAACTAATGCAAAAGCTAAGTCTCATTAAACTTGTGAATTAATTAAATACTCTTTTAGAAAAGCAAATTTAATTCCCACAAGCACTACTCTAATTGAATTAAAATTAATCAAACAAATTATCCCTTAGGAATCATTTGTCCAACTAATTTTAAATTGAAAGAAATTAATGAACTCAAGAGTAGATGAAAATTAGATTAATATTAAAATCAAATGATAGGTCTATCTCTAGCTTAAATCACTTGATCAAATATTAATTAAATTTTCATACCTTTCTCAAGGTTGATTTTCCATTTCTCAATGTGAAAATAAAGTGGGGATCAAATATACAACTCAAAGGAAATTATCAAAATTAAAATTAACAACTAATTTGATTTGGATTCACGAGGGTTTAAATCACCCCCTTGAATGGGGTGATTACCCCTCCATAATCATCATCCAATAAAAATTACAAACAATTAAAAGCATGTAATGAAAATTAAGGAAAAGATGATCAAACCAAAATTCCTCTTGAAATAGCACTAGACTTCAATTCTTCAACAATTTTTTAATAGTTACACACTCTAAAAATTTCTCTCTAAAAAAATTAACTCAAAAAACTAACTCTCTCTACAATTTTCTCTCTCTATTCTTCTTCTCTCCCAAAAAGCTTTTTTAAATTTGGGTCTTCATCTTCAATATATAGTAGGCATGGCACACATGGAGTTAAGGGGCATTTTTGGAAGGTTCATGGTGTAGGGTAAAATGGGGAGAGGTTTTGGAATAAAGGTGAGGGTATTTTAGGCTTTAGAAGAGTGCATGTGGTTATGGTGAGGTCATGTGGAAAGGTGGGGGAAATAAGGTAGTGGTGATAAAAATCAGATGTGGTTTATGAGGGCATTTTGGGTAAAGGTTAGAAAAGATTAGTTGGGGGTTATAATAGGGAAAAAGGGGTAAAAGGTATTAAATGGTTTTACGCACATGTGGATTTATTTTCATTTTGGTGGCATTTGTTATTGGTAGGTCGTGGCTTTGGCAATTGGTTTGGGAAGAGGGAAATGGGTTTTGGTTTTCAAAGTGAGTAAAGGATTGGAGAGGGTCATGGGTTTGGGTTGCTGATTTGGTTGCTGGCCTGAGTGTCACGACCAGAGATGGTGTGGCGAGTTTGCTGGCGGGCAGGGGCGAAGGTTTGAGGGTCCGTCCTGTAAGGGGCTCAGTGGCGCGTGACCGGGCTGGAGTGTCGCCGGAGGGGGGGTTTGCAGGAGGTTCCACCGGCAAGGGGCCCAGTTTGAAGATCTGAGGCAGGATCGGACCTGGCGGCTCCAGCGCCTGAGATGGAGGTCGGGTCGCTGCCTCGGGTTGGAGGTTATGGGTTTTCAGGCTGGCTGACGCGGGTCAGGGACGAGATGAACTTGGGCCGGGGACGGGTTGGGCAGGGGAAGGTGGGGATTCGGGTTTTGGGATGTGTTGGAATCGCAGGTGGTTCCGGGTTTAAGGTTCTGTCGGGTTTAGTTGGTGGGGTAACGTTTAGTTTAGATGGTGTGAGTGGAGGTGGTGGGTTTTTTCAGTTATGGAGGATAGAGATATGTTGTATGTTAATGGTGGTTTTGTGAGAGTGGAGAGAGAAAGTTGGGTTGTTGAGAAGAAGATGAAGTAGGGGGGATGTGGTGTGGTAGGGTGTGGGTTAGTTTGGTGAGGGTGAGGGTTTAGGATAAGAGGTGTACGGGTATTGGGTGTGTTTGTGTGTAATTAGGATTGTGTGTGTTTCATTAGGACCCCCTAAAAATATAAACTAAAACTAAAATTTAAATTTTAAAATTAAACTAAACTAAAAAAAAAAGTAAAATAAAATAGACACGACACACTAAACAAACTCTAAAAAAAAACTAAACACAACTAAAATAAAAACTAAGAAAAAACTAATAACTAAAAAATTCAATTAATAACTACTAAAAATATAAAATCCTATAAAATAAAAGACACAAAGAAATAAATAAATCTAAAAAGAAATAAAAATAAAAATAGAAATCTATAAGACTAAAAACTAAAAGCCTAACAAAAATAAAATCTAATAAATCTAAAAATAAATGAAATCCTAAAAAAAACTAATTCTAATTAAATAAAACTGATAAAAAATAAAGATAAAATAAAAATAAAATATAAAAATAGTAAATAAAACCTACAAATTCTAAATAATTCTAAAATAAAGTCTAAAAATAAAGAAACACTAAATAAAATAAAAAGGGACCAAACCAACACGCACGAGGCTTGGGTGACGGTTTAGGGACAACTTTTGGGTAGGCTAGGGTACAGGACAAGGGTATTAGCTCCATTAAATGCACAATTGCCTTGAAATACGCATTTGAATACCGCAACGGACATTTAACCTACAAGATAAACATTTAAGCACATAAGACCCATATTGTCGAGAATTAGCAACTAAAATACATCTATTCGGGGTATAAATTGTACAGTTTTGGGTGCTTATCATGACTCGAATTTTAGAGAGGAACACTTAAGCTTAAAAATGTGCCGCGAGGGGGCGGACGACACCAACCCCACCAAATAGCACCGTTGGTGAAACGAATCGCTCATGCGCATCCAACGTAACACGTACCAATTGATTCTTCAGTCACGAGACGCTCGGTTTTAGAATTGGACCTGAATTTGAGAGTAGGAACACTTATGATTGAAAACGAGTCATGATGGGGGACACATATAATAACCCCCAAACGACACCGCGTGGGGCACGAACACCTCATGCGTGTCCAACGTAACACCTAGAAATCGGCCACGCAATGACGAGATGCCCAGTTTAAGATTTGGACCCCGATTTAAGAGTAGGAACAATTAGGATGGAAAATGTCCCGCGAGGGGAAGAGCAACCAACCTTCCCCCCACCAGCCAAACGATACTGCGGGGGGCATGAATACCTCGTGTAAGTCCAACGTAACATGTAGCAATCGACCTCGTAGTCGGGGGATACTCATTTTGATAATATGACCCATATTGGAAAATAGGAACAATTAGACTTGAAAACGTGTCGTGAGGGGGAGGATGCCACCAATCCCCCCCCCCCCCCCCCCCTCAAAATGACATAGCGAGTGGCACGAACAGCCAAACAACACAGCGAGTGGGACTCCCGGTATGAAAATAGGAGTCGAATTTGAGAGTAGGAACATTTAGACTTGAAAATATTCTTCTAGGGGGCGGACTCCACCAGCTCCCCCACCCCCCGAATGACACCACGGGCGGAAAAAAATAGCTCAAGCACGTCCAACATAACACATAGCAATCTCCCGTGAAGTCATAGGACGCCTAGTTTGAGAAAATGAGAAGGATTTGAGAGTATAAACACTTAGGCTTGAAAACGTACCACGAAGGAGTAGACGCCACCAAGAACCCCCACAGGGCACTGCGGGTGGCACGAACAACTCGTGTGCATCCAAAGTATCATGTAACAACTGACCTCATATTCGCTGGACGCCCAATTTTCGAATAGGGCCCGGATTTGAGAATAAGGACACTTAGACTTGAAAACGTGCCACGGGGGGGAAGGATGCCACCCCCCCCCCCCCACACACACACACGTACATACGCACAAAAGGAACCATAGGTGACAAAAACTTTTCTTATGGGTCCAACATAACGCAAAGCAATCGGTCGCATAATCGTGGGACACCCGATTTAAAAATCAGACCCGGATTCAGAATAGGCACACTTAGGATTGAAAATGTGTCGCGAGGAGGAGAAAACAACTAATAGACCCCAAATGGAATCGTGGGTGGCATGAACACTTCGTGCGTGTCCAATAGAACATATAGCAACCAGTCGCGCAGATGCGAGACGCCCGACTTGAAAATAGGACTCAGATTTGAGAGTAAAAACACTTAGGCTTGAAAACATGCCGCGAGGGGGGGGGGGATGCCACCAACAACCCCCAAATGGCACCCCGATCAATACAAACAACTCATTCACATCCATAATAATATGTACCAACCGATCCCGCAATTGCAAAACTCTCGATTTAAGAATAAGACCCGAATTTGATAGTAGATACACTTAGGCTAGAAAATGTGTCACGAGGCGGTGGAAACCACTCCCCCCCCCCCCCCCCCCCATACGGTAATGCATGCAGCACGAACAACTCGTGCGCATCGATCGTAACATATATTAATCGCTCGTGCAGTCACGTGACTCCCTTTTTAGAATAGGACATGAATTTTAGAATTGGCACACTTAGGCTTAAAAACGTATCGTGAGGGGGAGACCCCCCACCCCAACACCCACACCCACATAAAAATAGCACAGTGGGTGGCATGAACACAATCGCGGGACGCACGGTTTGAGAATAGGATCTGGATTTTATATTAGGAACACTTAGGCTTGAACATGTGCTGGGAGTGGGAGGATGCCACCAACCCGCTCCCCCCCCCCCCCCCAACGGCACTGCGAGTATCATGAACAACTTGTGCGCATCCAACGTAACATGTCGCAACCATTTGCATAGTCACAGGACTCTGGATTTAAGATAGGACCTGAATTTGAGAGTATAAACACCTAGGCTTGAAAACGTGCTATGAGGGGGAGGACGCCACCATCTCACCCCCCCCCCCCCCCCCAAATGGCACAGTGAGTGGCACGAACAACTCATGAGCGTCCAACATAATACATAGCAACTGGTCGCGCCGTCATGGGATACCCGGTTTGAAAATAGGAACCGGATTTGAAAGTATGAACACTTAGCCTTAAAAACATGCTGTGAGGGGGTAGACTCCACCCAACCCACAAAAAAAGGGCACTCTGAATGACAGGAACAGCTCGTGCGCGTCCAATGTAACACTTAGCAACAGTCGCGCTATCGCGGGACTCTCGATTAGAGATTAGGACCCCGATTTTATAGTAGGAACACTTAGCCTTGAAAAGGTGCCAAGAGGGGGGGTAGACTCTCCCAACCCAACCAAATAGCACCAGGAGCGGTATGAATAGCTCGTACGCATCCAACGTAATGCATAACAACTAGTTTCACAGTCGCGGGAACCCCGATTTGAGAATATGACTCTAATTTGACAGTAAGAATACATAGCCTGAAAACGTGTCACGATGGAGAAGATGCCACCAACAATGATGAAACGGATCCTCGGATAGCACAAACTACTCGTGCGCGTTCAATGTAATAGGTAGCAATCGATCGCACAATCACAAAACTCCCGGTTTGATATAAGAGCCATATTTGAGAGTATAAACACTTAGGCTTCAAAAAGTGTTGTGAGGTGGCAGATGCCACCAACTCCCCCCCGTCCATACAGCACCGCTTGCGACACGAACAACACTTACACATCGAACGTAATGCATAGCAATTGGTCGCACAGTCGAGGGACTCCCAACTTGAGAATAGGACCCGGATTAAAAATTGGCACACTTAGGGTTGAAAATGTATCGTTAAGAGGAGAACTCCCCCCCCCCCCCCCCCCAACGGAACCTCGTGCCCATCCAACGTAATACGTAGAAACTGGCCACACAGTCGCAAGATGCTGGGTTTGGGAAAAGGACTTGAATTTGAGAATAGGAACACTTAGGCTTGAAAATGTTCTGCGAGGGGGTAGATGAAACAACCCTCCCCCCCCCCCCCCCCCCCTCACACACACACGAAAAAAATATGGAATTATTCGTGTGCATACAACATAACACATAGCAACCAGTTGCATAGTCACAGGACTCTCAATTTGAGATAGGACCCGAATTTGAGAGTAGGAACACTTGGCTTGAAAACGTTCCGTGAGGGGGCAGATGCACCCCCCCCCCCCCCCCATAGCACCGCGGGACGTACAAACACCTTGTACGCATCCAATGTAACACGTAGAAACCGTCCACGTATCGAGGGACGCCCGGTTTGATAATAGGCCTCGGATTTGAAAATAGGAACACTTAGGCTTGAAAACGTGCCACGAAGGGGAGGTTGCTACCAACCCTCACCCCCCCTAAAGGGAATTCCGAGAGGCACGAACAACTCGTGTGCATTCGACATAACACGTAGCAATCGTTGCATTTTTGCCGACTCTCGGTTTGAGAATATGACCCCGATTTGCGAGTAGGAACATTTAGGCTTGAAAAGGTTCCACGAGGGGTTTGATTGCACCAACCCAACCAAACGGCACCACAAGCGGCACGAATAGCTCGTGATTGTCAAACGGAACACATAACAACCAGCCGCGGAGTCGCGGGAAGCTCGATTTGAGAATAGAACTCAAATTTGAGAGTAGGAACACTTAGGCTAAAAAACGTGTCATGAGGGAGTGGATGCCACCAATAACCCCGAAACGACACCCCGAACAACTCAAACAGCTCGTGTACATCCAACAAAATAGATAGCAATCGGTCGCGCTATCGCAAAACTCCCAATTTGAGAATATGACCCATATTTGAGAGTAGAAACACTTAGGCTTCAAAATGTGCCATGAGGTGGCAGACCCCACTAACCCCCCCCCCCCCCCACCCCCCCATACGGCACCGCTGGCAGCACGATGATCTCGTGCGCATCAAATGTAACACACAATAATCGATCGCGCAATTGCGGGACTACCAATTTGAGAATAAGACCCGAATTTCAAAATTGGCACACTTAGACTTGAAAATGTATCGTGAGGGGAACCCCCTCCCCCACCCCACACACACACACACCAAACGGCACTGCGGGAGGAACGAACGCCTCATGCCCGTCCAATGTAATATCTAGAAACTGGTCGCGTAGTCACAGGATGCCCTTTTTGAGAAAAGGACCTGGATTTGAGATTAGATACACTTAGGCTTAAAAATGTTCTGTGACGGGGAGGATGCCCCCCCCACACACACACACACACAACACACACACAAAAAAATGTCACCACGGGTGGCACAAACTTCTCATGATTTAAGATAGGACCCGAATTTGAGAGTAAAAATACTTAGGCCTGAAAATGTGCTAGGAGGGGGAGGATGCGACCCAACCCCAAAATGCCACAGTGAACGGCACAAACAACTCGTGCGCATTGAACATAACACATAGAAACCGACCACGCCATTGCGGGATGCCCGGTTTGAAAATAGGATCTGAATTTGAGAGTAGGAACACTTAGGCTTGAAAACATGCCGCTAGGGGGCAAACGCCACCAACATCCACCAACATCCCCCCCCCCCCCCCCCCAAACAGCACCATAGGAGGCACGAACACCTAGTTCACATCTAACGTAACACATATCAACCATCCACGTGACGTGGGATTCTACCAACCAATCCTCCCCACCCTAAAAAAAAGGGCTCCTCAAGTGGAACGAACAACTCATGCGCATCCGATGTAACACATAGCAATCATCGCACTATTGCGGGACTCCCGATTTGAGAATAGGACCCGGATTTGAGAGTAGGAACACTTAATCTTGAAAACGGGCTTCGACTACGCCACCAACCCTAACAAACGGCACCACGAGTGACACGAATAGCTCATGTGCGTCCAACGTAACATGTAGCAATCAGTCACGCAGTCTTGGGATGCCTAGTTTGAGAATATGACCCAAATTTAAAAATTGGAACACTTAGGCTTGAAAACAATTCGCGAGGGGGAGGACGACACCCCCGCCCCCACCTAAACGGCACTTCAAGCGGCACAAACAACTCGTACGCGTCCAAATGTAATACATATTAACTGTCGCACTATCGCAGGACTCTCGGTTTGAGAATAGGGCCTATATTTGAGAGTAGGAACACTTAGGCTTGAAAAGGTGCCATGAGGGTGAGGACGCCACCAGCCCCACCAAACGGAACCAAGAGCGACATGAATAGCTTGTGCGCATCAAACGTAAAATGTAGCAACCGGTTGTGAATTCGTGGGATTCCCGTCTTGAGAATGGAACTCGGATTTAAGAGTACGAACTCTTAGGATTGAAAACGTGCCACAAGGGAACGAACGCCACTAACAACCCCGAAACGGCACCATGAATGAACACCTCGTGCACATTCAAGCCTACATATTCCGCGAGGGGGCGGACGCCACCAACCCCTCTAAACAGCACCGCGGGAAGCATGAATAGCTCATGTGCATTCAATGTAACACGTACAAATCAGTCGTGCAGTCTTGAGATGCTTGAAAACGAGCCACGAGGGGGTGGATGCCACTAACAACTCCCAAATGGAACCGCGAGTGGCACGAACACATTGTGCGTGTCCAACATAACACATATCGACTGGTCATGCACTTGCGGGACGTCTAGTTTGAGAATAGGACCCGAATTTGAGAGAAGGAACACTTAGGCTTGAAAATGTTCCGCAAGGGGAATGATGCCATCAACCCTCCCCCCTAAAAGGTACCGCAGGCGGCACAAACACCTTGTGCGTGCCCAACCTAACACGTAGCAACCGGCCATGCAGTCGTGACACGCTCATTTTGAGAATAGGACCCGGATTGGAAAAAAGGAACACGTAGACTTGAAAATGTACCGCAAGGGGGATGACGCCACAAACCCCCTCCCCCCACCAAACGGCATTGCGAGTATCATAAACCACTCGTGCGTGTCCAACATAACACGTAACAACTGACCGAGTAGTCAGGAGACCATCGATTTGAGATTAGGACACGGATTTGAGAGTAAGAACACCTAGGCTTGAAAATATGCCATAAGGGGGTGGACGCCTCCAGCTCCCCCCTCTCAAAACGGCACTGCTAGGGGCAAAAATAGCTCGTGCACATCCAACGTAGCACGTAGCAACTAGTTGCCAAGTCGCAGGACGCCAGATTTGAGAAAATAACCCAAATTTGAGCGTAGGAACACTTAGGATTGAAAACGTTCCGCGAGGAAGATGCCCCCTCCAAGAACCCCCACATGGAATCACGGTGGTAGGAATAGCTCGTGCGTGTATAAGTAACATGTACCAATCAACCGCATAGTGACGAGACACCGGGTGTGAGAATAGGACCTGGATTTAAGAGTAGTAACACTTAGGGTTGAAAACGTGCCGCAAGGGGGAGGACTCCACCAACACCCTCTCCAAAAACAAACAAATAAAATCGCAGATAGCACAAACTTTTCATGCGTGTCCAATGTAACATGAAGCAATCGACCCATAGTAGCGGGACTCTCGGTTTGAGAATAGAACCCGAATTTATAAAGAGGCACACTTAGGCTTGAAAACGTGTCACGAGGAGGCAAAAACCTCTAATAGCCCCTAAATGGCACCATAGGTGGTATGAACACTTAGTGCGTGTCCAACATAATACTTAGCAATCGGTCACGCAGTCGCGGGACACCCGATTTGACAATAGGACTCAGATTTGAGAGTACAACCACTTTGGCTTAAAAACGTGTTGCGAGGGGATGAACGCCACCACCAACCCCCAAATAGAACTGCGGGAAGAATGAACAGGTCGTGCCTATCCAACGTAATACATAGCAACCGGTCGCACAATCGCAAAACTCCCAGTTTGAGAATAGGACCCAAATTTGAGAGTAGAAACATTTAGGCTTGAAACCGTACCATGAGGGGGCGGACGCCACCAACCTCCCCCCCCCCCAATACGGCACTGTGAGTGGCACAAATAGTTCGTGCCGATCAAACGTAACACATAATAATTAATCACATAGTCGCGGGACTCCCGTATTAAGAATAGGACCCGAATTTCAGAATTGACACACATGCTTGAAAACGTGTCACGATGGTACAAAAATACCACCACCTCAAACGGCACTGCGTGTGGCACGAACACCTCATGCCCGTCCAACATGACACGTAGCAATCGGTCGTGCAGTCATGTGATGCCTAGTTTGAGAATAGGACCCAAAATATGGATTAGGAACACTTAGGCTTGAAATCGTGCCACGAGGGGACAAATGCCAGCCCCCAAAAAAGGGCACCGCTGGCGATACGAACAACTTGTGCATGTCTAACGTAAGACATAGCAACCAACCGCATAGTTTCGGGATGCTCGGTTTGAGAATAGGACCCAATTTTTAGAGTAGGAACACTTAGGCTTGAAAATGTGCTGCGAGGAGGAGACGCCACCAACCCCCCACCACCTTGGCCCCACAGGTGAAACGAATAGATTGTGCACATCCAACATAACACGTAGCAACCAGCTGCATAGTCGCACGACTCCCGTTTTGAGAATAGGACCCAAATTTCAATATAGGCACACTTAAGCTTGAAAATGTGCTACGTGAAAACGTGCTATGGGCGCGCCTCCAACGGTACCACGGGAGAAACGAACAACTCATATGCATCCAACATAACTCATATCAGCCGCCCACGGATCTGAATTTCAGCGTAGAAACACTTAGAATTAAAAACGTGCTACGAGGGGGCAGACGCCACTAACAGCCCCCAAACGGCACCGCGAGTGGCACAAACACCTCTTGCGTGTCCAACATAACACGTAGCAACCGAACGTACAGTCACGAAACACCCGGTTTGAGAATAGGACTTGGATTTTAGAGTAGGAACATTTAGGCTCAAAAACGTGTCGCGAGGGAGCGAACGCCACAAATCCCCCCCCCCCCAAAAAAAAATGGCACGATGGGGTGTAAGAAAACCTCGTGTATGTTCAACTTAACATGTAGCAACCGGATGCACAATCGCGGGATGCCCGATTTGAGAATAAGACCCGAATTTGAAAATAGGAACACTTAGGCTTGAAAACGTGCCGCGAGGGGGAGGACTCCACCCCCTCCCCCCCAAACGGCACTACGATAGTAACGAACAGCTCATGCGTGTCCAACGTAATATGCTACAACTGATTGCACAGTCGCGGGACTCTCAGTTTGATAATAGGCTACGCTGCATATTCACGGGACTCCTGATTTGGGAATAGGAATCAAATTTCAAAATAGGCACACTTAGCCATGAAAACGTGCTGAGAGGGGGCACAAAGCAGTAAGCCCCCAAACGGCATCGAGGATGACACCAACACCTCATTCTTGTCCAACTTAACACGTAGCAATCGATCATATAGTCGCGGGACGCCTAGTTTGAGAATATGACCCAAGCAACCGAAATTTTTTTGCCAATTAAATGTGCTCAAAGTTCTGGTTCGTGACCATATTTTTATTTTTTTTTGTGATATATGTTGTCTCGATTGGAGGCGGTGACCACAGTGCAATGAGTATATTGGTTGGTCACGACTATGGACCATGACCACGATCGTGAGGGAGGAAAATATAGTCATGGATTTAGGCCGTGACCACTATCGTGAGGTGTAAAATTAGTCACGGCTTTGGGTCATGGCTATCGGTCATGACCAACCTACCATATAATCACACTCGGGTCAGGGATTTAGTCCGTGACTAACTAGTCATGGCCTCTATTCGCGACTATTTTCCCCAATGCAGTTGTCCCTAACCATTACTCTTGGTCAAGGGCTTGGTCCGTGACCAGTAATTTTGGTCATGCTAGATTTGGTCACGGCCCAGGTCCTCGACCCATGGGCCTGGTCATGGCCTAAGACTACGATCGTTCGCCTATTTTAGTGTGGTGTATTCACCAACCTTTGGTATGCTGCTCCAGTGTTGTGTCCAAAGGGCCTAATGTTGTAGCAGTAAGTACCTCAACTGGTGATAAATGAGGTTTTTTCCTTATCCTCTAACTTCATTTTGATTTGGTTGTACTATGTGTAGGCATCCATGAAACTGAGCAACTCATGCCCAGCTGTAACATTGACTAATTAATCGATCCTTGGAAAGGCGAAGTGATCTTACGGGCAAGCTTTGTTAAGATCAGTAAAATTAACACACATACGTCTTTTATTGTTCTCCTTTCTTATCATTGTTACGTTGGCAAAAAAATAAGGGCATTTCACATCTTCAATGAATCTGGCCTTCTGTAACTTATTCACCTCTTTCTAGATAGCCATGTTTTTCTTGGGACTGAACATGTGATGCTTCTGCTTGATCGGCTTGGTATCCTTGACGATATTCCCTACCTAGCATATGAATTCTATTAAATCCCTGCCATATCTTCATGGTTCCAAGTAAATACACTTTTTCCCTCTTTGAGGAATTTTACTAATTCATGTATGAGGGTTGGCTCCAAAGATGAGTCGATTTGTGTAGTCCTTTCTGGGTGATCGTCGTCTAGGATAATCATTTCTGTAGGCTCCACAACCTGTCCTTTAATCAAATCATCCTCCTCGCGGATATCTAGGGTCTTAATTTGTTAAGTGGTGGTGAGTTTCTTTACTTCCTCTTGGTCGGCCGACGTATAATAGCATTCCCCAACCTCAATTTGATTTCCTATGACAACGTCGAGCCCATAGTGTGTGTGGAATTTTAAACAATGATAGAAGATGGAATAGCTTTAAATTTTTTTAGGCCTACACTTATGGATCATATTGTAAGTTGATCGGACGTTTTTGTCTAACATGAAGAAACGAATCCTTTCAATTCGATTAGCATACCATGTGCCGATAAGAACTTCCAGCTTGACAATTCAAGAGGATACACCTTTTCTCCCGATAAGCCTATAAAGGTTTTTTTCTAGGTCTCCAACTTGCTCTCACGCATTCCCAATCCTTTGAAACAATCTTAGAACATGACGTCAACAGGACTACCATTATTTACCAAAACTCGACCACTCTTGCTTCATGTACCCTTACAATGATGATCAGAGGGTCATCATGGGGATAAAGTGCTCCAAATAAGTCATTTTTAAAAAACCCTATCACTATCTTGTCTTTATTCACCTTTCTTGGGCGACCATCAATGTCATCAGTCTAGTTGACCCATCGAATGTATGAATACTATTTGGATTCATTCAAGTAGGCCTTTCTCTCGGTTACTTCATCGCAACCACCGATGCCACCTCCTACAATGAAATGGAAACTAGAGTAAATCATTTTTACCTCGATCTCAAGCTCTCAGGATTTCTTTGGCAAGTCTGGGTCATCTTCTGAATTGTCTTCTCTGCCTCTTTTCTTTTCACCTCTTGCTTTGCATGGGGAGTCCGACCGCCTCCTAGTATCTCTTTCCTTCATTTTCTCTACGAATGCGAAGAGCTTTCCACATCGGATCAAACTTTATATTTCATTCTTAAAGGTTATGCAATTATCCATATTATATCCATGCTCATTGTGAAATTTACAGTATTTGGATTTATCTCTCCTGTTAGGGGGAGATTTTAGTTTTCCAGGCCATTTTAGTTCCCCTCTTCCCCTGATATCCTCCAAGATTTGATGTACTCCGACAGTAAGGGGGGTATACCCATCATCCCTTTTAGGTTTTTCGATCCTCTTTTTTTTAACCTTCTTCTCGGAGCTCTTTTAAACATCGGTCTTGGAACCAAGGGCTTTTTTAGCAGCCATAGCCTCCTCGACATTCATGATTGTTCCAGCCCTAGCCATTAATTCATTCATAGTCTTAGGGGGATCCTTGGCTATATCATAATGCAACTTTTAGGAAGCAAACTACTCATCAAGGTAGTGATCGTTATCTTTTCTTTATAATCTACCACTTCTAACATTTCGTTGTTAAAACGAGTCATATATTCACGAGTGGTTCCCCCCAGTCGTTGATGAACACTCAGTAAGTGAGCTACTCTTTTGATGCGTTTGGCTCCAAAGCAAATATTATTGATGAATAACTCGGTAAGTTGCTGGAAACTAGAGATTTATTTGCGAGGCAAATTGTTGTACCAAATTTGCACTAATTTAGTAATAGTGGTTGAAAATGCTTGGCAATTCATTTCATTCGGAACCGAATAAATATTGGCAGCATCCTGGTATTGCTCTAGATTAAGGACAGTATCAGTTTCACCATCATACTTGGAGGTAACCACGGGGTGGTTTGAATTTAGCAGGTGTGGGAAGTCTACAATGGTTAGGATAAAGGGTGATCCTTTTACAAAACTCCGGTGCAAAGGATTATTATATTTAGCTATTTCGCCTAAATGATCTTCCAACCATTGAATGGAGTCTTTCCATGAATTATTGTCTAGATGAGTTTTGAACGAGATAGTCTTAGTGACTTGGTCGTGCGTTTATATTAAGCTCTCTTCCTGAGAAGTTCGCTCATCTTGCGCTGACCCTTGCACGCTAGTTCTAGATCTTACAAATCATTCTCGGTGGTTTGGAGATTCGAATCGTTTCTTGTGATTATAGGCCCTATTTGCTCGAGGACCTAAACGATCAAAGGTTAAGCCCCTACTTAGCATGTCTGTAACGCTCGGCCTTTCCTGAGTGGGAGATAGCCCATCATAGTAATCTATGGATATGAGGGAGGCGCTAGGATGGTAAGAACTATCATTGGAAGATCCAGAGTATCTAGATCTACTTATTTCATTTCTAGAAGCTGGAGGTGGCATTTACCTTCTAGAAGATGGAATGGAATTTGGCTTGGCTTGAAGCGTTTTAATAAGTCGCCTTACTGTTCTCTGCATTACTTCCTGGCGCTTAGCGATGTTTAGCAGGATTCTTTCAAGATATCCTATGCTAGGAGGAGATGAAGGATTGAAGGCATTACCTGCAGCGAGACTACCTTTTGGGATGTCTGTCATACTTCAGTTAAGAAGTGAAACTTGAAAGAAATAGGTAGGGAGCAACAATAACTTATTTATTTCTACAGACGGCACCAATTTGTTAATATCTAAATTTGGGTTTGATAATTTTGGAGTAATCTTAGCTGAAGTTACGCAATATTTATAATCACGGATAAATATTATAAACTAAAGAGATAAGAGTAATGTAAAAAGATATAAAGATTTTACGTGGTTCAGCCCAAATATGTTGCCTACATCCATGAGGGTAATGTCACTATATTTTTTGGGTTTTAGTACAAGTATCTTAAGAACACTCTCAAGGGTTATAAATAAGTGATTAAAATGAAGTGATTTTGTTCCCCCAACTGAGAGAGGTAGTAATCTATTTATATTAGTTGGAAGTTAAAGAGATGGAATACCTTTACACACTAGGCATTTATATCTTTACATAATAATAGGCATATGGATATTCACTCTCGTGCAGGTGCATAGTGACTGTTGAAAATCCCATGTGTGTCTGTTCACATTACTAACTAAGAATGTTCTAAAAAACGCAGGGTGTGACCGAGGCGTGAAGGCCAAGCCTTAAGTCTTAGAAGCCTAGGCGGGCCTTAGGCGTAAAAAGACGTGAAAAGGCGTTTAGGCCTATTTTTAATATATTCTAATATTTTTAACTATAACATGGTTATTAAAAATACTAAAATGGTACATACCTTAAAATATGTCTGAATATATGCAAACTAAAATACTAAGAAAAAAATATAAAAACTCGCGTTTTGTTGGACGAGAGGTAGAGAGATTTTGGATGTCATTTGTCTTTTGATTGTTTTGAATGAGATGTTGGTTTGGTTTTTTTAATAAAAAATCTTTTAAATGCGATATCGTTTCACTAAAGTTTTTAAATTTAAAAAAAGGTGCGTCTTACGCCTTTTACCAAGAATAAGGCGTAGAGGCTCAAAGCGGGGAGGCGCGCCTTTTACAACACAGCTAACTACTCATCTTCATGAATGTGGTTGGCTAGGTGGTCGACCATATAAGCCTACCATGTCTATTCGCTATTTGAAGATTTAATGATAATGCTGACATGTGTCATTATTTTATTGGTCCATGTGGCTCAATTATTTTAGGCTACAACACTAACTTTAAAAATTACCTCGCTAATTAACTTTGAAAATGAAAAAAACCTTCAACTAACTTTTGATAAAAAAAAAAATACAACCAACTAATTAAAGTTAACTTTGATTAAAAAAAACTTACAGCTAACTTTGATAAAATAGAAATAACAAAAAAAAATACACAAAAAAATCTTACATTGATACAAATTAAACAACAATTAACTTTGATAAAAAAAATAAAAACTTTGATATTACCTTGGTAAATAAAAAAAATTAAAGCTAATTTTGATTTTAAAAAAATACCTACATTTAACTTTGAGCCAAAAAAAAAGATAAAATTAACTTAGATAAAAAAAAAACAAATTATTGGTAAAAAAAAATTACAACTAACTTTTATATTAAAAAAATACAGCTGACTTTTATTAAAAAATACTTAAATTTGATTGAAAACATACAACTAACTTTAGGGGAAAAAGTTACACCTAACTAATAAAAAAAAGGGAGTAGCTAACGGCACTCCAAAAAATCTTTAAACACTCCACAAACTTTTTGAAAGACAAAAATGCCCTTTACTTTAAAATCAAACAAATTCCATTTTACTTCTTTAACAAAAAAAAAAATAGTTTTGTAAAAAACATTTTTTTATATTAAAAAAGGGTCATTTTTTTAATTAACGTTTATTCCAGCATTTTTATTTTATTCCAAAAAGTCATTCACAATATAAAACACTCACAAACACTCTTTTTTCTCTTATCCTAAACTTTAAAAAAAAATTATCAAAAATAAACAAGGGCAGGAGTCGTTAAAAAAAATATCAGTGCTTATGAATCTATTATTTTTTAAGTAATACGATCACGATCCAAATAAAACGCGACGTCACATGGAGTCGTATTTTTTCATACCGGTGTCATGGACACTTTTGTATTAAATCAAAAATTATCTTTTTAATATTTAACGAATAGGAATCCACTTCCATGGCTTAATTATTTATTTTAATTAAGTGACTTTTAATTTTAGAATACTCCAAGAATTATTTAAATCACAAATTGACTCTCGTCACAAATGTGATAAAAATAAATCTTTTTTTTAAATTATTTTCAGACTTCCACAAAAATCTCAAAAATAAGACTAAAATTTCTAATAAACTACCCGCTAGGGATCATTTACTAAAATTGTTTTAAGTCTATAAATATTAGTTTTAAAATTAAAAAATTCTAAAAATATTTAACCGAAGAAAAGTCTATATTTATTTTGATTCTTAAAAAAATAATGTAACAAAAATTTAGAGTTTTTTTTTCTCAATGACAAGATCACCCCATCTCTCCTGGGAGGGGGGAATTTTTGATTCATTAAAGATAAATCACATTCTCTTGAAACGTAACTAGAACTCAATGTTTTATCTCGAAATGCTTTTTAATATGTAAAAGTCTAATATTTTATTTCAAATGAGCAATGAGCTTTATGGATGATTGTTGCATTAGATGAATTTTGGGAGGGCGGAGGATCAAGTGGGTTAGGTTGGACACTGAAGGTGTTTTAGGTAGGGTGGTGATTTTATGAAATTCAGCAGTGGTCGAATTGATGGGGAGTCTGGAGGGAAGGTGGTCGTTATCCTGTCTCTTTAGGAATGTGGAGGATGGGTTTACCTGGGGTTTCTCGGGTGTCTACGGAACAGTCGAGGACAAGAGTCGGTAGGAGTTGTGGGAGGAATTGGCAGGGGTGAGTAGGGTTTGGGATGTCCATTTTTGTTTGGGAGGGGATTACAATGTGGTACAATTTGGAGCATAGAAAAGTAATGGTGGCAGAAATTGTAGATATATGAGAGAGTTTTCCGACTTTATTGATGAGATGGGGTTGATTGATTTGCCTCTTGAAGGGGGCCTTTTTACTTGGTCCAGTTTTAGGGACTTCCTTTCTATGTCTCGTTTGGACTGCTTTCTTATTTCGCAGAGGTGGGAGGAGCATTTTCTAGGGGTAATTCAATCTTGTTTGCCTAGGGTTACTTCTGACTATTGCCCAATTTTGTTAGAATGTGGGGGGTGGAGGAAGGGCAGGATTCTTTTCAGATTTGAGAATATGTGGCTTAAGGAGCATGATTTTGCTGAGAGAGTTAGAGTATGGTGGTCATGGTATAAGGTGGAGGGGAATGACAGTTTTAGGTTGGCAGTTAAATTGGTTTTGCTAAAAGAAGACATTAAAATGTGGAATAGAATGGTTTTCGATAATGTGCGCCTAGTCACAACGAGTTATTTGGAGGAGGTTGTGAGGTTAGATGATAAGGAAGTGAGATTCGGGCTCTTGGAGGAGGAGAGGAGGGGAGGGAGGTTAAAAAAGAGGAGATAGGGAATATGTTAATTCAAGAAGAAATTAGTTGGAGGCAAAAGTCGAGGGCTTTGTGGTTGAGAGAATGGGATTCGAATACCAAGTCAGAAGGGGTAACCACATTGGGAAAATCTCAGTAGGGGGAGAGGTGTTCGAAGATGATAGAGAGGTGAGAGGGGCTATTGCTGAGTTTTATGAGGAT
Organism: Sambucus nigra; assembly: GCA_949130495.1. Lineage (NCBI taxonomy): Eukaryota > Viridiplantae > Streptophyta > Magnoliopsida > Dipsacales > Adoxaceae > Sambucus > Sambucus nigra. The sequence goes on from OX422216.1 coordinate 189,736,779, forward strand.
TTGTTCAGGAAAGAAGAGGAATGGAGGCCCTCTCTTGATGGGGACGAGTTGGAGAGTATTTCGGTTATCGCGGTGGAAGACATCAAAGCCTTTTTTTCTGAAGAGTAATTCATCCAGGTGCTCAAGTCAATGAGCGGGGATAACGCGTTGGGGCCGGAAGGATTCACGATGGCTTTTTTTAGCAGCTTTGGTCGGTCGTCAGTCGGATGTGATGGTTTTCTTTTGCGAATTCTATGATCGTGGCTACTTTGTTCCTAGGATGAATGCAACCTTCATCACTTTGATATCTAAGAAGGGGGGATTGATCGATATCAAAGATTTTAGACCGATCAATTTGATTGGGAGTGTTTATAAGCTCCTAGCTAAAGTGTTGTCTGTTCGGCTTAGGAAGGTCATTGACCCTTTGTTTTCGGAATCCCAAAATGCATTCGCTAGTGGGAGGGAGATTCTCGATGCGGTTTTGGTGGTTAATGAGTGTGTGGACTCTAGGTCTAGAAGTGGGAATCCCGGCATTGCATGAAAATCGACATTGAGAAGGCGTATGACCACGTAAATTGGAAGTTTCTTCTTTACTTGCTTAGGAGGATAGGTTTTGGGGATCAGTGGTGCCGGTGGATTTAGAGGTGTGTCTTGACGGCTAGTTTCTCGGTTCTGATTAACGGGGTGCTTGAAGGGTTTTTCCCGCGTACTCGTGGGCTTAGGCAAGGAGATACGTTATCCCGCTTTTTATTCATCCTGGTCATAGAGGTGTTTAGTCGGATGATGGGGTGGGTGGTCGCGACTGGGTGGATCAGGGGTTTCAGTTTTAGGTCTTGGGGCTCTGGAAGGATTCAGGTTTATCATATCTTATTTGTTGATGATGCGATTATCTTTTGTGATGCTGACCGTGGTCAGATTCGTGCTCTGAATCTACTTTTGATCTTCTTTGAGGCGGTTTTGGGGCTACGTATCAATACGAGGAAGTGCGATATGATCCCGATCGGGGATGTGGATGCAGTGGAGGACCTAGATGGTATTTTTGGTGGTAGGATTGGGACATTTCCAAATAATTATCTTGGTTTGCCTCTTAGAGCTAAGTATAAGTCCAAGGCTATATGGGACTCGGTCTTGAAAAGAATGAGAACGAAGATGGCAGGGTGGAAGAATGGGTTTCTTTCGAAAGGAGGGAGGCTGACTCTTATTAAAAGTTGTCTGTCTAGTTTGCCTATCTATTACATGTCTATTTTGCCTTTGACTGCTACTGTACGTCAAAAAATGGAGAAGTTTATGAGAGATTTCTTATGGAGAGTCAATGAAGAGAAATTCAAACACATCCTGGTAGGATGAGAGGAGGTTTGCAAGCCCATTAAGGAGGGGGGGTTGGTGTGAGGAACTTGGGTATTTTTAATTGAGTTCTGTTAGGGAAGTGGCTGTGGCATTTCCCTCGAGAGGAAAATAGATTATGGAGAAGGGTGGTTGGGGAGAGGTGGGGCTCTTCGCATACGGGGTGGAGGCCGATTGTGGGATCTTTAGCCCATGGAGTGGATATGTGGAAGCATATTGCAAGGGGATGGGAGGATTACTCTAGGAACACTTAATTTATTTTAGGGAAAGGGGACAAGATAAGATTCTGAAAAGACAAATGGGGAGAGAATGGGTCTATTCAGGAGTTGTTTCCTGGGATCTTTAACCTAGGAGAGAATCAAGATTGCATGGTAGCGGAGCACGTGATTGTCAGTGGTGCTAGTGTGACGTGGAGTCCTCAGCTTAGGAGAAGACTCTGGGATTGGGAACTTTAGGAGGCGGACTTGTTCTTTGAGTGGTTGAGGTCGGCTCCCCTTTCGACGGTTACGGAGGATTCGTTGAGGTGGAAGGGGGGAAGGGCTGGCGTTTTCATGGTCCATGCTACTGTGATATATTGAGCGACAGTGAGACTCTCAGGGTTCATTTCCCCTGGAAGAAGATTTGGAAGGTTAAGGCGCCACCTAAGGTAAGATTCTTTGTTTGGACGACGGTTAGACAGGCCATTTTGACGATGAAAGGACTGCTGAAGAGAAGATATCGCCTGGCTAGTCGGTGTTGGTTAATCAAGGAGGAAGAGGAGAAGACTAACCATCTCCTTCTGCACTTCCGGGTGACGAGAGGTTTGTGGGACGTGTTCCTGGCCTTATCTAGGACCGTTTGGGTCATGCCTGCGTCAGTGAGAGCGCTTTTAGAGGAGTGGAACCCTCCCTTGGGTTGGTTGTGTGACAAACGGGTCTGGCGGATTGTTCCTCGTTGTATTTTTTGGACCGTTTAGAATAAGAGGAATGCTCGTTGTTTCGAAGGTATTAAGATGGCGCCCTCGAGACTTCATTATCTTTTTTTGACCTACCTTCTTAGTTGGTACAAGGTGAAGTCCTCCGTAACGAATCATGACTTTCCTGAGTTCGTAGAGGAGATCCACACTTCTGTGTAATCTGGGTGTTAGTGTAGATAGTGTACTTGACTTTTCCTTCTTCTTGTTGTGCTATTCTTTGTATACTCCCTGTATACGGGTTCCTTTCCTCAGCGTTTGGTTCTTAATGATATCACTTATTTATTAAAAAAAAGTTAAAAATTACAAAATTAAAATTATAAAATAAGACCGTGGATGCTTCATCTATCCCAAGAGTGGGAAATTAGCGTTTCATATGGGTAAAATCACACAAAAATATGAAAATAATTCCATATGAAGTCTTGTAGAATTACAAAAATAAAGAAAATACATCACGTCTCTCTGCGTAAGCTTTCAAATATTCACAAAAATGCATTTCACATATATAAATTGCACCAACAATAATCTGATATTTAATCACAACACTCAACTTTGAATCTGAGAATATGTATTTTTCCTGGTATAATCTCTAAAAAAAATATAAAAGAAGAATTTACAATTAAAATTACTATAAACTACTATATAATTGTGTTTCTCTTTCTCCTATAGTTCCCTTAATATGAGCTTATCCTTTGCATTTATAGATAGGTATAAAGGTAGGGTTTTAGGTTTAGTAGGGTTGGGCTAGAATTAGGATTTAGGTAAAAATGGGTTTAATGGGTTTAAAAGGGTTAAAGTTAGGGTATAATGGGCGATGATGGGTTATTTAATATAGAAAAGAAGAGAGAGAAGGTGTTGTTCGGGTTTAAATGGGTAAAATGGATTGAGGTTGGTGATGCTTAATGGTGGTCGGGTGGTGACTCGCTGGTTATATGTGGTGGGTTATCAAATTGGAGTCGGGTCTGGGTTGGGTTTTCCGACAGATAAGGGTTAGATGAGAGAAGGGTTGTCGGGTTATGAAGGAAATGGGTGTTGGATTTTGGACAGGAGAGTGGATGCATGGGAATGGAGAGGAGTGCTAGCAGTAAGGGGCAGTGTTATAGCTGGGCTCAGGTTTGCCGTTGCTTTTGTCGGTCGGGGGTATATGGTGGTCAGGTGGTTGGGTAAGGTTGTGGGTATTGGGTAACCACCTGCCCGTGGGTATAAGGTTGTACGAGTGAGAGAGGGAGGGAGATAAGGTGGTTTTAGGGTGGTGGGTTTTAATGGAGGGAGATAGAGAGTGGGATGTATGGTTATCTCATACCGAAGAAAGAGATGTAGGAAGGAGTTAATTTGGTGTGCGTGGGTACATGGGTAAGGAGTGTGACGTTTAGGAGTTAATATGGTGTGTGGGTACATGGGAAAGGGGTATGATGAGGGAGTTAATTCGCTTTGTATACTGCATAATATATATATATATATATATATATATATATATATATATATATATATATATATATATATACAGTCATGTTCTTGTGCAGATCAATCCATATTTTAAGAGTGCGGATCGGAAATGTGTCACCTCACGGTGAGCCCAGAAAAGAGAGAGAGTGTCTATAATTTAGGGGATAATTTTTAAGCGCACCGTTATGTGACACATGTTCGGTCCGCATTCTTAAAATGCGGATTGGTCCGTACAAGTGCATTATATATATATATATATATATATATATAGGTGTAGATTCGCGCGATGCACGAGATAGGCGATTGTGATAGGCATTTTAATCAATCATCCATCCTCTCTTCTAACTTTGCTATTACAAAATCCATAACGTTCATCGCATCCAAAAAATTAATCTACAATTCGAAAAAAAAATATATCTTTAACTCTAATCATCATCCATAACATGGAAACAACAACATTCACTTCTACACTAAGATTAATAACACATAATTTCAATGTAACATATAGGATTTTCTATCCACTCAACAAACACACACAAAGTTTACAACTTAAAACACTTTAATCTACTTTCGCCAAACAAAGGAAATTGAAGAAAAATTCTTCAATACAGACCAAGTTTATATTGAAGCAAGTTTATTGGTTTATTAGTTTCAATGATCAGCATTTGGATATCATAATAGATATTGAAGTGCAGATTTATTTTTAAATTTTATATATACCCCCCAATAGGTGGGATGGATTGAAAGAATGTCATCTCATTTGTACGGTTTAATAAATATTTGGGATATAGAAAGAAAGTGTGGGTTCAAATTAGAACATGTAACAACTCCCATTTTCTCATGTAAAGGCTGGTCAGGCACGATACGTCGAAGATGGGTCTTGTTTTTCAATTAATACCATTCTCAGCACAAACGTAAATATAAACAATTAAATTAAAGGCCCATGATTGAGTTTTATGAATATTTTCATAATACTAAATAATTTCAAATCATCACCAACTAAATAATCAATCCAACGAGATTATCAATATCGCAACCCAACACATAGTAAAGAAATCTCGGGCTTGTGCCCTTACAATTGTTTCAAGTAGAATAAATAACTACGACATAAAAGCACCTATGTTAGAATCAATAAGCCTGAAAACTGGCGAGCAATAGAGACTACAAGAGTGCTACAGCGAAAATAATGCTATTCCCGTCTAGGAGGAACTGGGGGGAGAAAATATTTAAATTTTGGATCAGAGCTCTAAGTGTGCAAGAATTGACTTAATCAATTTAAGATGTAATAATACAGTTGATGCAAAACAAATATTTTCCCTTGTCACTCGAATGCATTTCCCCTCATTTAAGTGCGATATTACCCGCATCCCAATAAGTCTCGAACAATAAATCTGACCATGTGCCAATTTAATAATGATGGATTTGGCGATAATTAAATGCTTAAGTGAATTGACTATATTTAATTTCCAATACCCATAATATCCCAGTCTTATAAGTCACACATATCGTCGTAAACATCTATTATGCATCACAGAGTAAGGGTTTGTAGTTTATGTCCGCATTCTTAGACAATTCAATTTATCTAATTAAAATTCGGGTGATTTTATATATGTGTCATGTCATATATTAGACAAGTGAAGGCATCTACCGTTGGTGTCTAGTTCGTACTTCATCGGCAAGTTCGGAGGAAAATCTTATCCAATGCGTACATCACAAAACACACATAAGTTGGGGGCGGTCCCTACACCTACCTCTCATAGATGGTGCCTCTACGTAGTACCTATATGACCGACACAATCTCCAAGCCCACCTATGTCGACGTGTGCTACGCAGTCCGAATGCACGAACCCCCAAGGCGATAGGAGCATCCATGAATATTGTAATGCCCACACAAATACATATGAGTACATATTATTATCTCATATAATATGTATAGGTAACTACTCGATAATTACCATAGAAAAGTCCCACACAAATTTCACAATTTTCCATTTATTAATAATCTACCATTTAGTGAATTATTGATCTCATTCCCTTAAATAATTACTTTACCCTCTAGTTACATGTAATTTTTCCAATTAAATGTGGGCACGTTTGCATTTTTAATAAATTCTCTAATGGCCCAGACACAGTCCCACCAACTCGCATAGGCCTCTAAAAATGTCCTTAACAAAACCCTACGTCCATCTGACTTAGCCCCCCAGGGCCTATTCAATTCGGTTCTTGGCCGAATCGATTTGCTTGCCAACCCGAATCGATTCTCCCCAAGGCCGAATCGATACGGACTAAGGCGGAAACCCAGATCATCTTGTTATTTCTAATATGGGATTTTTAGTTTCCTTCCCAAATTCACTTCTAAAGGTTTATTTCAATCTATAATCATGTAGTTGAGTCCCTACAACTTAATTAGTTCACTTAGGATTATTAATTACTTAAATCGATCTCAATTACGTGTCAAATTTCTCATAATTTATGAACATTGAATGAATATTCAACTCAGATTTCATCCACCATTCCAAATATGTTTAATTCATAGTATAGGGCATCTAACATGGGGTTTGAATCAAATTTACAGGTCATAAACCAACATTAATGTCCTCTATATATAATCATCAAGATAATCCCAATTACCTATCAATAACCATAAGGTTTATATCCTAAATTTCAAGAATGCGATACTAAGGTTTTTGGATAATTATTATATATAAAATTCAGTCCTCCACATGCATAGAATAATTCATCATCATCAAATCATCAATATTAAACCAAAATCCCAGAAATCTTAGGGGTCATCATAATGCATCAAGAAAAGACATTGAAAAAATAAATTGAGAAAGAGAATTATTGCCTTAATAAATTGTGAAAGAAAGCCCCTTGATTTCTTCTTGATTTCTTGCCTTTTTTCCCTTTTTAGTTATTCTCCTTTCCTCTCTTGGTAGCAGTTACATTTAGGTCTCTCTGATTCATAGTGGGGAGTGGTTTATCCCTCCTCAAACACTCATTAATCTCTAATCCCGAGTTGGGTTAAAAACATAAGTTTTGGACCCCCCACATGAACTCATATTCAAACTAGCCCAAGATTTCCCCAACTTATATACCCATGTCCCCAGACCATTTATAAGTATTTAAAATACCTAAACGAGCCCGTACAATCCCTGAAATATGTCTCGAATTATTTTATGTCAGCATTGGATAATTTTTAATTGTGTCGCACATTAATTTTGTATTTCTTACAATATATGCGATGTTATAGCCATAGACATAAAAATTAATCACACACCAATATGACTTAATAACAATAATTAAATTTTCCAATTAAGTCCAATTTCCACAAATTTTTATTTATCCCAAAAATATTATTTTATAATTTATTTCAGGAAATTATGGGTAATACAGAATGCTATTCATTTTATCTACAACATCAATTGTAATTTCAATACCCTCTGTTTTATTGGATGAGGTCCTTAAAATTTCATAACTGAAATCCCAATAATGACATAACAATTCATTGGCAAAAACTTCATAATAGGCATGTTTTCATAAGTATCTACCGATATCTGTATGAATAATGCAACCAGGAAAGCAAATTAGCAAAGCCAAAAGTACGTGGAGTAAAACTCACCATTTCGTTACAGTATATTCTTCAGTACAAACAAAGGAACCCATTGGTCACCATTAGTGATGTGCTAAAATCACCTCTTGATTTCATTTCCAAATCCTCAATTGAGGGTAAAATAACAAAACTTGATTCCCATACACTTTAGAATGCAATTGATTTGTTAATTTTTGTGAACTCGATTGCCACAAGCAATTGTAGGGTGGTTTGCCCAAAAATTAAAAAATACAATAATCGTGATTATAGATATATTGGAAGAAAAAAGTAGTATGCCTCGAAAAAAACTACGTGAGGAAATGCAATATTACATTGGGGACACAGAGTCTAGAAAATTTTGTGCTGAAATTGATCAAATGTGTTGTAGTGGGTGATAAAGTTGTGTATAGTGTACTTAATCCATCAATAAATTAGTTATAATTTCAATGTAACATATAGGATTTGCAATTGTTGGAATTATACGGTATAAACCAAGTTTATTAAAAAAAAAGGCAAACGTTCAAAGAAAAATTCTACATGCAAAACTCATTGTTACCATTTATTAAATAGTCTTCATGCAGAATTTTCCCTATATAGTTGTGGTTTATACCACAAGAATAAAATACTGAATATAATACTCACTCCATCATAATATTTAGCTAGATATCACTCATTTTCCAATTGTTCCTCTACTCCTTGTAATATCATAACTACTCCAATGCCTTTATGCATATTCCTTGATGTAGAAACAATAGATTACTTTTATTTAGATAGGAAAAAAGAAAAGAAGATAGAGTTAATTCTTCATTCAAAATAGTGAAGAAAGAGAACTGATGGTTATCGAGAATAAGATGACCCGTGAGTGGGATCCTCTTGATCGTAAAGTAGAACCAAAGACAACCGATCTCGAGTCAAGCACCGATTTTATATAATACCTATGATCGCTGTAAAATAACCTAACATTTGTTAATTTGGAATGGTCTGATATAATGCAAGATCTATCATCACTAAAGAAAAGTAATGAACCTAATATTAATAACGGATCTTCAAAAATATGAAGTTAGCTCCAACGCCGTTAATGACGGATCTTCACAAACATTCATAAATCTTCAAAAATCTAAAGTAATAAACCCGTTAAGGATGCAGCTTCACCTATTTTCATGATCAGACTATCCAAAATTCAACTGAACATGAATCAAAGATGAGAGAATCTTGTAACCAGTTAATCACCGGACCTCAAGCCAATGGTTAGATCAAAACCATCTCGAAGTTGGTTGATGGTCGAAGATAAGAGAGTCGTCAAAATATAGCACACCATCCACTTCTATGTTGATAAAGAGTGATGGATATGAGTTGGTTATTAGGGACACTATATTCAGGATACTATTCTCAATCAAGCAACTCTCAATAGACAAATAGGTTTGGCTGACCAATTATGGCAACCCATTCCTCACCTTAGCTATTATTGAAACATATGGTTTAGTAGGCCTGCTAAAGCATAAGTTCTTGTTGTTGAACAGATAAGATAAGCTCATGTATGTGTAAGTTTACTAAATATTCAAAACAGAAGATAAGGGATAAATAGAATGAAGGAAATAGGAAAGGACTGACAAAGGAAGCATCTTTTGAAGATGGAAAGCGTAGAAAAAATTATAAATGTGGGGATGTCAACTGATGGTTGAAAAACAAATATGAGTCGACGCTAATGAAAAACAATAAGGAGAGGGATGACATGTGGATAGGATAGTTGAAGAGGAGACATAACTCTTGTAGAGCATTTTATAGTATTAATGTGTGTGTGTGTGTGTGTGTGTGTGTGTGTGTATGTGTGTGTATATATATATATATATATATATATATATATATATATATATATATATATATATATATATATATATATATATATATATATGCTACTGTGCATACAAAGTTTGCACACGTGCTGCGCACACTAATTTTTTTTAAATATTAAAAAAATATTTTTGAGTTGAATTTTTTATGTGATTTTAAAATATTCCAACGGACCAATATAAAAAACTCAACGCAAAAAAACTTTTTTTGCTATTTTTTAAAAATCGGCCAAACTTTCGCAGCTTTTAAAGTGCTTAAAAGCAGCGAAAGTTTGACTGATTTTTTAAAAATAGCAAAAAAATGATTTTTTTGAATTGGTTTTTCTTATATTGGTCGTTTGAAATGTTTAAAAATCACACAAAAAAATCAACTCAAAAATATTTTTTTACTATTTTTAAAAAATGATGTGCAAACTTAGTGTATATATATTATATACTGCTTTTGTGCTAGGCCTGTCAATGAATCAGATTTTATTCGAATTCGAATCCGATTCCGATCCATTTAAGCGAATATGGACCATGCCTAACTTCGATTACCCGATTACCCGTTTATTAAATAGAGCAGATTTGGATTCATATACTCCAATCCATTAATAATTCGATCTGCCAGTCAATGAATCAGATTTTATCTGAATTCGAATCCGATTCCGATACATTTAAGCGAATATGGACCATGCCTAACTACGATACCCGATTACCCGTTTATTAAATGGAGCGGATTTGGATTCATATACTCCGATCTGTTAATAATCCGATCTGATTAATATTTTATATATATATATATATATATAATATTTTTAATTAATAGATATCGAATTTACAAATATTTTAAAGATAAACTATAATAATTATAATATTATATATAAAAAAATCTCCCTTGTATAAAAGGAAAAAGACACACACACGCATGGCTAAGCCTAAACCTAATTCTAAATCTCTCACCTCACTTCTCTCCTCAAATTATCACTCGACGCTTCACTCACTCACACACCCAAACTCCCTCCTCTCCTCATCACTTAGTGGGCGACGCACCACTGTGACACCCTGCCTAATTAAATACCGGGTGATCAGTCCTATATCCAATTAAAACAGGTTTCTCATCTGGTTCATTTATAGCATCGCCGTCGAAAACTTTTTAAAACATTACTAACCACCTAGTATTCAAAAAGCCGATGTCAAAATTTTAATCATTTTATTTAACCATCAACAACAATAGAACATTATTACATAAATACATCCCATGCAATATTAATATAAATCCATCCACAATATAAAAGACTGAAATGAAATAATATCGAATAAACCATCGGTTACAAAATCCAATATAAAGTCCAACCTGAACAAAATTCTGAATACAAGGTCTGACTGTCATAAATGAAATAACTATGGGCAACATGCCCAAATAAAATATTGCCCTGAACCATACACTAGGAGTGAAGTAACTGAATCATCTAAGTCCAAATCCGACAACCATCCACTAGTGTTGCAGCTACGCATCCCTAGAATAAATCATCCTGTTTTGGCATCCTGTGGTTGGACACCTAAAAGTTTTTGTAAAAAGGTTTTGCAAGTATGGGTCAGAGTCCAAGTAAAAATCATTTAAAAACATTCAACAAGTACTTAAATAACAATTTAAATGAACAGTTATTAGATACACATGTTAGGTTGCGAACACACCCTTGAGTTCCTCATCTCTCATCTCTCATCTCTCATCTATAATGCGCACCTAACGTTTGCTACTCAACCCCACCTAGTCAATTCTAGCCAATCTAACTAGGTAGCCGGTATCTAATAAACCCAAATCAATCTATCTCCTCCGTACCGCCCATAGAGTACGCTATCGAATACCCTTAATAATTAACACCTCTCTTATGTTATTATTAAACCCCACTTACTCTTTCTACATAGGTTATTATTCAAGCTTTACCATTTAAGTTTCTCTACTGAAACTTTATTTTAGATATTCACTAACTATCTTCCTACTATTCACACATTAGTAGTTTCACTATTATATAGATATACCTAATCTAAGCTCCCTACTAACTACTCTTTAGTAGATTAATCGTTCTTTAGATACATATTATCTCCTCTCTCTACTATCACATATAAGTAGATTATTCGTGTTGTATACATTTTACACACCATATATACTATAAGTACACACTCTGCTCTTATATCCCCGTATCACACATTAAGGGCTATTGGTTCATAATGTTACCCCGACCCCAATAGTTATTCCATATACATTGGTTCGGAATGTTACCTCGGCCCCAATATTCAGATTAATTTTAATTTAGATACGCATAACTAACTAGTTTGAAATCATAAGTCTTCTACCCATAACTCATAGCGTCCACCCATATTTCCACGCAAATACATTTATTAAATATATATCCATTTCTCTTTAAGATGGGCAAGGCTTTTGAAATTTTAGGATTAAGTGTTCACATACTTAAGTCAAATAAGATTTAACTACCTTTCTCGTCCACTAATTTCATAGTTATTCCATATACATTTATTAAATATATATATATATATATATATATATATATCACGGCACCTCCTAGACTCAGATGCGGTGCATACTATAAAACATATCAAATGTATATTTATTTACCATCCATTATATATATACTAGTATGGCACCCCTAGACACAACTGTGGTGTATGCATACTCGGCTATCATGTCCGGGTACATCTCTTGCTATACATGTGATATTTTCTCCACGTATATATCAATAATATCAATAGGTCATACGCACATCAAATATCACAAGTCTCATACGTAGTATATTTATATCCTGAATAATCTACGTATGATATAATTTATAACCTCATTTATTACCGTACGTTCCCGAGTATTTCTCACCACTCAAAGGGTATCCTTTATTCCACATATAATATTAGAAGGTAAACTCTCTACCCCCTACTGGTCTAAGTCTTCGTTTAACTCGAATTACCCTTCAATTTAGATTTTTCCTCTATATTAATCCAAATTAATTTAGCCTCTAAACTTCCCTCGTAGGTCACGCCTAAAACCCAAACTAGGCCTATTGATGTTGCAATATAATTCCCTTATATTAGAAATTAAATCCCAAAATGAATTCCGAACGATTTTCAAATGTCATAAACAAAACGGAAATTATTAGCCAAAACTAGGCAACCGAATCAATTAGAAAATTTTCTGGCAGATTAAACACCCTGTAGTAAAATATCAATTACTCCCTCTATGGAACTCTAATTGACTTGATTAAAACCTCATTTTAAATATAAGACATAGAGGTTTCCAGATATGTATGGATATCACTCTAACTCTAAGTACAATTGAAATGACATATGTTTAAAGTTACGTCAAAAATTCTGGCAGATTACTATAGTGGAAGATCAAACACCCTATAGTAAAACATTGATTACTCCCCCTACAAAACTCCGATTGACCTGATTCAAAGTTAATTAGAAAGCTAAGACATAGAAATTTTTAGGAATGTATGGAACTCACTCTAATTATAGGTACAATTAAAATGGCATACGTTTAAAGTTACATTAAGAATTCTGGCAGATTGACATCTTGTGTTCATCTATTAAACCCTAAGTCATTCAAGATTCATGTTCTTCAATCAAGACCCCATCAAGATTCGATCTTAATCAATAAATATATTCTAATATCATTTTATCTTCACATAGAGATAAATTCCAATGAAAATTTTACACCAAAACATCAAAGATTCAACCCAAGAATTAAATTCTCCTTTAATTAACATAAAACCCTAATTTTCTCATGTTCGTCAACTTTAATAATCAAGAACTCGTATTTCTCTCTTATTAATCAACCCAAACCCACTAATTTCATATTATCATCATTAAGGAATATCTCTACATTCATTCCTACTTTAGTTTATGAATTAAACCCTCCCAAATTCATATAAAACTTTCCAAAAATATGAAATCAAACCCTATCCCACATGGGTATTATAACATGATTGATATAAATTGTCATTTAAATACTTGCCTCTCAATATCAGGTCTAAAATTCATTAATAATATGGTGTGGTGGTTTTCCCCTCACTCCGTTCTCGATTCCGTTGCGTTCGGGGCGAAAAACTATGTGGGAAGCTTGATTCTCCCCTCCTCTTCCTCTCATATGGCTTCTATCCCTTTTGATTTGTGTTAACACTAGCCCCTCTCTCTAGTGGGCAGATATACACTTACAATTTTCAGAGTTTTCTAAATCCCAAACTCCCGAATGACCGAAATGCCCTTAAACAGTGTCAAGACGGTCTAAAATCATCCTGGTCCCAAACTATACACCCGAGTACACTTTTTTTACTATTTCGACCCTTCTGGAACCAACCGTGACCTCAAAATCACCATCCGAGTCACTTTGTAAAATCCTCTTATTTTACCTCCAAATATGCCACGTGTGAAATTAAGCTTAGACTGATTTAATTAAATTTGAATCGTTGAATTAAATAATTTCTTCCAATTAAATAACTTCTTAGGTCGTCAATTTAATTAATTTCAATTTTCTCCAAAAATACAGGGTGTTACATACTTCCCCCTTACAAAGGAATTTCGTCCTCGAAATTTGGATAAGGCATTTACTCCAAGGCCTCTACATGTTATGAATCCCATACTCTCAAGATCATCACAATTATTTCTACCCCTCCTAATCGCGTGTGATATAAACATTTCCACAAACCAGGATGCCCATACAACCTATAAATGTGCACAACTTCACCGATGCTACATGGCTCCACCAGCCTCTCATTATCGTATAGGTACTATCCCTTAGCTATAACTTAATAAGCAAATAATAACCAAGGTACTAAACCCATGTATTAATGGCTAATCATCTCCCCACTCCCAACATTGTGCTAATCTTCATCCGTGGGACATCTCGCATAGCGAAATCCAAATAAGGAACCCCCCTGATACACTACTACCTAGCTTTGTCGATCGTTCAAATCTATTAAGCCCTCAGTCCATATTAAGTACCCTCAAATACCCCTCTTTTGACATAAAAGTATACTCGTCCACTCTCATGCTACACAAGACAACATATATCACGACGCTCTTACTGTCACTAGTTTCTTCGCACTGAAATGTCACGAGCTATATCTCTCCGCTCGATAATAAGCATGTCTATCCTGAATCACATTAGTAACCGTCCCTACGCACCAGGTTAATTATAACTAGACAACATACACACAAAAGTCTACTAAACAATATATATAATATATATATACCCATATATATAGGATCAACCCTCTTTCAGGTGATACCTCAAAAATAAATCATACCCGGGGATAGCGAACACGAGATCTCACTATCACAATCTACGCTCGCTCAACCCGTTGCTAATGAGTCAACTCTCGTAAAGTAGTCTACCCTATTTTCATAACTCTCGAAAGAAGGAAACTAATACATAATATAAATGTCCTCTTAGTGCATTCTCTTATCCCAATTCCTCTACCAAAAATCTCACTCCTCAGATGGTTGTTGTACCCCACTGACACTATTCCCATATACTTTTCCAGTCCGATTAGTCTCACTTTCTTGTTATGGACAAGTTCAATATAGGTGGTCCCATTCTCTATGCATATGACACTTTACTGTATCTTCCTTTTATCTCTGTCCCCACTAGCCACGTCGGGGTGTCCTTCTCTCGAGCTTGGTAGTCTTGTTCCCGATTGCTACCCATGTTGTCCCTTTGTCTTAACTGGCCCTATGGAACTCATTGCTGGCCTCGATGGCCCTGATTGAATTCACCGGTACTTAGTAGGAATTCGATTGGTTTGAATCATTTAAATGGGTTTTCGATTGGGTATGCCCTCTTGTGGTGCTTCACTATCACCATTTAATCCAGGCTTGCTCTTCGACTAGATTCTCCAACCCCCTTGGCTCCCCTCTTATGGAAGCATTGATAAATTCATGTAAGCGTACGACCTTGACGACGTCGACACTAATCATTCTAGTCGGATCTCCCATCCAGGCTTGTATATTCTGCTCACAAGTCCATTATCAACTTAAAGAACCTTTATTTTCTTCGTATTCCCCTTCGTCGAGTACGGAGTTCCCTCAACAAGTCATCTCCTTTCTCACAATCGACCTAAAACTCGCTCACTTGTGATAAGTTTTGATTCTCAATTCGCATCTATGTTTGAACAACATATGGAAAATCTATCAATAAAATTTCACTCAAATTTCTCATTTAATCCCACATACTCCTTATATATGGTGACTGACTCTCGTCACTTTATCTTGAACCTAAGAGCTCAAAAATTTCCGCTCGAAATTTTAATCCTGGGTGTCGCTGCACTCCACCCTACACAATTGCCTTTGGATTTTTATCCTTCCATTGGCCTATTACTCTTTTTTTAATCCTTATAAATGACTCTCCCAAAGTGTCCCTCCATTTTTCCCCAACTCTTATCGACAACACTGGGTGAGTCTAAAATTTTCACCAACATTATCTACAAAAGTGCTTGGGAAAACTCCTGCTCCCGATTGATTTTCCTATTGTCACCATCCTAAATAATAATCATAATGGATTCCATTGCAATCACCATTTCTAGAATACTATTGGTCTTCTACTGAGCCTCTCATCCTGTAGTCCTTCTAACGTTCCTTGATGGTCGTCCAATAATGTTCAGTATATGAAGCCCAACAAAACTCGTATATGAATCACATGAACTATACATAATGTCAGGAGAATGTAAGTTGTATACATCAAGGAGTACAACAACCCTATTATAAGGATCTATATCAAACAATGATACGTTGAAATGTGAAAAACCGCACAGATCCTAAGGACACTAGAACCTGATGATCTGATACCATATGTGACACCCTGCCTAATTAAATACCGGGTGATCAATCCTACATCCAATTAAAATAGGATTCTCATCTGGTTCATTTTTAGCATCACTATCAAAAACTTTTTAAAACATTACTAACCACCTAGTATTCAAAAAGCCGATGTCAAAATTTTAATCTTTTTATTTAACCATCAACAACAATAGAACATTATTACATAAAAACATCCCATGCAATAGTAATATAAATCCATCCACAATATAAAATACAGAAATGAAATAATACCGAATAAACCATCCATTGCAAAATCCAATATAAAGTCCAACCTGAATAAAAGTCTGAATACAAGGTCTGATTGTCATAAATGAAATAACTGTGGGCAACATGCCCAAATAAAATATTGCCCTGCACCCTACACTAGGAGTGAATAAACTGAATCATTTAAGTCCAAATTCGGCAACCATCCACTTGTGTTGCAGCTACGCATATCTAGAATAAATTTTCCTATTTGGCATCCCTGTGGCTGGACACCTAAAAGGTTTTGTAAGTACGGGTCAGAGCCCAAGTAAAAATCATTTAAAAATATAACACGTACTTAAATAACAGTTTAAATGAAAATTTATTAGATACACATGTTAGGTTGCGAACACTCCCTTGAGTTCCTCATCTCTCATCTATAATGCGCACCTATTGTTTGTTACTCAACCCCACCTAGTCAATTCTAGCCAATATAACTAGGTAGCCAGTATCTAATAAACCCAAATAAATATAGCTCCTCCATACCGCCCATACAGTACGCTATCGAATACCCTTAATAGTTAACATCTCTCTTATGTTATTATTAAACCCCAGTTACCCCTTCTATATAGGTTATTGTTCAAGCTTTACCATTTAAGTTTCTCTACTTAAACTTTATTTTAGATATTCACTAACTATCTTCCTACTATTCACACATTAGTAGTTTCACCATTATATAGATATACCAAATCTAAGCTCCCTACTAATTACTCTTTAGTAGATTAATCATTCTTTAGATACATATTATCTCCTCTCTCTACTAGCACACATAAGTAAATTATTCATATTGTATATATTTTACACACCATATATACTATAAGTACACACTTTGCTATTATATCCCTATATCACACATTAAGGGCTATTGGTTCATAATGTTACCCTGACCCCAATAATTATTCCATATATATTGGTTCAGAATGTTACCTCGACCCCAATATTCAGATTAATTTTAGTTTAGATACGCATAACTAACTAGTTTGAAATCATAAGTCTGCTACCCTTAACTGATAGCGTCAATCCCTTTTTTCCATGCAAATACATTTATTAAATATATATCCATTTATATTTAAGATGGGCAAGGCTTTTCAAGTTTTAGTATTAAACGTTCACATACTTAAGTCAAATAAGATTTCACTATCTTTCTCGTCCACTAATTTCACGGAGTAGATAATATCACAAGTATATATATATATATATATATCACGGCACCTCCTAGACTCAGATGTGGTGCATACTGTAAAACATATCAAAGGTATATATATTTATCATCCATTATATATATACTAGTATGGAACCCCTAGACATAACTGCAGTGCATGAATACTCTACTATAATGTTCGGGTACATCTCTCGCTGTACACACGAACCATATATATATATATCAAATCACACATATTAGAGGCGAACATAGTTACAATTCAATGGGGTATGTACATACCTACGTACCTATATGACCGTCAACACTATCATGCTCACTAAGAGCCCGTACCTAGGTTCTATGTTCTATTGGTACGAATCAAAATCCCCCTGAAGGCTCCTCAAGATATGATCATCCATAATGCACAACCTCCACTCGATAGCAAGCAGCACAGGTATGTCATACACACAATAAATCAAATTATAAATATTTTCTCCGTGTATATATCAGTAATATGAATAGGGCAAACGCATATCACATATCACAAGTCTCATACGTAGTATATTTATATTCCGAATATCTCACGTATTAATGTATTATTACATTAATCATATTATAGGTATTCATTCCACCTATATATATAAAACAACAATAGGTCATACACATATTCCATATCACAAGCATCATACGTAGTATATTTATATCTCGAATACTCAACGTATTACATAATTTATAACCTCGTTTATTACCGTATGTTCCCGTGTATTTCTCACCACTCGAAGGGTATCCTTTATTCCACATATAATATTAGAAGGTAAACTCTCTACCCCCTACTAGTCTAAGTCTCCGTTTAACTCAAATTACCCTTCAATTTAGATTTTTCCTCTATATTAATCCAAATTAATTTAGCCCCTAAACTTCCCTCATAGGTCACGCCTAAAACCCAAACTAGGCCTTCAGATGTTGCAATATAATTCCCTTATATTAGAAATTAAATGCCACAAATGAATTCTGAATGATTTCCAAAGGCCCTAAACAAAAAGTAAATTATTAGCCAAAACTAGGCAACCGAACCAATTAGAAAATTTTCTGGCAGATTAAACACCCTGTAGTAAAATATCAATTACTCCCTCTACAGAACTCTGATTGACTTGATTCAAAGCTAATTTTAAAGCTAAGACATAGAGGTTTCCAGAACTGTATGGATATCACCCTAATTCTAACTACAATTTAAATGGAATATGTTTAAAGTTACGTAAAAAATTCTTATAGATTACTATGCTGGTAGATCAAACACCCTAGAGTAAAACATCGATTACTCCCTCTATACAACTACGATTGACCTGATTCAAAGCTCATTAGAAACATAAGACATAGAAATTTCTAGGAATGTATGGATATTACTGTTATTCTAAGTACAATTAAAATGTCATACGTTTAAAGTTACGTAAGAATTATGGCAGATTGACATCTTGTGTCCATCAATTAAACCCTAAGTCATTCAAGATTCATGTTCTTTAATCAAGAACCCATCAAGATTCAATATTAATCATAAAATATATTCTAATAACATTTTATCTTCGCATAGAGATAAATTTCCAATGAAAATTTTACACAAAAACATCAAAGATTTAACCCAAGAATTAAAGTCTCCTCTAATTAACACAAAACCCTAATTTTCTCATGTTCATCAACTTTAATAATCAAGAACTCAGATTTATCTCTTATTAATTAATCCAAACCCAATAATTTCATATTATAATCATTAAGGAACATCTCTACATGCATTTCTACTTTAGTTTATAAATTAAACCCTCCCAAATTCATATAAAACTTCTCAAAAATATGAAATCAAACCCTATCCCACATGCGTATTATAACATGATTGATATAAATTGTCATTTAAATACTTGCCTCTCTATAAAAGGCCTGAAATTCGTTGATAAGATGGTGTGGTGGTTTTTCCCTCACTCCGTAATCAATTTTGTTGCGTTCGGAGCGAAAAACTTTGTGGGAAGCTTGGTTCTCCCCTCCTCTTCCTCTCTTATGGCTTCTATCCCTTTTGATTTGTGTTAACCCTAGACCCTATCTCTAATGGGAAGATATACACTTACAATTTTCGGAGTTTTCTAAATCCCGAACTCCCGAATGACCGAAATGCCCTTAAACCGTGTCGGGATGGTCTAAAATTGTTCCGGGACCCAAACTATATACCCGATTACACTTTTTTGACTATTTTGACCTTTCCGGAACCAACTGTGGCCTAAAAATCACCATCTGAGTCACTTTATAAAATCCTCTTATTTTACGTCCAAATACGCCACGTGTGAAATTAAGCTTAGACTGAATCAATTAAATCTGAATCATCGAATTAAATAATTTCTCGCAATTAAATAACTTCTTAGGTCATCAATTTAATTAATTTCCATTTTCTCCAAAAATATGGGGTGTTACAACCACTCTCACCCGTCTCACCTAGCGCCGCACCCAAA
Organism: Sambucus nigra; assembly: GCA_949130495.1. Taxonomy (NCBI): domain Eukaryota; kingdom Viridiplantae; phylum Streptophyta; class Magnoliopsida; order Dipsacales; family Adoxaceae; genus Sambucus; species Sambucus nigra. The sequence goes on from OX422216.1 coordinate 189,756,688, forward strand.
CAGGTATGTAATTTCATTTTTTTTCTGTACAAAGATGAATCAAATTTTGAATCCCTATAATTAAATGTAGAGATTTACAATAGTGAATATAAAGCAACCAAAACAAATTGGGTAAGTACGATTTTAGCTAGATGTTTATGCTAGCCTACTATAAAAACTCAAAAGTTTTGGTTTTTAATTTCACAAAATTGAAAAATAAATTTTGAGTTAGTAACTAATTAAAGTTTGAGATAGGTCTTTGGATACTGTGATTTATAATTTTGTGACACGGCCGGTCATTTATCATGAATGTTTTCATCAAGAAAGAGTTTTGAAGATTGATAAAGTTTGACTAAGAGAGAAAATTAAAATATGTCACAAAATTCATCTTTGTTAAGGTGTCATTTCCAGAAGAGTAAAAAATGGTTTTTTTGTGGTTAAATCAAAGGTTTTCTCAATTTGTTGTAAAAAATATGTTGTGGTTGTGGATGAATCAAAGTTGGATAAATATTTTTTTTTGGGGGGGGAGAGGGAGGGTAATGGGTTAGCTATGCCTATGGAAATTGTGCCCTTTTGTTGGAAATTTAGTGCACAGAGGCTTCAATGTTTGTTTGAGGAATCGGGTTGTGTTGTTGAGCTTAGGAGGTTGATTGGTTTTGTTTATGGTTCTTTATTTCATTAGCTATTTTTTTGGAACATTTGCAAAATAAATTTATGAAATAAGAGTTGAAAATTAAAATTTTGCAAATCAAGTGGTCAAAAGTATATTTTTTGACATAACACCCCGCCTAATAAAATACCGGCTGATCAGTCCTATACCAAATTAAAATAGGAATCCCAGTTGGATCATCCTTAGCATCACTGTCGAAAACTTTTTAAAACTTACTAACCACCTAGTATTCCAAAATCTCGTGCCAATTTTAACTTTTTGATTTAACAAAACAGTACATGCGGAATTAAAATATAAACCATTCACACAACTGAATGAAAATAAACTAAATCATATATACACAACTTGCCGAATAAATCACCGGCCACCAAAGAAATAACCCATTATAAATATTCAACACCTGAATAAATTACACCTGAAAACTGTACAGAGAAGTCTGGGCGACAAGCCCTAAATAAAACTGAAACTGATACAAGATTCCTACTCTAGGAATGAATGAATGATGCGTCTAATCCAAACTCCTGCTAGAATCCACATATGCCGCAGCTCCGTGTCCCTGGAATAGAATATCAATCCTGGCGTCCCTGTGGCTGGACACCTAAAAGGTTTTGAAAATGGTTTTATAGCTAGGGTTAGAACCCAAAACATTTTGAAAATATTTAGCAAGTGAATTAACTGCAGTAATTTAAAATGCATGAATGCGCTTCATATTTAAGTTAGTGTCGCACTCCCTTGAGGACATTCTCACCCCTCCACTATTGTGCACACCTACCGGTTACCTTAACCCTGCCTAGTTGTACTACCCCGTCCAACTAGTCTTGGTATAACCTTCCCTTGCCATACTACTCTAACCCGAGTATAATAATTTCTTGAATTATAAGTTATCTCACAATTTACTTAATTAATTCCTCTTAAATAGTAGCATATAACCGTCTCACAAGTTATATAAAGTAAATACATCACACACTGCATTATTACCCGTATATAATATTTACTATCATTATATACGTACCTTTACCACAACATCCACACATATAGCATACGTATATCCATCCCTTTGAGTATGCCCTCGCCGGATGATTCCCTCTAAAATGCTATCTCACTAGGTGTGCTCACAAAACCTAGTTTCCCCAAGTTAGAATCGCTCACCAACTTGGACCAAAATATAAACGAAGTGGAGGCGGTCATATTTCTTCCCTGAAAGTGAGATAAATCCCTCACCCATATATACCGGATGCTATGACCTGGGGATATACTCACCCTACTCCTCAAGCTAGGGGATTCACCCACATCGCGCAACCTCCCTTGATAGCACTAGACTATATAAATTAAATAAATATATATTCACTGATATTTAATAGCACACACAATATATACACGTATATATATATATATATATATATATATATATATATATATATATATATATATATATATATATATATATATAATATAAACTCGGCTTTACCGTGTACCCAAAAATCCCGTACACTGCTTGTAAATTAAATATCACACACAATGTACACACACACACACACACACACACACACACATATATATATATATATATATATATATATATATATATATATATATATATATATATATATATATATATATATATACTATCACTATACCGTATATATATAGCATAAACCCCGACTTTACCGTGTACTCAATCTCGTACACTGCCTGTAATTTCCTGAGTCTGTGGCCCGACTCAACATAATAATTTTTCTCACTTAATAATTTATCACCATCCCGAGTCTATGGTCTGACTCTAATATAATTAATTCCCGCCTTAGTTAATATAATACTTCCCCCGAGTCTATGGCCCGACTCTAATTAAATTAATTAACACCCCCATTAATTTAATACCTCCCCGAGTCTATCGTCCGAATCTAATTAAATTAATTAACACACATATTAATTTAATACCTCCCCGAGTCTATCGATCGACTCTAATTAAATTAATTAACATACATATTAGTTTAATACTCTCCCGAGTCTACAATCCGACTCTAATTAAATTAATTAACGCACCTATTAATTTAATTCTACCCGAGTCTAAAATCTGACTCTAATTAAACTAATTATCACACCTATTAATTTAAGAATTACCCGAGTCTACAATCCGACTCTTATTAAATTAATTATTACACCCATTAATTTAATAATTACCCGAGTCTACAATCCGACACTTATTTAATTAATTTACACATTTATTAATTTAATAACTTGGTGTCACCCCACCATTATCCCCGGACTCACTTACTTGGCCCGTAACTTAATATTTCCCGAGTCTATGTTCCGACTCCAAATTAATTACTCTCTCTCAATAATTAATTTAATACTTTGGTGTCACATAACCAACATATCCGGACTCACTCACTCGGTCCATTTTTACATCTCATAATCTCTTTCCCACATTTTCGCCCGTAAGGTGTCACACATTTATCTCCATAATTTCCTAATTATATTTACCTATAATTCCAACATACCCGGACTCCCCCCCCCCCCCCCTTGGTCCATAATTAAATATTTCCCGAGTCTATATCCCGACTCTAAATTAATTAGTTTATCTCCAAACTTAATTTACTACTTTGGGGTCGCTTGACCAATATACCCGGATTCACTCACATGATCCGTATCTCACTATTTTGGAATAAAATTTCTCAAATTCATCCATTAAGTGCCCCACATAAATTCATCCTAGTCCCAATTACTTTCTCCCATAATTTCTAGGAATATTTGTTTCATAATTATTTATCACTTATTAATGTATGAAACTTAACTTTTAATAATTTTCCCTTTATATAACAAACTGGCCGAACTGCCCAGATTTCGCCTTCATCGATCGATCGAGCTCCCTAGGTCGATCGATCGATCCTTCCAGTAATCGTCTTCTCCAGCCACTGTCAGCCATGGACGAAACTTAAATCTTAATTTCTCAACCTAATCCCTTACCCAAATACAAATAATACATCCTCCATGTAAGGAAAGGGTCTAAACATCTCACAGACCTAATTTCATCATCAATATCCATAAATTCCAAGATTTTCCCGATTTGGTTATTATTCGGGTTTCAAACCCTCAATCCGAATTTCATTTATTTTAACAGCAATTAACCATCTACTCTTACTGGTTTTAACATCTGATTCAGTCCTCTACATTCTAGAATCATAAACACGATCACTCTCCCCCTTAATCTCATTAAGGTATATAAATTTACAAAAACCCAATTTAGATTTTTGGTGACACACCCAAAACGAATTTTTCATATACACATCACTAAGATATGAATTGATTATCATAATTTTAGAAATCACAACAGTTAACCACTTGCCTGTAAGTGTTCATAGTGTCTGATTTGTTGTTGATGTCCCTTAATTTGGCTCCAATAACCTCCAATTTGCTCTTGCTTTGCTTTCCCCCAAATCCCCTCTCAAACCCTAGGTTTAGAGTTATGTTGGCTGCCATTCCATATGGTACTATCAGTTGGGCATTAATAAGAATACGAGAATAAACTAAAGAAATCCTAATTCTATATCGAAATCATAAGTACGTCGGTTTTGAGTTATTTAGGGAGACTTTCAAACATCATGTTATACACTTAGTAGTCAGTCAGGGTACCATGACTAGTATGGGTAGTTAGGCTCGTTAGACGTGCACACTAGATCGAGGTGTGAGTATCTCAAGTGAGTACGCTAAGTTAACTTGATTAATAATTGTGCTAATTGAATCAATTTAAGAACTTCCTATTTTAAACTGTTTTCAACTCGGGCTCTGACCCATTTTTCTGTATATCTTTCTATTGCTCCATTATTTTAGGTGCCCAGCCACAGGAACACCAACCTTAGGTGACTCTTTTCAGTTGCTGTGCTGTAGCTGTTGTGGAAGTTGCAGGATTATTGCTAGTAGACGACTCAACTCATTCTTCTTTTTTCAGTTATTCATCTTGCTTGGACATGTCCTCCTCACTCATGCTTACTTTCAGAGTTTTAGTTGTTTTAAACACTCTTTTGAATTTGGTTTCTTACTTTTGATTTATTGTATGGGATTGTATTTGGAGATGTTTACTCCAACCATTTATTTTACTTCAGTCAAACTTTACTTATACTACTGTGATGCATGGCAATCGTTAGTATTCTTTTTGATTGGTTAATAACAAGATAAAATTTTGACATCAACCCTTTTAAATACTAGGTGGTTAGCTTTATTAAATTAAATCTTGAGATTTCGACAGTGCTGCATTATTTGAACTAACTTGATATTCTGAAATTAATTAATTAAGGACTGATCACCGGGTAATTAATTAGGCGGGGTGTCATACGTGGTATCAGAGCATCAGGTTCTAGTGTCCTTAGGATCTGTACGGCTTATTATGTTTTCGCGTAGCGTCCTTTGATATAGATCCCAATTATTAGGACTGTTGCACTCCTTGATTTCTTTTTGTAGACTACGATCTTCTGCTGCAATGATGTGTATGGTCAATGGACTAATGTAATTCATTTGAATTCCATATGTCACTCATGAGGAAGATACAAACTAACACTGCTGAAGGAGCAAATTCGGGACAAGATCAACAAGTACCTCAGGTACACCAAGGAAGAGCGAAAATCACTGAGATAGCAAATATCGTGGCACAAGCAGTGACTACATCAATATTGTAGTACCAAAATAGCAGTGCACAACTTGCTGGGGGCAAAAGAACGAGAGAAGTTAAGCAACATGACATTGTTAAAGTTAACAACAAAGGGAAAATACCATCGCAACAGCGACAAGTGCCTCAGAGTCGTCAAGGACGTGAGAATAATAGAAAGGCCGGGAAGAGCCAAACCCGCCTGAGACAACAAATCCAGGAGAACAGGACTACCACCAAGAGGTGTTTTAAATGTGGGAAAATTAGCCATACCCATCGGGACTGCCCAGATTTGGGTGATGAGGAACCTCGTCCCAAACGGTAAGGACAACAAGTCATAAGAAAGGAAAGGTTTCAGGGTCAGTGTCATAAGTGAGAAAAGCAGGGTCACCGATGGAGGGACTGCCCGCAACAAGACAAAGTAATAGGATAGGATGCCCAATATGAGGAAGCCTGGATAATTACCCCAACATCACAAGAACCACAACAACATCAAGGAGTACAGCATGAATGTACCTATAATGCCCGATATGCGGTTATGCCACTGATACCGCAATCATCACCTGCGTTTGGAGGTACGGTACTTCATTAATTATAATGTCTTTTAGGAGAAAAAGGAAATATCGAATAACTTAGATGTGTTACAGTTTAGTACTAATACTATGAGAAACGTTAGCATAGAATGCAGTATTATCCTGAATTTTGAATTTGTTAACGACGGTTTGAGTGATAATAGACCATTACAGTAGTATTTTTGTGTTTGTTAGAAATTGTACTAATTGTCACTTGAGAAGAGGCAGGGCTATATATACATATTTTTAATTGGTAGCTTATAAAGATTTCGTAAAGTACGTCATCTGGTTCTATCTAATCCCGTGGGTAGAGACATATATTAATTCAAGATTTGATGAAATGTTTCCGAGCATGAGGATTACACATAGTGTATACTAGAGTCTAATGCCAAGTTAGTGGGAGGAATGTGTTGATTGTAGCCTCATAGTCATGAGAATAAGTAAGTTAATTTCTTAGCAAGAAGTAAGGATACGGGGTACAAGTCAGATACCGATGGCCCCAAATATCCTTGACCGACAATGTTAGTTAGTAGTGTATCGGGGGGTTCCTTGTCTGGATTTTGCTTTGCGATACATCCCACGCATGAAACCTAGTGAACGTCGGGAGCTGGGAGTATTTGCCCTTTAGTACACGAATTAGTACCCTAATTGTTATATGTAAAGGGAATGATAACTTAAGTGTTGTCAAAAGTCTTACCTCGTAAATAAATGGGAGCGACAAGGAGGCTATTATGGTTACGATTATTAGACTGATTGAGCTTAACCCTATCGAAGCTTTAAAGTTTCAAGGTTAGGTAAAGCAGTAGTTAGGCTAGGAGTTATTCGTAGGAGTACTTTGCCTTGGAGTGCCCCTGTGCTATTCGTTAAGAAGAGAGATGAATCGTTACATGTTTATTTATTACCGAGAGTTGAATAAGGTCCCGACATGAAATGAGTATCCGTTGCCCGAATTGATGACCCATTAGACCAATCGAGATGAGCCAACTTCTTCTCAAAGATTGACTTGGGGTCGGGATACCATCAGTTAAGGATCAGGGAGCAGGATGTGTCAAAGACTACTTTCTTGTCGAGATATGGTTCCTATTAGTTTAGGGTTATGCCTTTTTGGGCTAAATAATACCCCAACCATGTTTATGGACTTTATGGACAGGGTGTTCAAATAATTCCTGGATCAGTTCGTCATTGTCTTCATAGATGACATCCGGATTTACTCCCAGACTGAAGAGGAGCACGCCAAACATTTGAGGCAGGTTTTGCATATACTACAAGCACGAATTGTAAGCAAAATATGAGAAATATGGGTTTTGGTTGAATGAGGTACAGTTTTTGGGTCATATCATCTCCGATAGAGGGATATCCATGGATCTGGGGAACGTGGTAGTGGTGAGGGAGTGGGGGCAGCCCACGACACCGACTGAAATACGCAGTTTCTTGGGTTTAGCCGGATACTACAGGAGGTTCATTCGAGGGTTTTCAAAGATAGCGGGCCTGTTAATGAACTTGACTCACAAAGGGTTGCCATTTATCTAGAGTGACACCTGTCAGTTAGCCTTCGATGAGTTGAAAGATAAGTGAACCTCAGCACCAGTGTTAGCATTACCCAGGTCGGGAGTGGAGTATCTAGTCTACACTAATGCGTCCTTATTAGGACTTGTAGGTGTACTTCAGCAGGAAGATCAGGCTACAACTTATACCTCCCGTAAGCTTAAGCCTCATGAGAGGAATTACCCCACCCACGACTTGGAGTTAGCAGCAGTCGTGTTCGCACTTCAGATTTGGAGACACTACCTCTTATGGGAGAAATTTTGCTTATTCACGGACCATAAATCACTACAGTACCTCTTCACGCAGAAGGAGTTAAATATGCGTCAACGTTGGTGGCTTGAGTTCGTGAAGGATTATCAAATTTGATATCAAATACCACCCGGGGAAGGCTAACATGGTAGCAGACGCATTGAGTCGAAGGCTAGTTGGTGAGGTGGTCGAGGTGTGGAAAGCAAAATGGAAGGAGTTAGGAAACAGGATGCAATGGCTCTATCATTTATGTCTATAACGACGGTTACGCCCCAGGTTATTACTGGAGTAGTATAGGCTCAGGCAGATGATCCATTTTTCCAAAGTCAGATAGTGAAGCTTCAAGACGAGGGGGTTGAGTCTTACACCGTGGGTTCAGACGGGGGTCTATGTTTTAATAGGAGATTGGTTGTTCCCGAGGGTGAAGGTCTGCGACACAAGGTGATGACAGAGTCGCACGGTTCTTGATTTGAAGTGCAGCCCGACGGGGATAAGATATACCAGGACATGCGTAGACAGTACTGGTGGAGCGAAATGAAGAAGGATATTACCGATTTTGTATCGAAATGTGCCACCTGTCAACTGGTAAAGGTGGACCATGAGAGACCGGGGGGACTTATACAACTATTAGAGGTTCCTATGTGGAAATGGGGGAGCATTTCCATGGATTTCATCACTGGATTACCTACATCGCAGAGGGGTCACGATTCGATATGGGTGATAGTGGATCGGCTGACTAAGGTAGCCCACTTCCTTCCAGTCAAGACAGACTACACCGCGGGACAGTACGCCTAGTTATTCATAGTATAAATACTCAGACTCCATGGAGTGCCTCTCAATATCGTGTCTGATCGAGACAAGGTATTCGTTTCTCAATTTTGGGAGTATTTTCAGGAGGCGTTGGGTACGGAGTTGCTGCTGAGCACGGCCTATCATCCGCAGACGGATGGTCAGACAGAGAGGAGGAAACAGATGTTGGAGGACATGTTACGAATGTGAATCATTGATTTTGACGGAGGTTGGGAGCAGTACCTTCCACTGGTGGAGTTTGCCTATAACAACTCCTACCAATTTACTGTCGGTATGGCTACATTCGAGGCCCTATAAGGTAGACCTTGTCGTTCCCCAGCGGATTGGCTAGAGGTAGGGGAAAATAAATTACGGGTCCGGAGGTGATTCAAGATACTTAGACAAGGATAGAGTTGATACGGAACCGTATTCGAGTTGCTCAGGATCGATAGAAGAGTTACGCTGATGCCAAACGCTATTTTTGAGAGTTCAACATTGGGGATCAGGTATTACTACGGGTGTCTCCTATGAAGGGATTTATGCATTTTGGGAAGAAGGTAAAGTTGGCGCCTAGGTATGTAGGGCCATTCCCCATCATTGAGAGAATTGGGCCAGTTGCTTATAGTCTTGGGTTACCGGAACATTTGCATAGAGTCAATGACATGTTTCATATCTTTTCCCTGAGGAGATTTCTTCGAGATGATTTGGCCCATACTCATATTGCGTTGGAGGAAATAGACATACAACCTGATAGCTCATACGAGGAAGGGTCGGTTGCTATCTTAGACTGTAGCGAGAGGAAGTTGAGGTCGAAAGTAGTACCACTAATACGTGTCCAATGGCGACACCACAGTGTGGAGAAATCAACTTGGGAGCGCAAGGATGACATGAGTTAACGTTATCCAGAGCTATTCTTACCAGGTATATATATATATATATTCTTTTTCGAATTTCGGGGAAAAATTCTATTATTAGGGGGGAAGTATGTAATACCCCGTATTTTAACGCATAATTATTTTTATGGAAAAATTGGGATTAATTAAATTAAAGTGAGAAAATTTTAATTGAAATTAATCCGATTTTATGATAATATTCACTAGCGGGATGAGAGTTAGTAATTATTGAAATAATAGTATGGCCGGGAATGAGATACGCGGCAGTTATGTTATAAATAATTGGGACGCGTATGAGTCGCGTCATTTGTATATATTTGGGGGGTCAAAAGATAATTTATTTCTGTATAACTCGGACGACTGTTTTGAGTGCGCCAGAGTGTCCGGAAGGGTCGAAATAGTGAGAAAACACTATTCGGTTATGTTATTTGAAGTCCGGGACTTTTTAACACAAAATGGCACCCCGGAGGGGTATTTTGGTCTTTAGGAATTTTAAGGTAATTAAATGGACAAATATTGGGTTAATTAAAAATGCATTAAGGGTTAGTGGCTGTAACTTTCAACCTACGTGAAAAGAGAGGGAAAGAGAGAGAGAGAACTAAGGAAGAAGAAGGAGACTCCATTGGAGACTTAGCCAAGAATTCAACCTTTCACAATAAAAAGTACACCAACGCAAAGATCGTGTCAGGATGATCGTTCTTATACCAATTTCAACCCGCAAATCAAAACTTAATTTTAAGGCAAGTGATTATCTTGCTCTTCTCTTAGCAATTATTGCTCTTGTTAACATATATTGAGGTTTTAGAACAACAAATACGAATTTGGGTTTTCCTATGATGAAATCGTGTAGAATATCTAGAAATCTGATGGGGGTTTGCATGTAGAGGATTTTTCCCTTAGTAGAATTGTGAAAGTTGATGAACTAGATGTAAATCACGAATTAAAATGGGTTTTTTACGAACAAATAAATTATAGGTTCATGTTAATAGGGATTGTGGTAAATTTTGGGAATTTTTTGAAATTACATGATGATTAGAAAGATTTGACCTCCAAAATCATGTTATTATATGTTCTACTTAGGATAGTGGGAAACATTATATTTGGGTTGGAAGGAATTTAGGTTGAGTTTTGAGTGGTAAAAGTTGGGGAAAATGAAGTTGAGAGACGAATTAGACAACTTCGAAAATTTCATTAGAAGTCTAGCCTAGGTCGTTCGAACGAACTCGTTCGAACGAACTCGTTCGAACGAGACTTCTAACGAGATTCCAGTTGCCCTTCTAACGAGTTTGGTGGTTCGTTCGAAGCCCTTCGTTCGAATGAGATTTCTGGGTCTTCTAACGATATTCCAGAATGACCATTTTAAGCCCGATTTTCCTTTCGAACTTCCTGTAGGCTTATTTAGATGAGTTTTAAAGCAGTATGAATGTCAAGTGACTTATATTAACAATTATTAATGAGTGAAGGATAAGTCTACCCTCGGAAAAGTATAAAAACTCATAGAATTAAGGAGGTGCAAAAATACAAGTGAGAGTATATACGAATAAGGTTTGCGTTATAATAAGAGAGATATTATACATACTGTAAATACTAGACTGTGGGAAAGCTAATGAATTTATATAAGTTATGTGCATGCTTATTGTTCAAAATATTATTTGTATTACATACCTAGCTACTGTCTATCTAACGGAGGTTAATGCGTTGTGGACGATCGAATCCTGCGTGCCTTCGGGGGATTTAGAGTCGTACCACGAAAGCATGGAATCTAGGTACGGGCTATCAGTGAGAACGATAGTGATGACGGTCGTATGGGTGCGTAGGTATGTGCGTAGCCCATCGGCTTGGGACTATGTTCGCCTCCAATAAGGGTTTATGTTTTTATTGGTTCTCGAGAGATTGAACCTGTTGTCCTATATGCGTGAGCTTTGCTAATGGACTAGATAGCCGAGTATGCATAGCACCAAGGGTTTCTCAACCAAGGGTGAATATTGTTATATTTATATAGTTTAATATGTATACATTAAGTGAATAATGTGTGTATACCGGAAATCATGTTTGATGTCTTATGCTATTGACGCTATCTTTATATGTACACATATGGTACTATCAGTTGGGCATTTAGAAGAATACGAGAATAAACTAAAGAAATCCTAATTCTATATCAAAATCATAAGTACGTCGATTTTGAGTTATTTAGGGAGACTTTCAAACATCATATTATACACTTAGTAGTTAGTCAGGGTATCATGACTAGTATGGGTAGTTAGGCTCGTTAGATGTGCACACTAGATCGAGGGGTGAGTATTTCAAGTGAGTACGCTAAGTTAACTTGATTAATAATTGTGCTAATTGAATCAATTAAAGCACTTGCTATTTTAAACTGTTATCAACTAGGGATCTGACCCGTTTTCTGTATATCTTTCTATTGCTCCATTATTTTAGGTGCCCAACCACAGGGACACCAACCTTAGGAGGCTCTTTTCAGTTGTCGTGTTGTAGCTACTATGGAAGTTGCAGGATTATTGCTAGTAGACGACTCAACTCATTCTTCCTTTTTCAGTTATTCATCTTGCTTGGACATGTCGTCCTCACGCATGCTTACTTTCATAGATTTAGTTGTTTTAAACTCTCTTTTGAATTTGGTTTCTTCCATTTGATTTATTGTATGGGATTGTATTTGGAGATGTTTACTCCAACCATTTATTTTACTTCAGTCAGACTTTACTTATACTACTGTGATGCATGGCAATCGTTAGTATTCTTTTTGATTGGTTAATAACAAGATAAAATTTTAACATCAACCCTTTTAAAAACTAGGTGGTTAGCTTTATTAAATTAAAATTTGAGATTTCGATAGTGATGCATTATCTGAACCAACTTGATATTCTGAAATTAATTAATTAAGGACTGATCACCCGATAATTAATTAGGCGGGGTTTCACAGGGGCGGACACCACCAACAACCCCCACACATCACCCCGGGAAGCACGAACAACTCGTGCACGTCCAATATAATAGGTAGCAATCGATCGCGCAATTGCAAAACTCCCGTTTTGAGAGTAGAACACTTAGGCTTCAAACTGTGTCGCGAGTCGGCCGATGCCCCCCCCCCCCCCACCTACCCCCCATCCCCATAAGGCACTGCGACCGGTACGAATAACTCATGCGCGGTCAACGTAACACATAACAAACGGTTGTGTAGTCGCGGGACTCCTAGTTTGAGAATAGGACCCGAATTTTAAAATTGGCACACTTAAGCTAGAACGTATCGTGGGGGGATAATCCACCCCCCGTGCCCCCCCCCCCCCCCCCCCAAATGGCACCAGAGGCGGCACACACACCTCGTGACCGTCTAACGTAATACCTAGCATGTGGTCGCACAGCGGCAGGATGCCCGATTTGAGAAAAGGACACGAATTTTATATTAGGAACACTTAGGCTTGAAAATGTGCTGTGAGGGGGCGGATGCCACAGATCCCCCCCCCCCCAAAAAAAAAAAAATAGCACCGCGAGCTGAACAAAGTGCTCATGCACATCCAATGTAACATGTAGCAACTAGTCCCATAGTCACAGGACTCTAAATTTAAGATAGGACCCAAATTTGAGAGAAGAAACACTTAGGCTTGAAAACGTGCTAGGAGAGGGAGGACGTCACCATCCCCATCCACCCCCAAACGACACAGTAAGCGGCACGAACAACTCGTGTGCATTTAATATAACACATAGCAATCGGAAGCGCCGTCGCGGGATGCCCTATTTGAGAATAGGACCCGAATTTGATAATAGGAACACTTAGGCTTGAAAACGTATCACGAGGGGTAGGATGCTAATAACCCCCCTCCCCCCCCCCCCCCCCCACTCAAAAAAGGCACTCTGAGCGGCACGAACAACTCATGCGCGTCCAACGTAACATATAGCAAACATCGCGCTGTCGCGGGACTCTAGGTTTGAAAATAGTACCCCGATTTGAGAGTAGGAACACTTACGCTTGAAAATGTACCGCGAGGAGGAGAATGTTACCAACCCCTCCCCCCCAAAAAAAATTATTTAATTAATTAAACTCAGTTTTTATCAATTAAGTCCTAAACATGCATCTAGGTGTGATTGAAGATGATAAAATCATGCAAGAACATTCAAACACACACATGTGAGGAAAAATCTCCCAAAGGGGCAAAACCTTTTATTTTCACTATAATTTTGTAAGAAACGGTTACACGGATTACAGTAAAAATACAGTATGACACAGAAATACCCGCAGGCGTCTGTTCTGATGTCGGCGGCTGGAATATCCTTCAGGAACTCCAGGTGAGCAGTAATGAAGAAGAAAGACGGCTTCTCCATAAAGGTTTAACAAACACAAGGTTGTGTTCTTGGGTTACAAAAGGATTCACCAAGATTTGGAAATAATATGTGAATCAAAACATGAGTCTTGGGACTCTAAAATATGAAGACTAGAGCAATTAGAACTCTCAAAATCGTCTCTCCAAGGCTTATGAAACAACTCCCCCGAAGTTGGCTTTTATAGGAAACCAAAAAAAGTTTCACGATTTTAAAACACTTGCCAGTGTCAGGTACCTCGAACCTGTTCGAGTGTACCGCGAACCGGTTCGACCCCCGAACTGGTTTGGCCTTCGGTTCGCAGAAATTTGCTGGAACTTAGGGCTTAAACACTTAGCATTTTTCCAAGGGTTTTTCTCAAAATTTTCTCCATTTTTAAAGGGCCATAACTTCTTCACCGTAGCTCGGATTTAGGTGTCGTTTCTTCCAGTATCTTAGTTGAGGCGAGATCTTCAACTTTACAGTTGATCGGACCTCCAGGCGGGGTTTATAAAATTACCAAAATTCCCTTGAACTTCCATATCTTGCCTTCTTTCACTGTTTTGACTTCTCTTACGTACCACTTGCATTAAGTCCCTAAAATCGTGGAACGTGAAGTAATTGAGGCAGATGTGGGACACATGATGGAGATGTTGAATGCTTAATTCCCGTGATTCAAATTGAGGCCGTCGTGTGAGATCGTGTAGAGACGTGCCAAATGTAGCGGCATAGAGACGTGCAAAATGTTGCAGCGTACGACATACATAAATGAATATTTCGAACATGATAAAAATGTCCTTACAAATCTCCCATTATGTCTATGCCGGTACATACATAAAAAATCCGAATTATCAAATGACAATTTGCCTATAAAAATCTACCCTCACATGAACCCAAAACTGGGAAGATACAAATGAATAAGACTTCATCGTTTGTTCTTCAAATCTTCAAAACTTTTCTCATCAGGGTGTGCAATTCAGTGATCATCAATGTAGTACCTACACACATGAGATAAAGCAAATACCAAGTGACGTATCGAGTTTGAAATGAGATAAACATAGATACCATCTTAAAACAAATTTCAACATCTCAAAAACTCCCCCATAATATGATAATTCTTCTCCCCTTTTTATTATGTCCCCAAATAGACAGATATGAGAAGCAGAAATAAATGCAATTGGAGTGTGTCACAAGGTAAAAAAACTTCTATTTTGAATTTTTCAAAATTTTTCACATAAAATATATAAACAAAGAATAACACCATGAAAGAACACAAAACAACCAAGTCAATGATAGCGTAAATGTATGGGTGTGAACAAATTCGATAGGAAAATCAATGCATACAAACATGACATATGTGCACGATGAATATCGGATACTCCTAACAAATGAACTCAAAATATTCCTTTGGTGTAAAAAGATGGAAATATGAAACATTTACTCAATCAAATCAACAAATCAAAGATCAAAGTGATTTCCACACTAATAACGTTCAAAACGATTTAATGCTTTTTCAGGACTTTCAAGGAAGTGCAAACCCGTTTAAATTCTCCAACCAAACTCTCTCAGATTTATATTTTGAATAGATGTAATCTAAATTCAAACCTAGTGGTCCATATTTGGCAAGTATTGCTTTTTATTTCCTTTAAATTTTTTCGGGCTCTTTTAACCTTTTGGACCCCGAATAATAAAATTCCTCAATGTTTTAGGTCCGATTTAACGGCGGATTAATCGTAAAGGATAAAAAATAATCTTTCGTAGCCCTTCACCGTTTTCAAATAAACACACAGTATCACCAAACGTTTCTTATGTGCATTCCAATCTTGTCAAGTTTTATCGCATATGGTTCGTTGTATAGACAGAATTGAGATGGAAACACTCAAGCCAATATGTGATAGACAAGTACAATAATCAAATATAATAGTGCATGCGTGCAATAAAGGAGATAGGAGTCAAACATGTAGAAAGATATCACTAATCACATCTCAAAGACTCCAAACGATGTAAAGCATATGGATACACTGATGTAACGTCTCAAATCACTATCCAACAGTCACGTGGATAAATGGAATGAAATTTTTTACTCGGCTATCTTAAATGCTCATAAAAAAACAAAAAAGCTTTTTGGATTTTTCAAAATTTTATCAAAATAAAATCTTTTTGACCTTTTTGAAAAAAAATTATAAAAAGAAATTATTTTTGGATTTTTCAAAAAATAGAAAAATCAGAAAATAAAAAGCAAAAAAAATATGATACAATCTAGCAATAGGAATCATATGATATGAACATGACAATGCGTATTATCCTATACATGAACCAACCCATCAGTCAACTGTGCAAATCCCCAAAGACTTCCTAAGACTCTCAAATCTAAGGGCATCTAAAGTTTTCATGAAAATATCGGCTAACTGTCGGTGGGAATGAAACTCGGGGATACGACTTTCTCCTCAACTAACTGACGTATAAAGTGCTCGCGTATCCTGATGTGCTTTGTGCGCGAATGTTGGACTGGATTGCGGGATATGTGTATCATGCTCGTGTTATCACAGGAAATGGTCATGGTGTCCTGTGAAATCCCATAATCCTCTGGCATCTGCTTCATCCACAAGAGTTGTGTGCAACAACTCCTGGCGGCGATGTACTCAGCCTCTGTAGTGGACAAAGAGATGGAGTTTTTCTTCTTGCTCAACTAGGAGACAAGAGCAGAACCAAAATAGAAATACCCACCAGAAGTGCTTCTACAACCATCTACATCCCCGGCCCAATCGGCATCAGAATAGGGGGACAAACGATCATCAGTATCAAAGGAATACCAAATATCGTATGAGAGAGTCCCACTCACGTATTTGATAATACGTTTTAAATCAAGTAAGTATGACTCTTTCGGGTACGCCGAATATCGCGTATAGACTCTAACCCTAAAGGCTATGTCGGGACGACTAGCAGTCAAGTAGAGAAGACTACCTATCATACTCCTATACAAGGTTTGCTCTATGTCCTTACCTGAAGTGTCCTTACTAAGCTTGATATAAGTACCCATAGGTGTAGGTGCATGCTTAGTGGAGTCTAAACCAAATTTTCTCACAAGGTTTCTAGCACACTTAGATTGGGAGATGAACATCCCATCCTTTAGCTGAGGAACCTGGAGACCAAGGAAGAAAGTAAGCTCACCTACCATGCTCATCTCAAACTCACTTTTCATCTCCTCCTCAAAGTGGTGAGCATGATTGGAGCACGTGGATCCAAAGACTATATCGTCCACATTGACCTGGGCAACCAAAATAGTACCATCATCTCTCCCGATGAACAATGTCATATCAACTCCCCCTCTCTTGAAACCACGGGCTAACATATAGGAAGTAAGCCTCTCGTACCAAGCACGGGGTGCTTGCTTCAAACCAAACAAGGCTTTCCTCAGATAGTAGACGTGCTCAAGGTACTTAGGGTCCCTTTTGTTTGTTCCACGTAAACCTCCTCCTGT
This sequence comes from Sambucus nigra, assembly GCA_949130495.1. Classification (NCBI taxonomy): domain Eukaryota; kingdom Viridiplantae; phylum Streptophyta; class Magnoliopsida; order Dipsacales; family Adoxaceae; genus Sambucus; species Sambucus nigra. The sequence continues at coordinate 189,773,822 of OX422216.1, forward strand.
GGAATGCCATTTAGAATGGCACTCTTGACATCCATCTGATATAACTTGAAGCGCAGATGACATGCGATGGCAAGTAGTAAGCGGATGGACTCAAGCCTCAAAATAGGAGCAAATGTCTCCCCAAAGTCTACACCCTCTATCTGTGTGTAGCCTCGAGCAACCAACCTAGCCTTATTTCTGATTATGGTACCATTTTCATCCATTTTATTCTTGAAAATCCACCTAATACCTATCACGTTAGTCTCACTAGGTCGGGGGACTAGTTCCCAGACATTATTCTTTTTAAAATGAAGCAACTCATCCGCCATAGCAGATATCCAGTGTTCATCCTTGAGTTCTTCTTTGTGATTCTTGGGCTCGACTTTGGACGTGTAGCAAAGATGGCTAACAAAGTTCTGTAACTGAGCACGAGTCTTGGCCCCCAAAGTGGGATCTCCAACAATGACATAGGGATCATGACTCTTGCGAACCCAAGCAGGTGTGTCCCCTAACACAGGAGTAGGGTCCATGGGGTATGGGTGAGGAACAAGTAAATCGCTGCCAGAAAGGTCATCATCCTCACACTGAAGGCAAGAATCAATAAACGTCGAAAGGTCGTCATCTTGCATGGTGACGTTTATTGACTCCATAACCTTAGATCTCTTCAGGTTAAAAACTCGGTACGCTCTACTATTGGATGAATATCCTAGCAATATTCTCTCGTCGCTCCGGGAGTCAAACTTTCGTAATTGCTCTCTATCCCATAGGATGTAACATTTACTCCCAAAGACATGAAAATATGCAAGGTTGGGTTTCTTTTCAGTCCGTAATTCATAAGGCATCTTAAGTGTGTGTGGATGCAGGTAAACCCTATTAACCGTGTGGCATGCAGTAGACACTGCCTTTGCCCAAAATCTCCTGGCAACTTTACGACCTAGAAGCATAGATCTAGCCATTTCCTGGATCATACTATTCTTGCTCTCAACAATCCCATTTTTCTAAGGAGTCTTCACAGCAAAAAACTCATGTTTGATCCCAAGGCTATCACAGTAAAGATCTACCTTTGCTTCTTTAAATTCTGTGCCATTTTCACTACGTATCCTGTTTATAGTGACTCCGTGTTGGTTTTCCAGGACACGACACTTGGTCGTTAAAAACTCTACATCATTGAATTTCTCTCTCAGAAAACCTACAATCGAATATCTGGATAAATCATCCACCATCACGAGGATATACCTCTTACCTCCCAGACTCTCAGTACGGGTAGGAGCCATAAGATCCATGTGAATCAACTCAAGTACACAGGAGGTGGTAACGAAATGCAACTTCCTATGGGGGCTACGGATTTGCTTTCCCAACTGACAGGGTCCACAAACCGTGGAAATTGGCTTTCCAAGTGATGGTAAGCCACATACTAGGTCCTTTTTATCTAAGCGAGTCAACTCTCTAATGTTCACATGACCTAGACGTTGGCGCCACAGATCCATAGGAGTGATCGTGGCGCTGTGGCAGACAAGTGAGGATGTGGGCACAGTTCCATAGAAATTATCCTCGGTCCTCACCCCTCGCACTAAAAGTTTACCGTCTTGATTATAGACATTACATGCGTCCCGATCAAACTTTACGGAGAAGTCAGCGTCGCACAGTTGGCTAATGCTGAGAAGGTTTACTTTCAAACCTTTGACGTACAAAACATTCTCTAGCTTAGGAAATCCTGGTAACTCTACTGTACCTCATCCTACAATGCTAGACTTTATCCCATATCCAAAGGTGACTCTACCATCCTTTTAATCCTCAAGGTAGGTAAAAAATGATGCATCACCTGTCATATGTCTGGAGCACCCACTATCAAAATACCACTGTGAGGTATTATGTGCTTTGAGAGAGACATGAACAAAAAGGGTTTTCTTATCTTTCTTAGGTACCCAAGAAGTGATAACCTTTTGTTTACCCCTGTTGTTGTTGGTTTTAGCTAGGAAGTGAGAAATATTCACTGGCGGCAAAGACATCCGCCGGAATTCCTCCATCAAACTCTGTGATGTGGCAGCTAAAAACTCAACACGCTCTCTCAAAATGTCAAGATCATCAGTATGATGTGGTGGAGCAGTAGTACGTCATGTCTGACCAAAACTATATCCAAACTCCCTGAGGTGGACTTTTCTTTTGTAGTACGTACAGAAGACCCGGGTTTGCTTTTCTTGGTAGAACTCTCCTTCGTGGTTTTTGACGATGGCCATATGGAGTCGTAGTAAACTCGAGAACTGATCCAGGTGCAATTTGGTACGTGGATGCACCATCATTACCTATTACCTATCTTTCACCAAAACCTAAAGTGGGGCCGAGGAGCATCTTTCCCATCTTCCCAGATTTGTCCTCGATTTGACCCTTGACTTCCCGTGCTCTCTCAAGATCATGAGTAAGCTGGGCAACAAGGGTTTCAAGTTTCTTCCAGGGAGGAATGGAGATCACTTGTAAGACTAGCCACTTGTTTAGTCAAGTCCTCTTTCTCTTTATTAAAATAACTCTCTCTCTCTCTCTAAAAAAACTTTCTTTCTCAACACAGGCAGACTCTCTCTCTCTCTCTCAAGGTAGTGCAGGTCGAGGACTCTCTCTCTCTCACTTCTTCTAAATCTTCCTCTAGAGTGGTGATCCTAAGAACTAACCCTTTGTTACTGTTTTTAGTTTTAAATGACTCATTATATAACTCGACGTAGGCGCATTTAAGATTACTCTCGCTCTCACTTGCATCATCCTCCCCCTCACTCACATCGCTCTCACTGTCGAGGTGTCCCTGTGAAGTAGAATCCTCATCGTCGTGAGGAGTACTAGATTGATCACATGATTATCCATGAATGCGGTGAAGTTACACTCATGCGATGACTCGTCTCCAGAGTCCACCGACTCGACCTCACTGTCGTCACTAATGGTAGCATTAAGGACATCTTTGACTTTTTCTCTGTTGAGCCTAGTAGCACACTCAAAAGCTCTATGACCCTTACCGTCGCACTCATAGCATCTCTCACTGTATTTCTTAGGAGGTTCTTTAAAATTCATTTCATTTTTCTTTTCAAAATTATTTTTCGCAAACTTCTTTTTATCTTTGAAATTACCATTTTTCTTGAATTTGAGAATTTTCTTGAAATTTTTAGCAAACAGGGACAAATCATCTAAATCAATGTCACACTCAGAATCTGACGTTTCTATCTCCTTTTTTCTAGATGACTTAACTCTCTTTCTTGTCGACCCCTAACTCTTTCTCTCCTGGGCATTAAGTGCAATTCCCTTATATTTAGACTTGATAGATTTAGGAAACATATCAATTTCGTACGTTTGCAAGTCTCCTACAAGTTCCTCCAATTTAAGCGTATTTAAATTACCCATAGAATTTAACACAGTGACTTTAGGGATAAAACGCTTAGGCAGTGATCTAAGAATCTTTTTAACAACTCTAGCATTAGGAATGTGTTCGCCAATATTAAAGCTAGTGTTAACAATATTAGATAGTCTAGCATGAAATTCATCAAAACACTTAGACTCAAGCATGGTGACTGTTTCAAATTAAGTTGTTAAATTTTGCAGTTTAGACTCTTTCACGGCATTAGTTCCTTCATGGGTAAGTTGCAAAACATCTCATGCCTCTTTTGACGTGGTGCACGTCATTATGCGTTTGAACTCATCAGGTGTGGAAGATCCAGAAATAGCATTTAAACCCTTAGAATTAAAAGATGACAATTTAAATTCTTCTTCAGTCCATGTAGTGTCAGGTTTTAAACTAGTCACGTTATTAATAGTGACGGAGGGAGGAGTCCACCCTCTTTCAATAGAAATCCAGACACATTCACCAATGGATTTTAATGCATATCTCATGCAGGCTTTCTAGTATGCATAGTTTGTCCCGTCAAAAATTGGCATTTTATTATATAACTTCTCCATTATGAACACGCTCTTTTTCAAAAATCAATTTTTCAGAAAATTCATATCTTAGAAAACTTTTGCGAAAAACTACACGGTATAATTGTATAATTGGTTCTTATACCAATTTGAAGGAGTGCACTTCCGTTCAAATAGAGAAAATATTTAATGAAACTCAGTTTTTATCAATTAAGTCCTAAACATGCATCTAGGTGTGATTGAAGATGATAAAATCATGCAAGAACATTCAAACACACACATGTGAGGAAAAATCCCCCAATAGGGCAAAATCTTTTATTTTCACTATAATTTTGTAAGAAACGGTTACACGGATTACAGTAAAAATACAGTGACACAGAAATACCCGCAGGCATCGGTTTTGATGTCGGCAGCTGGAATCTCTCTCAGGAACTCCAGGTGAGCAGCAATGAAGAAGCAATACGGCTTCTCCACAAAGGTTGAACAAACACAAGGTTGTGTTCTTGGGTTACAAAAATATTCACAAAGATTTGACAATGATATGTGAATCAAAACATGAGTCTTGGGACTCAAAAATATGAAGACTAGAGCAATTAGAACTCTCAAAATCGTCTCTCCAAGTCTTATGAAATAACTCCCACGAAGTTGGCTTTTATAGTAAACCAAAAAGAGTTTCACGATTGTAAAACACTTGCCAGTGTCCGGTACATCGAACCGGTTTGGGTGTCCCGCTAACCGGTTCCCCCCCCCCCCCCCGAACTGGTTTGGCCTTCGGTTTGCAAAAATTCACTGGAACTTAGGGCTTACACATTTAGTATTTTTCCAAGGGTTTTTCTCGGAATTTTCCCCATTTTCAAAGGGCCATAACTTCTTTGAGGTGTCGTTTCTTCTAGTATCTTCATTGTGATGACATATTCAACTTTACAGTTGATCGGACCTCCGGACGGTGTTTATAAAATTACCAAAATTCCCTTGAACTTCCATATCTTGCCTTCTTTCACTATTTTGACTTCTCTTGCGTACCACTTGCATTAAGTCCCTAAAATCGTGGAACGTGAAGTCGTTGAGGCAGATGTGGGACACATGATGGATATGTTGAATGCTTGATTCCCAAAATTTGGATTGAGGCCATCGTGTGAGATCGTGTAGAGATGTTCCAAATGTAGCGGCGTAGAGACGTGCCAAATGTAGCGGAGTACGACATACATAAATGAATATTTCAGACATGATAAAAATGTCCTTACAAGGAACACTTAGGCTTGAAAAGGTTCCATGAGTGGGATGATTCCACCAACCCCACCAAATGACACTACGAGGGACATGAATATCTTGTGGGCATCCAACGTAATACGTAGCAACTGACCGTGCAGTCGTATTACGCCCAATTTGAGAATAGGACCCGAATTTAAGAGTATGAATACTTAGGCTTAAAAATGTTCCGCAAGGGAGAGAACGGCACTAACAATCCCCAAACGGCCCCGCGAATGAACACCTCGTGTATGTCCAACGTAACACGTACCAACCGTCCATGCAGTCGTGGGACGCCCAGTTTGAGAATAGGACCCGAACTTGAGAGTAGGAACTCTTAGGCTTGAAAAAGTGCGCGAGGCGGACGATGCCACCATCCCCCAAAATGGCACTACGGGAGACACGAATAGCTCGTGCGCATCAAGATGAAACGTCACAATCGGCCGCATAGTCTTGGAACTCCTCGTTTGAGAATAGGAACCGGATTTGAAGATAGGAACATTTAGGCTTGAAAGCGTTCCGCGATGGAGAAGACGCCACCGACCCCCCTAAACATCACCACTGGTGGCACGAATAGCTCGTGCATATCTGACCTAACACGATGCAACTGTCGCGTTGTTGCGGAACTCCCGGTCTGAGAATTGATCCCAAATTTGAGAGTATGAACACTTAGTATTGAAAAGGTTCCACGAGGGGGAAGAGGCCTCCAACCCCACCAAGTGGAACCACGAGCGACATGAATAGCTCGTGCACGTCCAATGTAACACGTAGTAACCGACCTCGAAGATATGGAATGCTCGGTTTGAGAATAGGACCCAGATTTGAAAATAGGAACACTTAGGCTTAAAAATATATCGCGAGGGGAGGACGCCACCCCCCCTCCCCAAAAAAAAAGACACTCTGAGCGGCATGAACAACTCGTTCGCGTCCAACATAACATATAGCAACCGCCGCTCAGTCGCAGGACACACAATTTGACAATAGGACCCGGATTTGACAGTAGAAACACTTAGGATTAAAAATGTTCCATGAGGGGGAGGATTCTACCAACCCCACCAAACGACACTATGAGAGGCATGAATATGTCGTGCACATCCAACATAACACATAAGAACTGATCGGACAATCGTGGGATGCCCCGATTTGAGAATGGGACACAAATTTGAGAGTATGAACACTTGGGCTTGAAAACGTGCCTCGAGGGAGAAAATGACATTAATAACCCCCGAAAAGAACCACAAACAAACACCTTTTGCATGTCCAGCGTAACACATATCAACCGTTCGCGCAGTCGTAAGATGCTCGGTTTGAGAATTGGACCCGGATTTGAGAGTAGGAACTCTTAGGTTTGAAAACGTGCCGCAAGGGGGAGGATGCCACCAACCACCCAAATAGCACTGTAGGTAGCACGAACAGCTCATGCGTGTCCAACATAAAAGGTCATGACTAACTGCATAGTCCCAAACTCCTGGTTTAAGAACAGGAACCGAATTTTAAAATAGGAACACTTGGGCTTAAAAACGTGTCCCGACGTGGAGGATGCCATCAACCCCCCCCCCCCCCCCCCAACGACACTATGAGCGGAAAGAATATCTCGTGTGCATCTAACGTAAGACGTAGCAAATGGACACATAGTCACGGGACTCCCGATTTGATAATAGGAGTTGATTTTAACTTGATATTGTATGTATGTCGTCGATGGAACCAAGATAATCAAAATCCTCAAATACCAACAACAAATATAAAACACTAAAAATATAGAGGTAAGTAAGGGATTATCGAACCAACTTCAAGGATGAAACACATAAGAGAAAAATTTGTGCATGTCGTTTTTTCTAAAAAAAAAATTGTTTTATATTTTTCTATTTTTTTATGCTTTTTCAATATTAAAACAAGTTTTGAGGATGAGTGAATATTACTAAGACTAATAACAAAAATAAGAGTAATCAAACTAAAATAAGGTGTGACAAAAATACTAGTGAGTGGTGGAAATGAGTGAGAGTGTAATTAAATGAGAGAAAAATATTCAAGGGAAGAGAAATCCAGCCTCAATTCTCCAAATCAACTAAACTTGTATTATTTTAATTTCATCAATTTCCAAAATATTTAACTAATGCAAAAGCTAAGTCTCATTAAACTTGTGAATTAATTAAATACTCTTTTAGAAAAGCAAATTTAATTCCCACAAGCACTACTCTAATTGAATTAAAATTAATCAAACAAATTATCCCTTAGGAATCATTTGTCCAACTAATTTTAAATTGAAAGAAATTAATGAACTCAAGAGTAGATGAAAATTAGATTAATATTAAAATCAAATGATAGGTCTATCTCTAGCTTAAATCACTTGATCAAATATTAATTAAATTTTCATACCTTTCTCAAGGTTGATTTTCCATTTCTCAATGTGAAAATAAAGTGGGGATCAAATATACAACTCAAAGGAAATTATCAAAATTAAAATTAACAACTAATTTGATTTGGATTCACGAGGGTTTAAATCACCCCCTTGAATGGGGTGATTACCCCTCCATAATCATCATCCAATAAAAATTACAAACAATTAAAAGCATGTAATGAAAATTAAGGAAAAGATGATCAAACCAAAATTCCTCTTGAAATAGCACTAGACTTCAATTCTTCAACAATTTTTTAATAGTTACACACTCTAAAAATTTCTCTCTAAAAAAATTAACTCAAAAAACTAACTCTCTCTACAATTTTCTCTCTCTATTCTTCTTCTCTCCCAAAAAGCTTTTTTAAATTTGGGTCTTCATCTTCAATATATAGTAGGCATGGCACACATGGAGTTAAGGGGCATTTTTGGAAGGTTCATGGTGTAGGGTAAAATGGGGAGAGGTTTTGGAATAAAGGTGAGGGTATTTTAGGCTTTAGAAGAGTGCATGTGGTTATGGTGAGGTCATGTGGAAAGGTGGGGGAAATAAGGTAGTGGTGATAAAAATCAGATGTGGTTTATGAGGGCATTTTGGGTAAAGGTTAGAAAAGATTAGTTGGGGGTTATAATAGGGAAAAAGGGGTAAAAGGTATTAAATGGTTTTACGCACATGTGGATTTATTTTCATTTTGGTGGCATTTGTTATTGGTAGGTCGTGGCTTTGGCAATTGGTTTGGGAAGAGGGAAATGGGTTTTGGTTTTCAAAGTGAGTAAAGGATTGGAGAGGGTCATGGGTTTGGGTTGCTGATTTGGTTGCTGGCCTGAGTGTCACGACCAGAGATGGTGTGGCGAGTTTGCTGGCGGGCAGGGGCGAAGGTTTGAGGGTCCGTCCTGTAAGGGGCTCAGTGGCGCGTGACCGGGCTGGAGTGTCGCCGGAGGGGGGGTTTGCAGGAGGTTCCACCGGCAAGGGGCCCAGTTTGAAGATCTGAGGCAGGATCGGACCTGGCGGCTCCAGCGCCTGAGATGGAGGTCGGGTCGCTGCCTCGGGTTGGAGGTTATGGGTTTTCAGGCTGGCTGACGCGGGTCAGGGACGAGATGAACTTGGGCCGGGGACGGGTTGGGCAGGGGAAGGTGGGGATTCGGGTTTTGGGATGTGTTGGAATCGCAGGTGGTTCCGGGTTTAAGGTTCTGTCGGGTTTAGTTGGTGGGGTAACGTTTAGTTTAGATGGTGTGAGTGGAGGTGGTGGGTTTTTTCAGTTATGGAGGATAGAGATATGTTGTATGTTAATGGTGGTTTTGTGAGAGTGGAGAGAGAAAGTTGGGTTGTTGAGAAGAAGATGAAGTAGGGGGGATGTGGTGTGGTAGGGTGTGGGTTAGTTTGGTGAGGGTGAGGGTTTAGGATAAGAGGTGTACGGGTATTGGGTGTGTTTGTGTGTAATTAGGATTGTGTGTGTTTCATTAGGACCCCCTAAAAATATAAACTAAAACTAAAATTTAAATTTTAAAATTAAACTAAACTAAAAAAAAAAGTAAAATAAAATAGACACGACACACTAAACAAACTCTAAAAAAAAACTAAACACAACTAAAATAAAAACTAAGAAAAAACTAATAACTAAAAAATTCAATTAATAACTACTAAAAATATAAAATCCTATAAAATAAAAGACACAAAGAAATAAATAAATCTAAAAAGAAATAAAAATAAAAATAGAAATCTATAAGACTAAAAACTAAAAGCCTAACAAAAATAAAATCTAATAAATCTAAAAATAAATGAAATCCTAAAAAAAACTAATTCTAATTAAATAAAACTGATAAAAAATAAAGATAAAATAAAAATAAAATATAAAAATAGTAAATAAAACCTACAAATTCTAAATAATTCTAAAATAAAGTCTAAAAATAAAGAAACACTAAATAAAATAAAAAGGGACCAAACCAACACGCACGAGGCTTGGGTGACGGTTTAGGGACAACTTTTGGGTAGGCTAGGGTACAGGACAAGGGTATTAGCTCCATTAAATGCACAATTGCCTTGAAATACGCATTTGAATACCGCAACGGACATTTAACCTACAAGATAAACATTTAAGCACATAAGACCCATATTGTCGAGAATTAGCAACTAAAATACATCTATTCGGGGTATAAATTGTACAGTTTTGGGTGCTTATCATGACTCGAATTTTAGAGAGGAACACTTAAGCTTAAAAATGTGCCGCGAGGGGGCGGACGACACCAACCCCACCAAATAGCACCGTTGGTGAAACGAATCGCTCATGCGCATCCAACGTAACACGTACCAATTGATTCTTCAGTCACGAGACGCTCGGTTTTAGAATTGGACCTGAATTTGAGAGTAGGAACACTTATGATTGAAAACGAGTCATGATGGGGGACACATATAATAACCCCCAAACGACACCGCGTGGGGCACGAACACCTCATGCGTGTCCAACGTAACACCTAGAAATCGGCCACGCAATGACGAGATGCCCAGTTTAAGATTTGGACCCCGATTTAAGAGTAGGAACAATTAGGATGGAAAATGTCCCGCGAGGGGAAGAGCAACCAACCTTCCCCCCACCAGCCAAACGATACTGCGGGGGGCATGAATACCTCGTGTAAGTCCAACGTAACATGTAGCAATCGACCTCGTAGTCGGGGGATACTCATTTTGATAATATGACCCATATTGGAAAATAGGAACAATTAGACTTGAAAACGTGTCGTGAGGGGGAGGATGCCACCAATCCCCCCCCCCCCCCCTCAAAATGACATAGCGAGTGGCACGAACAGCCAAACAACACAGCGAGTGGGACTCCCGGTATGAAAATAGGAGTCGAATTTGAGAGTAGGAACATTTAGACTTGAAAATATTCTTCTAGGGGGCGGACTCCACCAGCTCCCCCACCCCCCGAATGACACCACGGGCGGAAAAAAATAGCTCAAGCACGTCCAACATAACACATAGCAATCTCCCGCGAAGTCATAGGACGCCTAGTTTGAGAAAATGAGAAGGATTTGAGAGTATAAACACTTAGGCTTGAAAACGTACCACGAAGGAGTAGACGCCACCAAGAACCCCCACAGGGCACTGCGGGTGGCACGAACAACTCGTGTGCATCCAAAGTATCATGTAACAACTGACCTCATATTCGCTGGACGCCCAATTTTCGAATAGGGCCCGGATTTGAGAATAAGGACACTTAGACTTGAAAACGTGCCACGGGGGGGAAGGATGCCACCCCCCCCCCCCCCCCACACACACACGTACATACGCACAAAAGGAACCATAGGTGACAAAAACTTTTCTTATGGGTCCAACATAACGCAAAGCAATCGGTCGCATAATCGTGGGACACCCGATTTAAAAATCAGACCCGGATTCAGAATAGGCACACTTAGGATTGAAAATGTGTCGCGAGGAGGAGAAAACAACTAATAGACCCCAAATGGAATCGTGGGTGGCATGAACACTTCGTGCGTGTCCAATAGAACATATAGCAACCAGTCGCGCAGATGCGAGACGCCCGACTTGAAAATAGGACTCAGATTTGAGAGTAAAAACACTTAGGCTTGAAAACATGCCGCGAGGGGGGGGGGATGCCACCAACAACCCCCAAATGGCACCCCGATCAATACAAACAACTCATTCACATCCATAATAATATGTACCAACCGATCCCGCAATTGCAAAACTCTCGATTTAAGAATAAGACCCGAATTTGATAGTAGATACACTTAGGCTAGAAAATGTGTCACGAGGCGGTGGAAACCACTCCCCCCCCCCCCCCCATACGGTAATGCATGCAGCACGAACAACTCGTGCGCATCGATCGTAACATATATTAATCGCTCGTGCAGTCACGTGACTCCCTTTTTAGAATAGGACATGAATTTTAGAATTGGCACACTTAGGCTTAAAAACGTATCGTGAGGGGGAGACCCCCCACCCCAACACCCACACCCACATAAAAATAGCACAGTGGGTGGCATGAACACAATCGCGGGACGCACGGTTTGAGAATAGGATCTGGATTTTATATTAGGAACACTTAGGCTTGAACATGTGCTGGGAGTGGGAGGATGCCACCAACCCGCTCCCCCCCCCCCCAACGGCACTGCGAGTATCATGAACAACTTGTGCGCATCCAACGTAACATGTCGCAACCATTTGCATAGTCACAGGACTCTGGATTTAAGATAGGACCTGAATTTGAGAGTATAAACACCTAGGCTTGAAAACGTGCTATGAGGGGGAGGACGCCACCATCTCACCCCCCCCCCCCCCCCCCCCCAAATGGCACAGTGAGTGGCACGAACAACTCATGAGCGTCCAACATAATACATAGCAACTGGTCGCGCCGTCATGGGATACCCGGTTTGAAAATAGGAACCGGATTTGAAAGTATGAACACTTAGCCTTAAAAACATGCTGTGAGGGGGTAGACTCCACCCAACCCACAAAAAAAGGGCACTCTGAATGACAGGAACAGCTCGTGCGTGTCCAATGTAACACTTAGCAACAGTCGCGCTATCGCGGGACTCTCGATTAGAGATTAGGACCCCGATTTTATAGTAGGAACACTTAGCCTTGAAAAGGTGCCAAGAGGGGGGGTAGACTCTCCCAACCCAACCAAATAGCACCAGGAGCGGTATGAATAGCTCGTACGCATCCAACGTAATGCATAACAACTAGTTTCACAGTCGCGGGAACCCCGATTTGAGAATATGACTCTAATTTGACAGTAAGAATACATAGCCTGAAAACGTGTCACGATGGAGAAGATGCCACCAACAATGATGAAACGGATCCTCGGATAGCACAAACTACTCGTGCGCGTTCAATGTAATAGGTAGCAATCGATCGCACAATCACAAAACTCCCGGTTTGATATAAGAGCCATATTTGAGAGTATAAACACTTAGGCTTCAAAAAGTGTTGTGAGGTGGCAGATGCCACCAACTCCCCCCCGTCCATACAGCACCGCTTGCGACACGAACAACACTTACACATCGAACGTAATGCATAGCAATTGGTCGCACAGTCGAGGGACTCCCAACTTGAGAATAGGACCCGGATTAAAAATTGGCACACTTAGGGTTGAAAATGTATCGTTAAGAGGAGAACTCCCCCCCCCCCCCCCCAACGGAACCTCGTGCCCATCCAACGTAATACGTAGAAACTGGCCACACAGTCGCAAGATGCTGGGTTTGGGAAAAGGACTTGAATTTGAGAATAGGAACACTTAGGCTTGAAAATGTTCTGCGAGGGGGTAGATGAAACAACCCTCCCCCCCCCCCCCCCCCCTCACACACACACGAAAAAAATATGGAATTATTCGTGTGCATACAACATAACACATAGCAACCAGTTGCATAGTCACAGGACTCTCAATTTGAGATAGGACCCGAATTTGAGAGTAGGAACACTTGGCTTGAAAACGTTCCGTGAGGGGGCAGATGCACCCCCCCCCCCCCCCCCATAGCACCGCGGGACGTACAAACACCTTGTACGCATCCAATGTAACACGTAGAAACCGTCCACGTATCGAGGGACGCCCGGTTTGATAATAGGCCTCGGATTTGAAAATAGGAACACTTAGGCTTGAAAACGTGCCACGAAGGGGAGGTTGCTACCAACCCTCACCCCCCCTAAAGGGAATTCCGAGAGGCACGAACAACTCGTGTGCATTCGACATAACACGTAGCAATCGTTGCATTTTTGCCGACTCTCGGTTTGAGAATATGACCCCGATTTGCGAGTAGGAACATTTAGGCTTGAAAAGGTTCCACGAGGGGTTTGATTGCACCAACCCAACCAAACGGCACCACAAGCGGCACGAATAGCTCGTGATTGTCAAACGGAACACATAACAACCAGCCGCGGAGTCGCGGGAAGCTCGATTTGAGAATAGAACTCAAATTTGAGAGTAGGAACACTTAGGCTAAAAAACGTGTCATGAGGGAGTGGATGCCACCAATAACCCCGAAACGACACCCCGAACAACTCAAACAGCTCGTGTACATCCAACAAAATAGATAGCAATCGGTCGCGCTATCGCAAAACTCCCAATTTGAGAATATGACCCATATTTGAGAGTAGAAACACTTAGGCTTCAAAATGTGCCATGAGGTGGCAGACCCCACTAACCCCCCCCCCCCCCCCCCCCACCCCCCCATACGGCACCGCTGGCAGCACGATGATCTCGTGCGCATCAAATGTAACACACAATAATCGATCGCGCAATTGCGGGACTACCAATTTGAGAATAAGACCCAAATTTCAAAATTGGCACACTTAGACTTGAAAATGTATCGTGAGGGGAACCCCCTCCCCCACCCCACACACACACACACCAAACGGCACTGCGGGAGGAACGAACGCCTCATGCCCGTCCAATGTAATATCTAGAAACTGGTCGCGTAGTCACAGGATGCCCTTTTTGAGAAAAGGACCTGGATTTGAGATTAGATACACTTAGGCTTAAAAATGTTCTGTGACGGGGAGGATGCCCCCCCCCCCCCCCCACACACACACACACAACACACACAAAAAAAAATGTCACCACGGGTGGCACAAACTTCTCATGATTTAAGATAGGACCCGAATTTGAGAGTAAAAATACTTAGGCCTGAAAATGTGCTAGGAGGGGGAGGATGCGACCCAACCCCAAAATGCCACAGTGAACGGCACAAACAACTCGTGCGCATTGAACATAACACATAGAAACCGACCACGCCATTGCGGGATGCCCGGTTTGAAAATAGGATCTGAATTTGAGAGTAGGAACACTTAGGCTTGAAAACATGCCGCTAGGGGGCAAACGCCACCAACATCCACCAACATCCCCCCCCCCCCCCCCAAACAGCACCATAGGAGGCACGAACACCTAGTTCACATCTAACGTAACACATATCAACCATCCACGTGACGTGGGATTCTACCAACCAATCCTCCCCACCCTAAAAAAAAGGGCTCCTCAAGTGGAACGAACAACTCATGCGCATCCGATGTAACACATAGCAATCATCGCACTATTGCGGGACTCCCGATTTGAGAATAGGACCCGGATTTGAGAGTAGGAACACTTAATCTTGAAAACGGGCTTCGACTACGCCACCAACCCTAACAAACGGCACCACGAGTGACACGAATAGCTCATGTGCGTCCAACGTAACATGTAGCAATCAGTCACGCAGTCTTGGGATGCCTAGTTTGAGAATATGACCCAAATTTAAAAATTGGAACACTTAGGCTTGAAAACAATTCGCGAGGGGGAGGACGACACCCCCGCCCCCACCTAAACGGCACTTCAAGCGGCACAAACAACTCGTACGCGTCCAAATGTAATACATATTAACTGTCGCACTATCGCAGGACTCTCGGTTTGAGAATAGGGCCTATATTTGAGAGTAGGAACACTTAGGCTTGAAAAGGTGCCATGAGGGTGAGGACGCCACCAGCCCCACCAAACGGAACCAAGAGCGACATGAATAGCTTGTGCGCATCAAACGTAAAATGTAGCAACCGGTTGTGAATTCGTGGGATTCCCGTCTTGAGAATGGAACTCGGATTTAAGAGTACGAACTCTTAGGATTGAAAACGTGCCACAAGGGAACGAACGCCACTAACAACCCCGAAACGCCACCATGAATGAACACCTCGTGCACATTCAAGCCTACATATTCCGCGAGGGGGCGGACGCCACCAACCCCTCTAAACAGCACCGCGGGAAGCATGAATAGCTCATGTGCATTCAATGTAACACGTACAAATCAGTCGTGCAGTCTTGAGATGCTTGAAAACGAGCCACGAGGGGGTGGATGCCACTAACAACTCCCAAATGGAACCGCGAGTGGCACGAACACATTGTGCGTGTCCAACATAACACATATCGACTGGTCATGCACTTGCGGGACGTCTAGTTTGAGAATAGGACCCGAATTTGAGAGAAGGAACACTTAGGCTTGAAAATGTTCCGCAAGGGGAATGATGCCATCAACCCTCCCCCCTAAAAGGTACCGCAGGCGGCACAAACACCTTGTGCGTGCCCAACCTAACACGTAGCAACCGGCCATGCAGTCGTGACACGCTCATTTTGAGAATAGGACCCGGATTGGAAAAAAGGAACACGTAGACTTGAAAATGTACCGCAAGGGGGATGACGCCACAAACCCCCTCCCCCCACCAAACGGCATTGCGAGTATCATAAACCACTCGTGCGTGTCCAACATAACACGTAACAACTGACCGAGTAGTCAGGAGACCATCGATTTGAGATTAGGACACGGATTTGAGAGTAAGAACACCTAGGCTTGAAAATATGCCATAAGGGGGTGGACGCCTCCAGCTCCCCCCTCTCAAAACGGCACTGCTAGGGGCAAAAATAGCTCGTGCACATCCAACGTAGCACGTAGCAACTAGTTGCCAAGTCGCAGGACGCCAGATTTGAGAAAATAACCCAAATTTGAGCGTAGGAACACTTAGGATTGAAAACGTTCCGCGAGGAAGATGCCCCCTCCAAGAACCCCCACATGGAATCACGGTGGTAGGAATAGCTCGTGCGTGTATAAGTAACATGTACCAATCAACCGCATAGTGACGAGACACCGGGTGTGAGAATAGGACCTGGATTTAAGAGTAGTAACACTTAGGGTTGAAAACGTGCCGCAAGGGGGAGGACTCCACCAACACCCTCTCCAAAAACAAACAAATAAAATCGCAGATAGCACAAACTTTTCATGCGTGTCCAATGTAACATGAAGCAATCGACCCATAGTAGCGGGACTCTCGGTTTGAGAATAGAACCCGAATTTATAAAGAGGCACACTTAGGCTTGAAAACGTGTCACGAGGAGGCAAAAACCTCTAATAGCCCCTAAATGGCACCATAGGTGGTATGAACACTTAGTGCGTGTCCAACATAATACTTAGCAATCGGTCACGCAGTCGCGGGACACCCGATTTGACAATAGGACTCAGATTTGAGAGTACAACCACTTTGGCTTAAAAACGTGTTGCGAGGGGATGAACGCCACCACCAACCCCCAAATAGAACTGCGGGAAGAATGAACAGGTCGTGCCTATCCAACGTAATACATAGCAACCGGTCGCACAATCGCAAAACTCCCAGTTTGAGAATAGGACCCAAATTTGAGAGTAGAAACATTTAGGCTTGAAACCGTACCATGAGGGGGCGGACGCCACCAACCTCCCCCCCCCCCAATACGGCACTGTGAGTGGCACAAATAGTTCGTGCCGATCAAACGTAACACATAATAATTAATCACATAGTCGCGGGACTCCCGTATTAAGAATAGGACCCGAATTTCAGAATTGACACACATGCTTGAAAACGTGTCACGATGGTACAAAAATACCACCACCTCAAACGGCACTGCGTGTGGCACGAACACCTCATGCCCGTCCAACATGACACGTAGCAATCGGTCGTGCAGTCATGTGATGCCTAGTTTGAGAATAGGACCCAAAATATGGATTAGGAACACTTAGGCTTGAAATCGTGCCACGAGGGGACAAATGCCAGCCCCCAAAAAAGGGCACCGCTGGCGATACGAACAACTTGTGCATGTCTAACGTAAGACATAGCAACCAACCGCATAGTTTCGGGATGCTCGGTTTGAGAATAGGACCCAATTTTTAGAGTAGGAACACTTAGGCTTGAAAATGTGCTGCGAGGAGGAGACGCCACCAACCCCCCACCACCTTGGCCCCACAGGTGAAACGAATAGATTGTGCACATCCAACATAACACGTAGCAACCAGTTGCATAGTCGCACGACTCCCGTTTTGAGAATAGGACCCAAATTTCAATATAGGCACACTTAAGCTTGAAAATGTGCTACGTGAAAACGTGCTATCGGCGCGCCTCCAACGGTACCACGGGAGAAACGAACAACTCATATGCATCCAACATAACTCATATCAGCCGCCCACGGATCTGAATTTCAGCGTAGAAACACTTAGAATTAAAAACGTGCTACGAGGGGGCAGACGCCACTAACAGCCCCCAAACGGCACCGCGAGTGGCACAAACACCTCTTGCGTGTCCAACATAACACGTAGCAACCGAACGTACAGTCACGAAACACCCGGTTTGAGAATAGGACTTGGATTTTAGAGTAGGAACATTTAGGCTCAAAAACGTGTCGCGAGGGAGCGAACGCCACAAATCCCCCCCCCCCCCAAAAAAAAATGGCACGATGGGGTGTAAGAAAACCTCGTGTATGTTCAACTTAACATGTAGCAACCGGATGCACAATCGCGGGATGCCCGATTTGAGAATAAGACCCGAATTTGAAAATAGGAACACTTAGGCTTGAAAACGTGCCGCGAGGGGGAGGACTCCACCCCCTCCCCCCCAAACGGCACTACGATAGTAACGAACAGCTCATGCGTGTCCAACGTAATATGCTACAACTGATTGCACAGTCGCGGGACTCTCAGTTTGATAATAGGCTACGCTGCATATTCACGGGACTCCTGATTTGGGAATAGGAATCAAATTTCAAAATAGGCACACTTAGCCATGAAAACGTGCTGAGAGGGGGCACAAAGCAGTAAGCCCCCAAACGGCATCGAGGATGACACCAACACCTCATTCTTGTCCAACTTAACACGTAGCAATCGATCATATAGTCGCGGGACGCCTAGTTTGAGAATATGACCCAAGCAACCGAAATTTTTTTGCCAATTAAATGTGCTCAAAGTTCTGGTTCGTGACCATATTTTTATTTTTTTTTGTGATATATGTTGTCTCGATTGGAGGCGGTGACCACAGTGCAATGAGTATATTGGTTGGTCACGACTATGGACCATGACCACGATCGTGAGGGAGGAAAATATAGTCATGGATTTAGGCCGTGACCACTATCGTGAGGTGTAAAATTAGTCACGGCTTTGGGTCATGGCTATCGGTCATGACCAACCTACCATATAATCACACTCGGGTCAGGGATTTAGTCCGTGACTAACTAGTCATGGCCTCTATTCGCGACTATTTTCCCCAATGCAGTTGTCCCTAACCATTACTCTTGGTCAAGGGCTTGGTCCGTGACCAGTAATTTTGGTCATGCTAGATTTGGTCACGGCCCAGGTCCTCGACCCATGGGCCTGGTCATGGCCTAAGACTACGATCGTTCGCCTATTTTAGTGTGGTGTATTCACCAACCTTTGGTATGCTGCTCCAGTGTTGTGTCCAAAGGGCCTAATGTTGTAGCAGTAAGTACCTCAACTGGTGATAAATGAGGTTTTTTCCTTATCCTCTAACTTCATTTTGATTTGGTTGTACTATGTGTAGGCATCCATGAAACTGAGCAACTCATGCCCAGCTGTAGCATTGACTAATTAATCGATCCTTGGAAAGGCGAAGTGATCTTACGGGCAAGCTTTGTTAAGATCAGTAAAATTAACACACATACGTCTTTTATTGTTCTCCTTTCTTATCATTGTTACGTTGGCAAAAAAATAAGGGCATTTCACATCTTCAATGAATCTGGCCTTCTGTAACTTATTCACCTCTTTCTAGATAGCCATGTTTTTCTTGGGACTGAACATGTGATGCTTCTGCTTGATCGGCTTGGTATCCTTGACGATATTCCCTACCTAGCATATGAATTCTATTAAATCCCTGCCATATCTTCATGGTTCCAAGTAAATACACTTTTTCCCTCTTTGAGGAATTTTACTAATTCATGTATGAGGGTTGGCTCCAAAGATGAGTCGATTTGTGTAGTCCTTTCTGGGTGATCGTCGTCTAGGATAATCATTTCTGTAGGCTCCACAACCTGTCCTTTAATCAAATCATCCTCCTCGCGGATATCTAGGGTCTTAATTTGTTAAGTGGTGGTGAGTTTCTTTACTTCCTCTTGGTCGGCCGACGTATAATAGCATTCCCCAACCTCAATTTGATTTCCTATGACAACGTCGAGCCCATAGTGTGTGTGGAATTTTAAACAATGATAGAAGATGGAATAGCTTTAAATTTTTTTAGGCCTACACTTATGGATCATATTGTAAGTTGATCGGACGTTTTTGTCTAACATGAAGAAACGAATCCTTTCAATTCGATTAGCATACCATGTGCCGATAAGAACTTCCAGCTTGACAATTCAAGAGGATACACCTTTTCTCCCGATAAGCCTATAAAGGTTTTTTTCTAGGTCTCCAACTTGCTCTCACGCATTCCCAATCCTTTGAAACAATCTTAGAACATGACGTCAACAGGACTACCATTATTTACCAAAACTCGACCACTCTTGCTTCATGTACCCTTACAATGATGATCAGAGGGTCATCATGGGGATAAAGTGCTCCAAATAAGTCATTTTTAAAAAACCCTATCACTATCTTGTCTTTATTCACCTTTCTTGGGCGACCATCAATGTCATCAGTCTAGTTGACCCATCGAATGTATGAATACTATTTGGATTCATTCAAGTAGGCCTTTCTCTCGGTTACTTCATCGCAACCACCGATGCCACCTCCTACAATGAAATGGAAACTAGAGTAAATCATTTTTACCTCGATCTCAAGCTCTCAGGATTTCTTTGGCAAGTCTGGGTCATCTTCTGAATTGTCTTCTCTGCCTCTTTTCTTTTCACCTCTTGCTTTGCATGGGGAGTCCGACCGCCTCCTAGTATCTCTTTCCTTCATTTTCTCTACGAATGCGAAGAGCTTTCCACATCGGATCAAACTTTATATTTCATTCTTAAAGGTTATGCAATTATCCATATTATATCCATGCTCATTGTGAAATTTACAGTATTTGGATTTATCTCTCCTGTTAGGGGGAGATTTTAGTTTTCCAGGCCATTTTAGTTCCCCTCTTCCCCTGATATCCTCCAAGATTTGATGTACTCCGACAGTAAGGGGGGTATACCCATCATCCCTTTTAGGTTTTTCGATCCTCTTTTTTTTAACCTTCTTCTCGGAGCTCTTTTAAACATCGGTCTTGGAACCAAGGGCTTTTTTAGCAGCCATAGCCTCCTCGACATTCATGATTGTTCCAGCCCTAGCCATTAATTCATTCATAGTCTTAGGGGGATCCTTGGCTATATCATAATGCAACTTTTAGGAAGCAAACTACTCATCAAGGTAGTGATCGTTATCTTTTCTTTATAATCTACCACTTCTAACATTTCGTTGTTAAAACGAGTCATATATTCACGAGTGGTTCCCCCCAGTCGTTGATGAACACTCAGTAAGTGAGCTACTCTTTTGATGCGTTTGGCTCCAAAGCAAATATTATTGATGAATAACTCGGTAAGTTGCTGGAAACTAGAGATTTATTTGCGAGGCAAATTGTTGTACCAAATTTGCACTAATTTAGTAATAGTGGTTGAAAATGCTTGGCAATTCATTTCATTCGGAACCGAATAAATATTGGCAGCATCCTGGTATTGCTCTAGATTAAGGACAGTATCAGTTTCACCATCATACTTGGAGGTAACCACGGGGTGGTTTGAATTTAGCAGGTGTGGGAAGTCTACAATGGTTAGGATAAAGGGTGATCCTTTTACAAAACTCCGGTGCAAAGGATTATTATATTTAGCTATTTCGCCTAAATGATCTTCCAACCATTGAATGGAGTCTTTCCATGAATTATTGTCTAGATGAGTTTTGAACGAGATAGTCTTAGTGACTTGGTCGTGCGTTTATATTAAGCTCTCTTCCTGAGAAGTTCGCTCATCTTGCGCTGACCCTTGCACGCTAGTTCTAGATCTTACAAATCATTCTCGGTGGTTTGGAGATTCGAATCGTTTCTTGTGATTATAGGCCCTATTTGCTCGAGGACCTAAACGATCAAAGGTTAAGCCCCTACTTAGCATGTCTGTAACGCTCGGCCTTTCCTGAGTGGGAGATAGCCCATCATAGTAATCTATGGATATGAGGGAGGCGCTAGGATGGTAAGAACTATCATTGGAAGATCCAGAGTATCTAGATCTACTTATTTCATTTCTAGAAGCTGGAGGTGGCATTTACCTTCTAGAAGATGGAATGGAATTTGGCTTGGCTTGAAGCGTTTTAATAAGTCGCCTTACTGTTCTCTGCATTACTTCCTGGCGCTTAGCGATGTTTAGCAGGATTCTTTCAAGATATCCTATGCTAGGAGGAGATGAAGGATTGAAGGCATTACCTGCAGCGAGACTACCTTTTGGGATGTCTGTCATACTTCAGTTAAGAAGTGAAACTTGAAAGAAATAGGTAGGGAGCAACAATAACTTATTTATTTCTACAGACGGCACCAATTTGTTAATATCTAAATTTGGGTTTGATAATTTTGGAGTAATCTTAGCTGAAGTTACGCAATATTTATAATCACGGATAAATATTATAAACTAAAGAGATAAGAGTAATGTAAAAAGATATAAAGATTTTACGTGGTTCAGCCCAAATATGTTGCCTACATCCATGAGGGTAATGTCACTATATTTTTTGGGTTTTAGTACAAGTATCTTAAGAACACTCTCAAGGGTTATAAATAAGTGATTAAAATGAAGTGATTTTGTTCCCCCAACTGAGAGAGGTAGTAATCTATTTATATTAGTTGGAAGTTAAAGAGATGGAATACCTTTACACACTAGGCATTTATATCTTTACATAATAATAGGCATATGGATATTCACTCTCGTGCAGGTGCATAGTGACTGTTGAAAATCCCATGTGTGTCTGTTCACATTACTAACTAAGAATGTTCTAAAAAACGCAGGGTGTGACCGAGGCGTGAAGGCCAAGCCTTAAGTCTTAGAAGCCTAGGCGGGCCTTAGGCGTAAAAAGACGTGAAAAGGCGTTTAGGCCTATTTTTAATATATTCTAATATTTTTAACTATAACATGGTTATTAAAAATACTAAAATGGTACATACCTTAAAATATGTCTGAATATATGCAAACTAAAATACTAAGAAAAAAATATAAAAACTCGCGTTTTGTTGGACGAGAGGTAGAGAGATTTTGGATGTCATTTGTCTTTTGATTGTTTTGAATGAGATGTTGGTTTGGTTTTTTTAATAAAAAATCTTTTAAATGCGATATCGTTTCACTAAAGTTTTTAAATTTAAAAAAAGGTGCGTCTTACGCCTTTTACCAAGAATAAGGCGTAGAGGCTCAAAGCGGGGAGGCGCGCCTTTTACAACACAGCTAACTACTCATCTTCATGAATGTGGTTGGCTAGGTGGTCGACCATATAAGCCTACCATGTCTATTCGCTATTTGAAGATTTAATGATAATGCTGACATGTGTCATTATTTTATTGGTCCATGTGGCTCAATTATTTTAGGCTACAACACTAACTTTAAAAATTACCTCGCTAATTAACTTTGAAAATGAAAAAAACCTTCAACTAACTTTTGATAAAAAAAAAAATACAACCAACTAATTAAAGTTAACTTTGATTAAAAAAAACTTACAGCTAACTTTGATAAAATAGAAATAACAAAAAAAAATACACAAAAAAATCTTACATTGATACAAATTAAACAACAATTAACTTTGATAAAAAAAATAAAAACTTTGATATTACCTTGGTAAATAAAAAAAATTAAAGCTAATTTTGATTTTAAAAAAATACCTACATTTAACTTTGAGCCAAAAAAAAAGATAAAATTAACTTAGATAAAAAAAAAACAAATTATTGGTAAAAAAAAATTACAACTAACTTTTATATTAAAAAAATACAGCTGACTTTTATTAAAAAATACTTAAATTTGATTGAAAACATACAACTAACTTTAGGGGAAAAAGTTACACCTAACTAATAAAAAAAAGGGAGTAGCTAACGGCACTCCAAAAAATCTTTAAACACTCCACAAACTTTTTGAAAGACAAAAATGCCCTTTACTTTAAAATCAAACAAATTCCATTTTACTTCTTTAACAAAAAAAAAAATAGTTTTGTAAAAAACATTTTTTTATATTAAAAAAGGGTCATTTTTTTAATTAACGTTTATTCCAGCATTTTTATTTTATTCCAAAAAGTCATTCACAATATAAAACACTCACAAACACTCTTTTTTCTCTTATCCTAAACTTTAAAAAAAAATTATCAAAAATAAACAAGGGCAGGAGTCGTTAAAAAAAATATCAGTGCTTATGAATCTATTATTTTTTAAGTAATACGATCACGATCCAAATAAAACGCGACGTCACATGGAGTCGTATTTTTTCATACCGGTGTCATGGACACTTTTGTATTAAATCAAAAATTATCTTTTTAATATTTAACGAATAGGAATCCACTTCCATGGCTTAATTATTTATTTTAATTAAGTGACTTTTAATTTTAGAATACTCCAAGAATTATTTAAATCACAAATTGACTCTCGTCACAAATGTGATAAAAATAAATCTTTTTTTTAAATTATTTTCAGACTTCCACAAAAATCTCAAAAATAAGACTAAAATTTCTAATAAACTACCCGCTAGGGATCATTTACTAAAATTGTTTTAAGTCTATAAATATTAGTTTTAAAATTAAAAAATTCTAAAAATATTTAACCGAAGAAAAGTCTATATTTATTTTGATTCTTAAAAAAATAATGTAACAAAAATTTAGAGTTTTTTTTTCTCAATGACAAGATCACCCCATCTCTCCTGGGAGGGGGGAATTTTTGATTCATTAAAGATAAATCACATTCTCTTGAAACGTAACTAGAACTCAATGTTTTATCTCGAAATGCTTTTTAATATGTAAAAGTCTAATATTTTATTTCAAATGAGCAATGAGCTTTATGGATGATTGTTGCATTAGATGAATTTTGGGAGGGCGGAGGATCAAGTGGGTTAGGTTGGACACTGAAGGTGTTTTAGGTAGGGTGGTGATTTTATGAAATTCAGCAGTGGTCGAATTGATGGGGAGTCTGGAGGGAAGGTGGTCGTTATCCTGTCTCTTTAGGAATGTGGAGGATGGGTTTACCTGGGGTTTCTCGGGTGTCTACGGAACAGTCGAGGACAAGAGTCGGTAGGAGTTGTGGGAGGAATTGGCAGGGGTGAGTAGGGTTTGGGATGTCCATTTTTGTTTGGGAGGGGATTACAATGTGGTACAATTTGGAGCATAGAAAAGTAATGGTGGCAGAAATTGTAGATATATGAGAGAGTTTTCCGACTTTATTGATGAGATGGGGTTGATTGATTTGCCTCTTGAAGGGGGCCTTTTTACTTGGTCCAGTTTTAGGGACTTCCTTTCTATGTCTCGTTTGGACTGCTTTCTTATTTCGCAGAGGTGGGAGGAGCATTTTCTAGGGGTAATTCAATCTTGTTTGCCTAGGGTTACTTCTGACTATTGCCCAATTTTGTTAGAATGTGGGGGGTGGAGGAAGGGCAGGATTCTTTTCAGATTTGAGAATATGTGGCTTAAGGAGCATGATTTTGCTGAGAGAGTTAGAGTATGGTGGTCATGGTATAAGGTGGAGGGGAATGACAGTTTTAGGTTGGCAGTTAAATTGGTTTTGCTAAAAGAAGACATTAAAATGTGGAATAGAATGGTTTTCGATAATGTGCGCCTAGTCACAACGAGTTATTTGGAGGAGGTTGTGAGGTTAGATGATAAGGAAGTGAGATTCGGGCTCTTGGAGGAGGAGAGGAGGGGAGGGAGGTTAAAAAAGAGGAGATAGGGAATATGTTAATTCAAGAAGAAATTAGTTGGAGGCAAAAGTCGAGGGCTTTGTGGTTGAGAGAATGGGATTCGAATACCAAGTCAGAAGGGGTAACCACATTGGGAAAATCTCAGTAGGGGGAGAGGTGTTCGAAGATGATAGAGAGGTGAGAGGGGCTATTGCTGAGTTTTATGAGGATTTGTTCAGGAAAGAAGAGGAATGGAGGCCCTCTCTTGATGGGGACGAGTTGGAGAGTATTTCGGTTATCGCGGTGGAAGACATCAAAGCCTTTTTTTCTGAAGAGTAATTCATCCAGGTGCTCAAGTCAATGAGCGGGGATAACGCGTTGGGGCCGGAAGGATTCACGATGGCTTTTTTTAGCAGCTTTGGTCGGTCGTCAGTCGGATGTGATGGTTTTCTTTTGCGAATTCTATGATCGTGGCTACTTTGTTCCTAGGATGAATGCAACCTTCATCACTTTGATATCTAAGAAGGGGGGATTGATCGATATCAAAGATTTTAGACCGATCAATTTGATTGGGAGTGTTTATAAGCTCCTAGCTAAAGTGTTGTCTGTTCGGCTTAGGAAGGTCATTGACCCTTTGTTTTCGGAATCCCAAAATGCATTCGCTAGTGGGAGGGAGATTCTCGATGCGGTTTTGGTGGTTAATGAGTGTGTGGACTCTAGGTCTAGAAGTGGGAATCCCGGCATTGCATGAAAATCGACATTGAGAAGGCGTATGACCACGTAAATTGGAAGTTTCTTCTTTACTTGCTTAGGAGGATAGGTTTTGGGGATCAGTGGTGCCGGTGGATTTAGAGGTGTGTCTTGACGGCTAGTTTCTCGGTTCTGATTAACGGGGTGCTTGAAGGGTTTTTCCCGCGTACTCGTGGGCTTAGGCAAGGAGATACGTTATCCCGCTTTTTATTCATCCTGGTCATAGAGGTGTTTAGTCGGATGATGGGGTGGGTGGTCGCGACTGGGTGGATCAGGGGTTTCAGTTTTAGGTCTTGGGGCTCTGGAAGGATTCAGGTTTATCATATCTTATTTGTTGATGATGCGATTATCTTTTGTGATGCTGACCGTGGTCAGATTCGTGCTCTGAATCTACTTTTGATCTTCTTTGAGGCGGTTTTGGGGCTACGTATCAATACGAGGAAGTGCGATATGATCCCGATCGGGGATGTGGATGCAGTGGAGGACCTAGATGGTATTTTTGGTGGTAGGATTGGGACATTTCCAAATAATTATCTTGGTTTGCCTCTTAGAGCTAAGTATAAGTCCAAGGCTATATGGGACTCGGTCTTGAAAAGAATGAGAACGAAGATGGCAGGGTGGAAGAATGGGTTTCTTTCGAAAGGAGGGAGGCTGACTCTTATTAAAAGTTGTCTGTCTAGTTTGCCTATCTATTACATGTCTATTTTGCCTTTGACTGCTACTGTACGTCAAAAAATGGAGAAGTTTATGAGAGATTTCTTATGGAGAGTCAATGAAGAGAAATTCAAACACATCCTGGTAGGATGAGAGGAGGTTTGCAAGCCCATTAAGGAGGGGGGGTTGGTGTGAGGAACTTGGGTATTTTTAATTGAGTTCTGTTAGGGAAGTGGCTGTGGCATTTCCCTCGAGAGGAAAATAGATTATGGAGAAGGGTGGTTGGGGAGAGGTGGGGCTCTTCGCATACGGGGTGGAGGCCGATTGTGGGATCTTTAGCCCATGGAGTGGATATGTGGAAGCATATTGCAAGGGGATGGGAGGATTACTCTAGGAACACTTAATTTATTTTAGGGAAAGGGGACAAGATAAGATTCTGAAAAGACAAATGGGGAGAGAATGGGTCTATTCAGGAGTTGTTTCCTGGGATCTTTAACCTAGGAGAGAATCAAGATTGCATGGTAGCGGAGCACGTGATTGTCAGTGGTGCTAGTGTGACGTGGAGTCCTCAGCTTAGGAGAAGACTCTG
The DNA here is from genome assembly GCA_949130495.1 of Sambucus nigra. NCBI lineage: Eukaryota > Viridiplantae > Streptophyta > Magnoliopsida > Dipsacales > Adoxaceae > Sambucus > Sambucus nigra. Next base: position 189,800,919 of record OX422216.1, read on the forward strand.
GGATTGGGAACTTTAGGAGGCGGACTTGTTCTTTGAGTGGTTGAGGTCGGCTCCCCTTTCGACGGTTACGGAGGATTCGTTGAGGTGGAAGGGGGGAAGGGCTGGCGTTTTCATGGTCCATGCTACTGTGATATATTGAGCGACAGTGAGACTCTCAGGGTTCATTTCCCCTGGAAGAAGATTTGGAAGGTTAAGGCGCCACCTAAGGTAAGATTCTTTGTTTGGACGACGGTTAGACAGGCCATTTTGACGATGAAAGGACTGCTGAAGAGAAGATATCGCCTGGCTAGTCGGTGTTGGTTAATCAAGGAGGAAGAGGAGAAGACTAACCATCTCCTTCTGCACTTCCGGGTGACGAGAGGTTTGTGGGACGTGTTCCTGGCCTTATCTAGGACCGTTTGGGTCATGCCTGCGTCAGTGAGAGCGCTTTTAGAGGAGTGGAACCCTCCCTTGGGTTGGTTGTGTGACAAACGGGTCTGGCGGATTGTTCCTCGTTGTATTTTTTGGACCGTTTAGAATAAGAGGAATGCTCGTTGTTTCGAAGGTATTAAGATGGCGCCCTCGAGACTTCATTATCTTTTTTTGACCTACCTTCTTAGTTGGTACAAGGTGAAGTCCTCCGTAACGAATCATGACTTTCCTGAGTTCGTAGAGGAGATCCACACTTCTGTGTAATCTGGGTGTTAGTGTAGATAGTGTACTTGACTTTTCCTTCTTCTTGTTGTGCTATTCTTTGTATACTCCCTGTATACGGGTTCCTTTCCTCAGCGTTTGGTTCTTAATGATATCACTTATTTATTAAAAAAAAGTTAAAAATTACAAAATTAAAATTATAAAATAAGACCGTGGATGCTTCATCTATCCCAAGAGTGGGAAATTAGCGTTTCATATGGGTAAAATCACACAAAAATATGAAAATAATTCCATATGAAGTCTTGTAGAATTACAAAAATAAAGAAAATACATCACGTCTCTCTGCGTAAGCTTTCAAATATTCACAAAAATGCATTTCACATATATAAATTGCACCAACAATAATCTGATATTTAATCACAACACTCAACTTTGAATCTGAGAATATGTATTTTTCCTGGTATAATCTCTAAAAAAAATATAAAAGAAGAATTTACAATTAAAATTACTATAAACTACTATATAATTGTGTTTCTCTTTCTCCTATAGTTCCCTTAATATGAGCTTATCCTTTGCATTTATAGATAGGTATAAAGGTAGGGTTTTAGGTTTAGTAGGGTTGGGCTAGAATTAGGATTTAGGTAAAAATGGGTTTAATGGGTTTAAAAGGGTTAAAGTTAGGGTATAATGGGCGATGATGGGTTATTTAATATAGAAAAGAAGAGAGAGAAGGTGTTGTTCGGGTTTAAATGGGTAAAATGGATTGAGGTTGGTGATGCTTAATGGTGGTCGGGTGGTGACTCGCTGGTTATATGTGGTGGGTTATCAAATTGGAGTCGGGTCTGGGTTGGGTTTTCCGACAGATAAGGGTTAGATGAGAGAAGGGTTGTCGGGTTATGAAGGAAATGGGTGTTGGATTTTGGACAGGAGAGTGGATGCATGGGAATGGAGAGGAGTGCTAGCAGTAAGGGGCAGTGTTATAGCTGGGCTCAGGTTTGCCGTTGCTTTTGTCGGTCGGGGGTATATGGTGGTCAGGTGGTTGGGTAAGGTTGTGGGTATTGGGTAACCACCTGCCCGTGGGTATAAGGTTGTACGAGTGAGAGAGGGAGGGAGATAAGGTGGTTTTAGGGTGGTGGGTTTTAATGGAGGGAGATAGAGAGTGGGATGTATGGTTATCTCATACCGAAGAAAGAGATGTAGGAAGGAGTTAATTTGGTGTGCGTGGGTACATGGGTAAGGAGTGTGACGTTTAGGAGTTAATATGGTGTGTGGGTACATGGGAAAGGGGTATGATGAGGGAGTTAATTCGCTTTGTATACTGCATAATATATATATATATATATATATATATATATATATATATATATATATATATATATATATACAGTCATGTTCTTGTGCAGATCAATCCATATTTTAAGAGTGCGGATCGGAAATGTGTCACCTCACGGTGAGCCCAGAAAAGAGAGAGAGTGTCTATAATTTAGGGGATAATTTTTAAGCGCACCGTTATGTGACACATGTTCGGTCCGCATTCTTAAAATGCGGATTGGTCCGTACAAGTGCATTATATATATATATATATATATATATAGGTGTAGATTCGCGCGATGCACGAGATAGGCGATTGTGATAGGCATTTTAATCAATCATCCATCCTCTCTTCTAACTTTGCTATTACAAAATCCATAACGTTCATCGCATCCAAAAAATTAATCTACAATTCGAAAAAAAAATATATCTTTAACTCTAATCATCATCCATAACATGGAAACAACAACATTCACTTCTACACTAAGATTAATAACACATAATTTCAATGTAACATATAGGATTTTCTATCCACTCAACAAACACACACAAAGTTTACAACTTAAAACACTTTAATCTACTTTCGCCAAACAAAGGAAATTGAAGAAAAATTCTTCAATACAGACCAAGTTTATATTGAAGCAAGTTTATTGGTTTATTAGTTTCAATGATCAGCATTTGGATATCATAATAGATATTGAAGTGCAGATTTATTTTTAAATTTTATATATACCCCCCAATAGGTGGGATGGATTGAAAGAATGTCATCTCATTTGTACGGTTTAATAAATATTTGGGATATAGAAAGAAAGTGTGGGTTCAAATTAGAACATGTAACAACTCCCATTTTCTCATGTAAAGGCTGGTCAGGCACGATACGTCGAAGATGGGTCTTGTTTTTCAATTAATACCATTCTCAGCACAAACGTAAATATAAACAATTAAATTAAAGGCCCATGATTGAGTTTTATGAATATTTTCATAATACTAAATAATTTCAAATCATCACCAACTAAATAATCAATCCAACGAGATTATCAATATCGCAACCCAACACATAGTAAAGAAATCTCGGGCTTGTGCCCTTACAATTGTTTCAAGTAGAATAAATAACTACGACATAAAAGCACCTATGTTAGAATCAATAAGCCTGAAAACTGGCGAGCAATAGAGACTACAAGAGTGCTACAGCGAAAATAATGCTATTCCCGTCTAGGAGGAACTGGGGGGAGAAAATATTTAAATTTTGGATCAGAGCTCTAAGTGTGCAAGAATTGACTTAATCAATTTAAGATGTAATAATACAGTTGATGCAAAACAAATATTTTCCCTTGTCACTCGAATGCATTTCCCCTCATTTAAGTGCGATATTACCCGCATCCCAATAAGTCTCGAACAATAAATCTGACCATGTGCCAATTTAATAATGATGGATTTGGCGATAATTAAATGCTTAAGTGAATTGACTATATTTAATTTCCAATACCCATAATATCCCAGTCTTATAAGTCACACATATCGTCGTAAACATCTATTATGCATCACAGAGTAAGGGTTTGTAGTTTATGTCCGCATTCTTAGACAATTCAATTTATCTAATTAAAATTCGGGTGATTTTATATATGTGTCATGTCATATATTAGACAAGTGAAGGCATCTACCGTTGGTGTCTAGTTCGTACTTCATCGGCAAGTTCGGAGGAAAATCTTATCCAATGCGTACATCACAAAACACACATAAGTTGGGGGCGGTCCCTACACCTACCTCTCATAGATGGTGCCTCTACGTAGTACCTATATGACCGACACAATCTCCAAGCCCACCTATGTCGACGTGTGCTACGCAGTCCGAATGCACGAACCCCCAAGGCGATAGGAGCATCCATGAATATTGTAATGCCCACACAAATACATATGAGTACATATTATTATCTCATATAATATGTATAGGTAACTACTCGATAATTACCATAGAAAAGTCCCACACAAATTTCACAATTTTCCATTTATTAATAATCTACCATTTAGTGAATTATTGATCTCATTCCCTTAAATAATTACTTTACCCTCTAGTTACATGTAATTTTTCCAATTAAATGTGGGCACGTTTGCATTTTTAATAAATTCTCTAATGGCCCAGACACAGTCCCACCAACTCGCATAGGCCTCTAAAAATGTCCTTAACAAAACCCTACGTCCATCTGACTTAGCCCCCCAGGGCCTATTCAATTCGGTTCTTGGCCGAATCGATTTGCTTGCCAACCCGAATCGATTCTCCCCAAGGCCGAATCGATACGGACTAAGGCGGAAACCCAGATCATCTTGTTATTTCTAATATGGGATTTTTAGTTTCCTTCCCAAATTCACTTCTAAAGGTTTATTTCAATCTATAATCATGTAGTTGAGTCCCTACAACTTAATTAGTTCACTTAGGATTATTAATTACTTAAATCGATCTCAATTACGTGTCAAATTTCTCATAATTTATGAACATTGAATGAATATTCAACTCAGATTTCATCCACCATTCCAAATATGTTTAATTCATAGTATAGGGCATCTAACATGGGGTTTGAATCAAATTTACAGGTCATAAACCAACATTAATGTCCTCTATATATAATCATCAAGATAATCCCAATTACCTATCAATAACCATAAGGTTTATATCCTAAATTTCAAGAATGCGATACTAAGGTTTTTGGATAATTATTATATATAAAATTCAGTCCTCCACATGCATAGAATAATTCATCATCATCAAATCATCAATATTAAACCAAAATCCCAGAAATCTTAGGGGTCATCATAATGCATCAAGAAAAGACATTGAAAAAATAAATTGAGAAAGAGAATTATTGCCTTAATAAATTGTGAAAGAAAGCCCCTTGATTTCTTCTTGATTTCTTGCCTTTTTTCCCTTTTTAGTTATTCTCCTTTCCTCTCTTGGTAGCAGTTACATTTAGGTCTCTCTGATTCATAGTGGGGAGTGGTTTATCCCTCCTCAAACACTCATTAATCTCTAATCCCGAGTTGGGTTAAAAACATAAGTTTTGGACCCCCCACATGAACTCATATTCAAACTAGCCCAAGATTTCCCCAACTTATATACCCATGTCCCCAGACCATTTATAAGTATTTAAAATACCTAAACGAGCCCGTACAATCCCTGAAATATGTCTCGAATTATTTTATGTCAGCATTGGATAATTTTTAATTGTGTCGCACATTAATTTTGTATTTCTTACAATATATGCGATGTTATAGCCATAGACATAAAAATTAATCACACACCAATATGACTTAATAACAATAATTAAATTTTCCAATTAAGTCCAATTTCCACAAATTTTTATTTATCCCAAAAATATTATTTTATAATTTATTTCAGGAAATTATGGGTAATACAGAATGCTATTCATTTTATCTACAACATCAATTGTAATTTCAATACCCTCTGTTTTATTGGATGAGGTCCTTAAAATTTCATAACTGAAATCCCAATAATGACATAACAATTCATTGGCAAAAACTTCATAATAGGCATGTTTTCATAAGTATCTACCGATATCTGTATGAATAATGCAACCAGGAAAGCAAATTAGCAAAGCCAAAAGTACGTGGAGTAAAACTCACCATTTCGTTACAGTATATTCTTCAGTACAAACAAAGGAACCCATTGGTCACCATTAGTGATGTGCTAAAATCACCTCTTGATTTCATTTCCAAATCCTCAATTGAGGGTAAAATAACAAAACTTGATTCCCATACACTTTAGAATGCAATTGATTTGTTAATTTTTGTGAACTCGATTGCCACAAGCAATTGTAGGGTGGTTTGCCCAAAAATTAAAAAATACAATAATCGTGATTATAGATATATTGGAAGAAAAAAGTAGTATGCCTCGAAAAAAACTACGTGAGGAAATGCAATATTACATTGGGGACACAGAGTCTAGAAAATTTTGTGCTGAAATTGATCAAATGTGTTGTAGTGGGTGATAAAGTTGTGTATAGTGTACTTAATCCATCAATAAATTAGTTATAATTTCAATGTAACATATAGGATTTGCAATTGTTGGAATTATACGGTATAAACCAAGTTTATTAAAAAAAAAGGCAAACGTTCAAAGAAAAATTCTACATGCAAAACTCATTGTTACCATTTATTAAATAGTCTTCATGCAGAATTTTCCCTATATAGTTGTGGTTTATACCACAAGAATAAAATACTGAATATAATACTCACTCCATCATAATATTTAGCTAGATATCACTCATTTTCCAATTGTTCCTCTACTCCTTGTAATATCATAACTACTCCAATGCCTTTATGCATATTCCTTGATGTAGAAACAATAGATTACTTTTATTTAGATAGGAAAAAAGAAAAGAAGATAGAGTTAATTCTTCATTCAAAATAGTGAAGAAAGAGAACTGATGGTTATCGAGAATAAGATGACCCGTGAGTGGGATCCTCTTGATCGTAAAGTAGAACCAAAGACAACCGATCTCGAGTCAAGCACCGATTTTATATAATACCTATGATCGCTGTAAAATAACCTAACATTTGTTAATTTGGAATGGTCTGATATAATGCAAGATCTATCATCACTAAAGAAAAGTAATGAACCTAATATTAATAACGGATCTTCAAAAATATGAAGTTAGCTCCAACGCCGTTAATGACGGATCTTCACAAACATTCATAAATCTTCAAAAATCTAAAGTAATAAACCCGTTAAGGATGCAGCTTCACCTATTTTCATGATCAGACTATCCAAAATTCAACTGAACATGAATCAAAGATGAGAGAATCTTGTAACCAGTTAATCACCGGACCTCAAGCCAATGGTTAGATCAAAACCATCTCGAAGTTGGTTGATGGTCGAAGATAAGAGAGTCGTCAAAATATAGCACACCATCCACTTCTATGTTGATAAAGAGTGATGGATATGAGTTGGTTATTAGGGACACTATATTCAGGATACTATTCTCAATCAAGCAACTCTCAATAGACAAATAGGTTTGGCTGACCAATTATGGCAACCCATTCCTCACCTTAGCTATTATTGAAACATATGGTTTAGTAGGCCTGCTAAAGCATAAGTTCTTGTTGTTGAACAGATAAGATAAGCTCATGTATGTGTAAGTTTACTAAATATTCAAAACAGAAGATAAGGGATAAATAGAATGAAGGAAATAGGAAAGGACTGACAAAGGAAGCATCTTTTGAAGATGGAAAGCGTAGAAAAAATTATAAATGTGGGGATGTCAACTGATGGTTGAAAAACAAATATGAGTCGACGCTAATGAAAAACAATAAGGAGAGGGATGACATGTGGATAGGATAGTTGAAGAGGAGACATAACTCTTGTAGAGCATTTTATAGTATTAATGTGTGTGTGTGTGTGTGTGTGTGTGTGTGTGTATGTGTGTGTATATATATATATATATATATATATATATATATATATATGCTACTGTGCATACAAAGTTTGCACACGTGCTGCGCACACTAATTTTTTTTAAATATTAAAAAAATATTTTTGAGTTGAATTTTTTATGTGATTTTAAAATATTCCAACGGACCAATATAAAAAACTCAACGCAAAAAAACTTTTTTTGCTATTTTTTAAAAATCGGCCAAACTTTCGCAGCTTTTAAAGTGCTTAAAAGCAGCGAAAGTTTGACTGATTTTTTAAAAATAGCAAAAAAATGATTTTTTTGAATTGGTTTTTCTTATATTGGTCGTTTGAAATGTTTAAAAATCACACAAAAAAATCAACTCAAAAATATTTTTTTACTATTTTTAAAAAATGATGTGCAAACTTAGTGTATATATATTATATACTGCTTTTGTGCTAGGCCTGTCAATGAATCAGATTTTATTCGAATTCGAATCCGATTCCGATCCATTTAAGCGAATATGGACCATGCCTAACTTCGATTACCCGATTACCCGTTTATTAAATAGAGCAGATTTGGATTCATATACTCCAATCCATTAATAATTCGATCTGCCAGTCAATGAATCAGATTTTATCTGAATTCGAATCCGATTCCGATACATTTAAGCGAATATGGACCATGCCTAACTACGATACCCGATTACCCGTTTATTAAATGGAGCGGATTTGGATTCATATACTCCGATCTGTTAATAATCCGATCTGATTAATATTTTATATATATATATATATATAATATTTTTAATTAATAGATATCGAATTTACAAATATTTTAAAGATAAACTATAATAATTATAATATTATATATAAAAAAATCTCCCTTGTATAAAAGGAAAAAGACACACACACGCATGGCTAAGCCTAAACCTAATTCTAAATCTCTCACCTCACTTCTCTCCTCAAATTATCACTCGACGCTTCACTCACTCACACACCCAAACTCCCTCCTCTCCTCATCACTTAGTGGGCGACGCACCACTGTGACACCCTGCCTAATTAAATACCGGGTGATCAGTCCTATATCCAATTAAAACAGGTTTCTCATCTGGTTCATTTATAGCATCGCCGTCGAAAACTTTTTAAAACATTACTAACCACCTAGTATTCAAAAAGCCGATGTCAAAATTTTAATCATTTTATTTAACCATCAACAACAATAGAACATTATTACATAAATACATCCCATGCAATATTAATATAAATCCATCCACAATATAAAAGACTGAAATGAAATAATATCGAATAAACCATCGGTTACAAAATCCAATATAAAGTCCAACCTGAACAAAATTCTGAATACAAGGTCTGACTGTCATAAATGAAATAACTATGGGCAACATGCCCAAATAAAATATTGCCCTGAACCATACACTAGGAGTGAAGTAACTGAATCATCTAAGTCCAAATCCGACAACCATCCACTAGTGTTGCAGCTACGCATCCCTAGAATAAATCATCCTGTTTTGGCATCCTGTGGTTGGACACCTAAAAGTTTTTGTAAAAAGGTTTTGCAAGTATGGGTCAGAGTCCAAGTAAAAATCATTTAAAAACATTCAACAAGTACTTAAATAACAATTTAAATGAACAGTTATTAGATACACATGTTAGGTTGCGAACACACCCTTGAGTTCCTCATCTCTCATCTCTCATCTCTCATCTATAATGCGCACCTAACGTTTGCTACTCAACCCCACCTAGTCAATTCTAGCCAATCTAACTAGGTAGCCGGTATCTAATAAACCCAAATCAATCTATCTCCTCCGTACCGCCCATAGAGTACGCTATCGAATACCCTTAATAATTAACACCTCTCTTATGTTATTATTAAACCCCACTTACTCTTTCTACATAGGTTATTATTCAAGCTTTACCATTTAAGTTTCTCTACTGAAACTTTATTTTAGATATTCACTAACTATCTTCCTACTATTCACACATTAGTAGTTTCACTATTATATAGATATACCTAATCTAAGCTCCCTACTAACTATTCTTTAGTAGATTAATCGTTCTTTAGATACATATTATCTCCTCTCTCTACTATCACATATAAGTAGATTATTCGTGTTGTATACATTTTACACACCATATATACTATAAGTACACACTCTGCTCTTATATCCCCGTATCACACATTAAGGGCTATTGGTTCATAATGTTACCCCGACCCCAATAGTTATTCCATATACATTGGTTCGGAATGTTACCTCGGCCCCAATATTCAGATTAATTTTAATTTAGATACGCATAACTAACTAGTTTGAAATCATAAGTCTTCTACCCATAACTCATAGCGTCCACCCATATTTCCACGCAAATACATTTATTAAATATATATCCATTTCTCTTTAAGATGGGCAAGGCTTTTGAAATTTTAGGATTAAGTGTTCACATACTTAAGTCAAATAAGATTTAACTACCTTTCTCGTCCACTAATTTCATAGTTATTCCATATACATTTATTAAATATATATATATATATATATATATATATATATATATATATATATATATCACGGCACCTCCTAGACTCAGATGCGGTGCATACTATAAAACATATCAAATGTATATTTATTTACCATCCATTATATATATACTAGTATGGCACCCCTAGACACAACTGTGGTGTATGCATACTCGGCTATCATGTCCGGGTACATCTCTTGCTATACATGTGATATTTTCTCCACGTATATATCAATAATATCAATAGGTCATACGCACATCAAATATCACAAGTCTCATACGTAGTATATTTATATCCTGAATAATCTACGTATGATATAATTTATAACCTCATTTATTACCGTACGTTCCCGAGTATTTCTCACCACTCAAAGGGTATCCTTTATTCCACATATAATATTAGAAGGTAAACTCTCTACCCCCTACTGGTCTAAGTCTTCGTTTAACTCGAATTACCCTTCAATTTAGATTTTTCCTCTATATTAATCCAAATTAATTTAGCCTCTAAACTTCCCTCGTAGGTCACGCCTAAAACCCAAACTAGGCCTATTGATGTTGCAATATAATTCCCTTATATTAGAAATTAAATCCCAAAATGAATTCCGAACGATTTTCAAATGTCATAAACAAAACGGAAATTATTAGCCAAAACTAGGCAACCGAATCAATTAGAAAATTTTCTGGCAGATTAAACACCCTGTAGTAAAATATCAATTACTCCCTCTATGGAACTCTAATTGACTTGATTAAAACCTCATTTTAAATATAAGACATAGAGGTTTCCAGATATGTATGGATATCACTCTAACTCTAAGTACAATTGAAATGACATATGTTTAAAGTTACGTCAAAAATTCTGGCAGATTACTATAGTGGAAGATCAAACACCCTATAGTAAAACATTGATTACTCCCCCTACAAAACTCCGATTGACCTGATTCAAAGTTAATTAGAAAGCTAAGACATAGAAATTTTTAGGAATGTATGGAACTCACTCTAATTATAGGTACAATTAAAATGGCATACGTTTAAAGTTACATTAAGAATTCTGGCAGATTGACATCTTGTGTTCATCTATTAAACCCTAAGTCATTCAAGATTCATGTTCTTCAATCAAGACCCCATCAAGATTCGATCTTAATCAATAAATATATTCTAATATCATTTTATCTTCACATAGAGATAAATTCCAATGAAAATTTTACACCAAAACATCAAAGATTCAACCCAAGAATTAAATTCTCCTTTAATTAACATAAAACCCTAATTTTCTCATGTTCGTCAACTTTAATAATCAAGAACTCGTATTTCTCTCTTATTAATCAACCCAAACCCACTAATTTCATATTATCATCATTAAGGAATATCTCTACATTCATTCCTACTTTAGTTTATGAATTAAACCCTCCCAAATTCATATAAAACTTTCCAAAAATATGAAATCAAACCCTATCCCACATGGGTATTATAACATGATTGATATAAATTGTCATTTAAATACTTGCCTCTCAATATCAGGTCTAAAATTCATTAATAATATGGTGTGGTGGTTTTCCCCTCACTCCGTTCTCGATTCCGTTGCGTTCGGGGCGAAAAACTATGTGGGAAGCTTGATTCTCCCCTCCTCTTCCTCTCATATGGCTTCTATCCCTTTTGATTTGTGTTAACACTAGCCCCTCTCTCTAGTGGGCAGATATACACTTACAATTTTCAGAGTTTTCTAAATCCCAAACTCCCGAATGACCGAAATGCCCTTAAACAGTGTCAAGACGGTCTAAAATCATCCTGGTCCCAAACTATACACCCGAGTACACTTTTTTTACTATTTCGACCCTTCTGGAACCAACCGTGACCTCAAAATCACCATCCGAGTCACTTTGTAAAATCCTCTTATTTTACCTCCAAATATGCCACGTGTGAAATTAAGCTTAGACTGATTTAATTAAATTTGAATCGTTGAATTAAATAATTTCTTCCAATTAAATAACTTCTTAGGTCGTCAATTTAATTAATTTCAATTTTCTCCAAAAATACAGGGTGTTACATACTTCCCCCTTACAAAGGAATTTCGTCCTCGAAATTTGGATAAGGCATTTACTCCAAGGCCTCTACATGTTATGAATCCCATACTCTCAAGATCATCACAATTATTTCTACCCCTCCTAATCGCGTGTGATATAAACATTTCCACAAACCAGGATGCCCATACAACCTATAAATGTGCACAACTTCACCGATGCTACATGGCTCCACCAGCCTCTCATTATCGTATAGGTACTATCCCTTAGCTATAACTTAATAAGCAAATAATAACCAAGGTACTAAACCCATGTATTAATGGCTAATCATCTCCCCACTCCCAACATTGTGCTAATCTTCATCCGTGGGACATCTCGCATAGCGAAATCCAAATAAGGAACCCCCCTGATACACTACTACCTAGCTTTGTCGATCGTTCAAATCTATTAAGCCCTCAGTCCATATTAAGTACCCTCAAATACCCCTCTTTTGACATAAAAGTATACTCGTCCACTCTCATGCTACACAAGACAACATATATCACGACGCTCTTACTGTCACTAGTTTCTTCGCACTGAAATGTCACGAGCTATATCTCTCCGCTCGATAATAAGCATGTCTATCCTGAATCACATTAGTAACCGTCCCTACGCACCAGGTTAATTATAACTAGACAACATACACACAAAAGTCTACTAAACAATATATATAATATATATATACCCATATATATAGGATCAACCCTCTTTCAGGTGATACCTCAAAAATAAATCATACCCGGGGATAGCGAACACGAGATCTCACTATCACAATCTACGCTCGCTCAACCCGTTGCTAATGAGTCAACTCTCGTAAAGTAGTCTACCCTATTTTCATAACTCTCGAAAGAAGGAAACTAATACATAATATAAATGTCCTCTTAGTGCATTCTCTTATCCCAATTCCTCTACCAAAAATCTCACTCCTCAGATGGTTGTTGTACCCCACTGACACTATTCCCATATACTTTTCCAGTCCGATTAGTCTCACTTTCTTGTTATGGACAAGTTCAATATAGGTGGTCCCATTCTCTATGCATATGACACTTTACTGTATCTTCCTTTTATCTCTGTCCCCACTAGCCACGTCGGGGTGTCCTTCTCTCGAGCTTGGTAGTCTTGTTCCCGATTGCTACCCATGTTGTCCCTTTGTCTTAACTGGCCCTATGGAACTCATTGCTGGCCTCGATGGCCCTGATTGAATTCACCGGTACTTAGTAGGAATTCGATTGGTTTGAATCATTTAAATGGGTTTTCGATTGGGTATGCCCTCTTGTGGTGCTTCACTATCACCATTTAATCCAGGCTTGCTCTTCGACTAGATTCTCCAACCCCCTTGGCTCCCCTCTTATGGAAGCATTGATAAATTCATGTAAGCGTACGACCTTGACGACGTCGACACTAATCATTCTAGTCGGATCTCCCATCCAGGCTTGTATATTCTGCTCACAAGTCCATTATCAACTTAAAGAACCTTTATTTTCTTCGTATTCCCCTTCGTCGAGTACGGAGTTCCCTCAACAAGTCATCTCCTTTCTCACAATCGACCTAAAACTCGCTCACTTGTGATAAGTTTTGATTCTCAATTCGCATCTATGTTTGAACAACATATGGAAAATCTATCAATAAAATTTCACTCAAATTTCTCATTTAATCCCACATACTCCTTATATATGGTGACTGACTCTCGTCACTTTATCTTGAACCTAAGAGCTCAAAAATTTCCGCTCGAAATTTTAATCCTGGGTGTCGCTGCACTCCACCCTACACAATTGCCTTTGGATTTTTATCCTTCCATTGGCCTATTACTCTTTTTTTAATCCTTATAAATGACTCTCCCAAAGTGTCCCTCCATTTTTCCCCAACTCTTATCGACAACACTGGGTGAGTCTAAAATTTTCACCAACATTATCTACAAAAGTGCTTGGGAAAACTCCTGCTCCCGATTGATTTTCCTATTGTCACCATCCTAAATAATAATCATAATGGATTCCATTGCAATCACCATTTCTAGAATACTATTGGTCTTCTACTGAGCCTCTCATCCTGTAGTCCTTCTAACGTTCCTTGATGGTCGTCCAATAATGTTCAGTATATGAAGCCCAACAAAACTCGTATATGAATCACATGAACTATACATAATGTCAGGAGAATGTAAGTTGTATACATCAAGGAGTACAACAACCCTATTATAAGGATCTATATCAAACAATGATACGTTGAAATGTGAAAAACCGCACAGATCCTAAGGACACTAGAACCTGATGATCTGATACCATATGTGACACCCTGCCTAATTAAATACCGGGTGATCAATCCTACATCCAATTAAAATAGGATTCTCATCTGGTTCATTTTTAGCATCACTATCAAAAACTTTTTAAAACATTACTAACCACCTAGTATTCAAAAAGCCGATGTCAAAATTTTAATCTTTTTATTTAACCATCAACAACAATAGAACATTATTACATAAAAACATCCCATGCAATAGTAATATAAATCCATCCACAATATAAAATACAGAAATGAAATAATACCGAATAAACCATCCATTGCAAAATCCAATATAAAGTCCAACCTGAATAAAAGTCTGAATACAAGGTCTGATTGTCATAAATGAAATAACTGTGGGCAACATGCCCAAATAAAATATTGCCCTGCACCCTACACTAGGAGTGAATAAACTGAATCATTTAAGTCCAAATTCGGCAACCATCCACTTGTGTTGCAGCTACGCATATCTAGAATAAATTTTCCTATTTGGCATCCCTGTGGCTGGACACCTAAAAGGTTTTGTAAGTACGGGTCAGAGCCCAAGTAAAAATCATTTAAAAATATTTAACACGTACTTAAATAACAGTTTAAATGAAAATTTATTAGATACACATGTTAGGTTGCGAACACTCCCTTGAGTTCCTCATCTCTCATCTATAATGCGCACCTATTGTTTGTTACTCAACCCCACCTAGTCAATTCTAGCCAATATAACTAGGTAGCCAGTATCTAATAAACCCAAATAAATATAGCTCCTCCATACCGCCCATACAGTACGCTATCGAATACCCTTAATAGTTAACATCTCTCTTATGTTATTATTAAACCCCAGTTACCCCTTCTATATAGGTTATTGTTCAAGCTTTACCATTTAAGTTTCTCTACTTAAACTTTATTTTAGATATTCACTAACTATCTTCCTACTATTCACACATTAGTAGTTTCACCATTATATAGATATACCAAATCTAAGCTCCCTACTAATTACTCTTTAGTAGATTAATCATTCTTTAGATACATATTATCTCCTCTCTCTACTAGCACACATAAGTAAATTATTCATATTGTATATATTTTACACACCATATATACTATAAGTACACACTTTGCTATTATATCCCTATATCACACATTAAGGGCTATTGGTTCATAATGTTACCCTGACCCCAATAATTATTCCATATATATTGGTTCAGAATGTTACCTCGACCCCAATATTCAGATTAATTTTAGTTTAGATACGCATAACTAACTAGTTTGAAATCATAAGTCTGCTACCCTTAACTGATAGCGTCAATCCCTTTTTTCCATGCAAATACATTTATTAAATATATATCCATTTATATTTAAGATGGGCAAGGCTTTTCAAGTTTTAGTATTAAACGTTCACATACTTAAGTCAAATAAGATTTCACTATCTTTCTCGTCCACTAATTTCACGGAGTAGATAATATCACAAGTATATATATATATATATATATCACGGCACCTCCTAGACTCAGATGTGGTGCATACTGTAAAACATATCAAAGGTATATATATTTATCATCCATTATATATATACTAGTATGGAACCCCTAGACATAACTGCAGTGCATGAATACTCTACTATAATGTTCGGGTACATCTCTCGCTGTACACACGAACCATATATATATATATCAAATCACACATATTAGAGGCGAACATAGTTACAATTCAATGGGGTATGTACATACCTACGTACCTATATGACCGTCAACACTATCATGCTCACTAAGAGCCCGTACCTAGGTTCTATGTTCTATTGGTACGAATCAAAATCCCCCTGAAGGCTCCTCAAGATATGATCATCCATAATGCACAACCTCCACTCGATAGCAAGCAGCACAGGTATGTCATACACACAATAAATCAAATTATAAATATTTTCTCCGTGTATATATCAGTAATATGAATAGGGCAAACGCATATCACATATCACAAGTCTCATACGTAGTATATTTATATTCCGAATATCTCACGTATTAATGTATTATTACATTAATCATATTATAGGTATTCATTCCACCTATATATATAAAACAACAATAGGTCATACACATATTCCATATCACAAGCATCATACGTAGTATATTTATATCTCGAATACTCAACGTATTACATAATTTATAACCTCGTTTATTACCGTATGTTCCCGTGTATTTCTCACCACTCGAAGGGTATCCTTTATTCCACATATAATATTAGAAGGTAAACTCTCTACCCCCTACTAGTCTAAGTCTCCGTTTAACTCAAATTACCCTTCAATTTAGATTTTTCCTCTATATTAATCCAAATTAATTTAGCCCCTAAACTTCCCTCATAGGTCACGCCTAAAACCCAAACTAGGCCTTCAGATGTTGCAATATAATTCCCTTATATTAGAAATTAAATGCCACAAATGAATTCTGAATGATTTCCAAAGGCCCTAAACAAAAAGTAAATTATTAGCCAAAACTAGGCAACCGAACCAATTAGAAAATTTTCTGGCAGATTAAACACCCTGTAGTAAAATATCAATTACTCCCTCTACAGAACTCTGATTGACTTGATTCAAAGCTAATTTTAAAGCTAAGACATAGAGGTTTCCAGAACTGTATGGATATCACCCTAATTCTAACTACAATTTAAATGGAATATGTTTAAAGTTACGTAAAAAATTCTTATAGATTACTATGCTGGTAGATCAAACACCCTAGAGTAAAACATCGATTACTCCCTCTATACAACTACGATTGACCTGATTCAAAGCTCATTAGAAACATAAGACATAGAAATTTCTAGGAATGTATGGATATTACTGTTATTCTAAGTACAATTAAAATGTCATACGTTTAAAGTTACGTAAGAATTATGGCAGATTGACATCTTGTGTCCATCAATTAAACCCTAAGTCATTCAAGATTCATGTTCTTTAATCAAGAACCCATCAAGATTCAATATTAATCATAAAATATATTCTAATAACATTTTATCTTCGCATAGAGATAAATTTCCAATGAAAATTTTACACAAAAACATCAAAGATTTAACCCAAGAATTAAAGTCTCCTCTAATTAACACAAAACCCTAATTTTCTCATGTTCATCAACTTTAATAATCAAGAACTCAGATTTATCTCTTATTAATTAATCCAAACCCAATAATTTCATATTATAATCATTAAGGAACATCTCTACATGCATTTCTACTTTAGTTTATAAATTAAACCCTCCCAAATTCATATAAAACTTCTCAAAAATATGAAATCAAACCCTATCCCACATGCGTATTATAACATGATTGATATAAATTGTCATTTAAATACTTGCCTCTCTATAAAAGGCCTGAAATTCGTTGATAAGATGGTGTGGTGGTTTTTCCCTCACTCCGTAATCAATTTTGTTGCGTTCGGAGCGAAAAACTTTGTGGGAAGCTTGGTTCTCCCCTCCTCTTCCTCTCTTATGGCTTCTATCCCTTTTGATTTGTGTTAACCCTAGACCCTATCTCTAATGGGAAGATATACACTTACAATTTTCGGAGTTTTCTAAATCCCGAACTCCCGAATGACCGAAATGCCCTTAAACCGTGTCGGGATGGTCTAAAATTGTTCCGGGACCCAAACTATATACCCGATTACACTTTTTTGACTATTTTGACCTTTCCGGAACCAACTGTGGCCTAAAAATCACCATCTGAGTCACTTTATAAAATCCTCTTATTTTACGTCCAAATACGCCACGTGTGAAATTAAGCTTAGACTGAATCAATTAAATCTGAATCATCGAATTAAATAATTTCTCGCAATTAAATAACTTCTTAGGTCATCAATTTAATTAATTTCCATTTTCTCCAAAAATATGGGGTGTTACAACCACTCTCACCCGTCTCACCTAGCGCCGCACCCAAACAGGTATGTAATTTCATTTTTTTTCTGTACAAAGATGAATCAAATTTTGAATCCCTATAATTAAATGTAGAGATTTACAATAGTGAATATAAAGCAACCAAAACAAATTGGGTAAGTACGATTTTAGCTAGATGTTTATGCTAGCCTACTATAAAAACTCAAAAGTTTTGGTTTTTAATTTCACAAAATTGAAAAATAAATTTTGAGTTAGTAACTAATTAAAGTTTGAGATAGGTCTTTGGATACTGTGGTTTATAATTTTGTGACACGGCCGGTCATTTATCATGAATGTTTTCATCAAGAAAGAGTTTTGAAGATTGATAAAGTTTGACTAAGAGAGAAAATTAAAATATGTCACAAAATTCATCTTTGTTAAGGTGTCATTTCCAGAAGAGTAAAAAATGGTTTTTTTGTGGTTAAATCAAAGGTTTTCTCAATTTGTTGTAAAAAATATGTTGTGGTTGTGGATGAATCAAAGTTGGATAAATATTTTTTTTTGGGGGGGGAGAGGGAGGGTAATGGGTTAGCTATGCCTATGGAAATTGTGCCCTTTTGTTGGAAATTTAGTGCACAGAGGCTTCAATGTTTGTTTGAGGAATCGGGTTGTGTTGTTGAGCTTAGGAGGTTGATTGGTTTTGTTTATGGTTCTTTATTTCATTAGCTATTTTTTTGGAACATTTGCAAAATAAATTTATGAAATAAGAGTTGAAAATTAAAATTTTGCAAATCAAGTGGTCAAAAGTATATTTTTTGACATAACACCCCGCCTAATAAAATACCGGCTGATCAGTCCTATACCAAATTAAAATAGGAATCCCAGTTGGATCATCCTTAGCATCACTGTCGAAAACTTTTTAAAACTTACTAACCACCTAGTATTCCAAAATCTCGTGCCAATTTTAACTTTTTGATTTAACAAAACAGTACATGCGGAATTAAAATATAAACCATTCACACAACTGAATGAAAATAAACTAAATCATATATACACAACTTGCCGAATAAATCACCGGCCACCAAAGAAATAACCCATTATAAATATTCAACACCTGAATAAATTACACCTGAAAACTGTACAGAGAAGTCTGGGCGACAAGCCCTAAATAAAACTGAAACTGATACAAGATTCCTACTCTAGGAATGAATGAATGATGCGTCTAATCCAAACTCCTGCTAGAATCCACATATGCCGCAGCTCCGTGTCCCTGGAATAGAATATCAATCCTGGCGTCCCTGTGGCTGGACACCTAAAAGGTTTTGAAAATGGTTTTATAGCTAGGGTTAGAACCCAAAACATTTTGAAAATATTTAGCAAGTGAATTAACTGCAGTAATTTAAAATGCATGAATGCGCTTCATATTTAAGTTAGTGTCGCACTCCCTTGAGGACATTCTCACCCCTCCACTATTGTGCACACCTACCGGTTACCTTAACCCTGCCTAGTTGTACTACCCCGTCCAACTAGTCTTGGTATAACCTTCCCTTGCCATACTACTCTAACCCGAGTATAATAATTTCTTGAATTATAAGTTATCTCACAATTTACTTAATTAATTCCTCTTAAATAGTAGCATATAACCGTCTCACAAGTTATATAAAGTAAATACATCACACACTGCATTATTACCCGTATATAATATTTACTATCATTATATACGTACCTTTACCACAACATCCACACATATAGCATACGTATATCCATCCCTTTGAGTATGCCCTCGCCGGATGATTCCCTCTAAAATGCTATCTCACTAGGTGTGCTCACAAAACCTAGTTTCCCCAAGTTAGAATCGCTCACCAACTTGGACCAAAATATAAACGAAGTGGAGGCGGTCATATTTCTTCCCTGAAAGTGAGATAAATCCCTCACCCATATATACCGGATGCTATGACCTGGGGATATACTCACCCTACTCCTCAAGCTAGGGGATTCACCCACATCGCGCAACCTCCCTTGATAGCACTAGACTATATAAATTAAATAAATATATATTCACTGATATTTAATAGCACACACAATATATACACGTATATATATATATATATATATATATATATATATATATATATATATATATATATATATATATATATATATATATATATATATAATATAAACTCGGCTTTACCGTGTACCCAAAAATCCCGTACACTGCTTGTAAATTAAATATCACACACAATGTACACACACACACACACACACACACACATATATATATATATATATATATATATATATATATATATATATATATATATATATATATATATATATATATATATATACTATCACTATACCGTATATATATAGCATAAACCCCGACTTTACCGTGTACTCAATCTCGTACACTGCCTGTAATTTCCTGAGTCTGTGGCCCGACTCAACATAATAATTTTTCTCACTTAATAATTTATCACCATCCCGAGTCTATGGTCTGACTCTAATATAATTAATTCCCGCCTTAGTTAATATAATACTTCCCCCGAGTCTATGGCCCGACTCTAATTAAATTAATTAACACCCCCATTAATTTAATACCTCCCCGAGTCTATCGTCCGAATCTAATTAAATTAATTAACACACATATTAATTTAATACCTCCCCGAGTCTATCGATCGACTCTAATTAAATTAATTAACATACATATTAGTTTAATACTCTCCCGAGTCTACAATCCGACTCTAATTAAATTAATTAACGCACCTATTAATTTAATTCTACCCGAGTCTAAAATCTGACTCTAATTAAACTAATTATCACACCTATTAATTTAAGAATTACCCGAGTCTACAATCCGACTCTTATTAAATTAATTATTACACCCATTAATTTAATAATTACCCGAGTCTACAATCCGACACTTATTTAATTAATTTACACATTTATTAATTTAATAACTTGGTGTCACCCCACCATTATCCCCGGACTCACTTACTTGGCCCGTAACTTAATATTTCCCGAGTCTATGTTCCGACTCCAAATTAATTACTCTCTCTCAATAATTAATTTAATACTTTGGTGTCACATAACCAACATATCCGGACTCACTCACTCGGTCCATTTTTACATCTCATAATCTCTTTCCCACATTTTCGCCCGTAAGGTGTCACACATTTATCTCCATAATTTCCTAATTATATTTACCTATAATTCCAACATACCCGGACTCCCCCCCCCCCCCCCCCTTGGTCCATAATTAAATATTTCCCGAGTCTATATCCCGACTCTAAATTAATTAGTTTATCTCCAAACTTAATTTACTACTTTGGGGTCGCTTGACCAATATACCCGGATTCACTCACATGATCCGTATCTCACTATTTTGGAATAAAATTTCTCAAATTCATCCATTAAGTGCCCCACATAAATTCATCCTAGTCCCAATTACTTTCTCCCATAATTTCTAGGAATATTTGTTTCATAATTATTTATCACTTATTAATGTATGAAACTTAACTTTTAATAATTTTCCCTTTATATAACAAACTGGCCGAACTGCCCAGATTTCGCCTTCATCGATCGATCGAGCTCCCTAGGTCGATCGATCGATCCTTCCAGTAATCGTCTTCTCCAGCCACTGTCAGCCATGGACGAAACTTAAATCTTAATTTCTCAACCTAATCCCTTACCCAAATACAAATAATACATCCTCCATGTAAGGAAAGGGTCTAAACATCTCACAGACCTAATTTCATCATCAATATCCATAAATTCCAAGATTTTCCCGATTTGGTTATTATTCGGGTTTCAAACCCTCAATCCGAATTTCATTTATTTTAACAGCAATTAACCATCTACTCTTACTGGTTTTAACATCTGATTCAGTCCTCTACATTCTAGAATCATAAACACGATCACTCTCCCCCTTAATCTCATTAAGGTATATAAATTTACAAAAACCCAATTTAGATTTTTGGTGACACACCCAAAACGAATTTTTCATATACACATCACTAAGATATGAATTGATTATCATAATTTTAGAAATCACAACAGTTAACCACTTGCCTGTAAGTGTTCATAGTGTCTGATTTGTTGTTGATGTCCCTTAATTTGGCTCCAATAACCTCCAATTTGCTCTTGCTTTGCTTTCCCCCAAATCCCCTCTCAAACCCTAGGTTTAGAGTTATGTTGGCTGCCATTCCATATGGTACTATCAGTTGGGCATTAATAAGAATACGAGAATAAACTAAAGAAATCCTAATTCTATATCGAAATCATAAGTACGTCGGTTTTGAGTTATTTAGGGAGACTTTCAAACATCATGTTATACACTTAGTAGTCAGTCAGGGTACCATGACTAGTATGGGTAGTTAGGCTCGTTAGACGTGCACACTAGATCGAGGTGTGAGTATCTCAAGTGAGTACGCTAAGTTAACTTGATTAATAATTGTGCTAATTGAATCAATTTAAGAACTTCCTATTTTAAACTGTTTTCAACTCGGGCTCTGACCCATTTTTCTGTATATCTTTCTATTGCTCCATTATTTTAGGTGCCCAGCCACAGGAACACCAACCTTAGGTGACTCTTTTCAGTTGCTGTGCTGTAGCTGTTGTGGAAGTTGCAGGATTATTGCTAGTAGACGACTCAACTCATTCTTCTTTTTTCAGTTATTCATCTTGCTTGGACATGTCCTCCTCACTCATGCTTACTTTCAGAGTTTTAGTTGTTTTAAACACTCTTTTGAATTTGGTTTCTTACTTTTGATTTATTGTATGGGATTGTATTTGGAGATGTTTACTCCAACCATTTATTTTACTTCAGTCAAACTTTACTTATACTACTGTGATGCATGGCAATCGTTAGTATTCTTTTTGATTGGTTAATAACAAGATAAAATTTTGACATCAACCCTTTTAAATACTAGGTGGTTAGCTTTATTAAATTAAATCTTGAGATTTCGACAGTGCTGCATTATTTGAACTAACTTGATATTCTGAAATTAATTAATTAAGGACTGATCACCGGGTAATTAATTAGGCGGGGTGTCATACGTGGTATCAGAGCATCAGGTTCTAGTGTCCTTAGGATCTGTACGGCTTATTATGTTTTCGCGTAGCGTCCTTTGATATAGATCCCAATTATTAGGACTGTTGCACTCCTTGATTTCTTTTTGTAGACTACGATCTTCTGCTGCAATGATGTGTATGGTCAATGGACTAATGTAATTCATTTGAATTCCATATGTCACTCATGAGGAAGATACAAACTAACACTGCTGAAGGAGCAAATTCGGGACAAGATCAACAAGTACCTCAGGTACACCAAGGAAGAGCGAAAATCACTGAGATAGCAAATATCGTGGCACAAGCAGTGACTACATCAATATTGTAGTACCAAAATAGCAGTGCACAACTTGCTGGGGGCAAAAGAACGAGAGAAGTTAAGCAACATGACATTGTTAAAGTTAACAACAAAGGGAAAATACCATCGCAACAGCGACAAGTGCCTCAGAGTCGTCAAGGACGTGAGAATAATAGAAAGGCCGGGAAGAGCCAAACCCGCCTGAGACAACAAATCCAGGAGAACAGGACTACCACCAAGAGGTGTTTTAAATGTGGGAAAATTAGCCATACCCATCGGGACTGCCCAGATTTGGGTGATGAGGAACCTCGTCCCAAACGGTAAGGACAACAAGTCATAAGAAAGGAAAGGTTTCAGGGTCAGTGTCATAAGTGAGAAAAGCAGGGTCACCGATGGAGGGACTGCCCGCAACAAGACAAAGTAATAGGATAGGATGCCCAATATGAGGAAGCCTGGATAATTACCCCAACATCACAAGAACCACAACAACATCAAGGAGTACAGCATGAATGTACCTATAATGCCCGATATGCGGTTATGCCACTGATACCGCAATCATCACCTGCGTTTGGAGGTACGGTACTTCATTAATTATAATGTCTTTTAGGAGAAAAAGGAAATATCGAATAACTTAGATGTGTTACAGTTTAGTACTAATACTATGAGAAACGTTAGCATAGAATGCAGTATTATCCTGAATTTTGAATTTGTTAACGACGGTTTGAGTGATAATAGACCATTACAGTAGTATTTTTGTGTTTGTTAGAAATTGTACTAATTGTCACTTGAGAAGAGGCAGGGCTATATATACATATTTTTAATTGGTAGCTTGTAAAGATTTCGTAAAGTACGTCATCTGGTTCTATCTAATCCCGTGGGTAGAGACATATATTAATTCAAGATTTGATGAAATGTTTCCGAGCATGAGGATTACACATAGTGTATACTAGAGTCTAATGCCAAGTTAGTGGGAGGAATGTGTTGATTGTAGCCTCATAGTCATGAGAATAAGTAAGTTAATTTCTTAGCAAGAAGTAAGGATACGGGGTACAAGTCAGATACCGATGGCCCCAAATATCCTTGACCGACAATGTTAGTTAGTAGTGTATCGGGGGGTTCCTTGTCTGGATTTTGCTTTGCGATACATCCCACGCATGAAACCTAGTGAACGTCGGGAGCTGGGAGTATTTGCCCTTTAGTACACGAATTAGTACCCTAATTGTTATATGTAAAGGGAATGATAACTTAAGTGTTGTCAAAAGTCTTACCTCGTAAATAAATGGGAGCGACAAGGAGGCTATTATGGTTACGATTATTAGACTGATTGAGCTTAACCCTATCGAAGCTTTGAAGTTTCAAGGTTAGGTAAAGCAGTAGTTAGGCTAGGAGTTATTCGTAGGAGTACTTTGCCTTGGAGTGCCCCTGTGCTATTCGTTAAGAAGAGAGATGAATCGTTACATGTTTATTTATTACCGAGAGTTGAATAAGGTCCCGACATGAAATGAGTATCCGTTGCCCGAATTGATGACCCATTAGACCAATCGAGATGAGCCAACTTCTTCTCAAAGATTGACTTGGGGTCGGGATACCATCAGTTAAGGATCAGGGAGCAGGATGTGTCAAAGACTACTTTCTTGTCGAGATATGGTTCCTATTAGTTTAGGGTTATGCCTTTTTGGGCTAAATAATACCCCAACCATGTTTATGGACTTTATGGACAGGGTGTTCAAATAATTCCTGGATCAGTTCGTCATTGTCTTCATAGATGACATCCGGATTTACTCCCAGACTGAAGAGGAGCACGCCAAACATTTGAGGCAGGTTTTGCATATACTACAAGCACGAATTGTAAGCAAAATATGAGAAATATGGGTTTTGGTTGAATGAGGTACAGTTTTTGGGTCATATCATCTCCGATAGAGGGATATCCATGGATCTGGGGAACGTGGTAGTGGTGAGGGAGTGGGGGCAGCCCACGACACCGACTGAAATACGCAGTTTCTTGGGTTTAGCCGGATACTACAGGAGGTTCATTCGAGGGTTTTCAAAGATAGCGGGCCTGTTAATGAACTTGACTCACAAAGGGTTGCCATTTATCTAGAGTGACACCTGTCAGTTAGCCTTCGATGAGTTGAAAGATAAGTGAACCTCAGCACCAGTGTTAGCATTACCCAGGTCGGGAGTGGAGTATCTAGTCTACACTAATGCGTCCTTATTAGGACTTGTAGGTGTACTTCAGCAGGAAGATCAGGCTACAACTTATACCTCCCGTAAGCTTAAGCCTCATGAGAGGAATTACCCCACCCACGACTTGGAGTTAGCAGCAGTCGTGTTCGCACTTCAGATTTGGAGACACTACCTCTTATGGGAGAAATTTTGCTTATTCACGGACCATAAATCACTACAGTACCTCTTCACGCAGAAGGAGTTAAATATGCGTCAACGTTGGTGGCTTGAGTTCGTGAAGGATTATCAAATTTGATATCAAATACCACCCGGGGAAGGCTAACATGGTAGCAGACGCATTGAGTCGAAGGCTAGTTGGTGAGGTGGTCGAGGTGTGGAAAGCAAAATGGAAGGAGTTAGGAAACAGGATGCAATGGCTCTATCATTTATGTCTATAACGACGGTTACGCCCCAGGTTATTACTGGAGTAGTATAGGCTCAGGCAGATGATCCATTTTTCCAAAGTCAGATAGTGAAGCTTCAAGACGAGGGGGTTGAGTCTTACACCGTGGGTTCAGACGGGGGTCTATGTTTTAATAGGAGATTGGTTGTTCCCGAGGGTGAAGGTCTGCGACACAAGGTGATGACAGAGTCGCACGGTTCTTGATTTGAAGTGCAGCCCGACGGGGATAAGATATACCAGGACATGCGTAGACAGTACTGGTGGAGCGAAATGAAGAAGGATATTACCGATTTTGTATCGAAATGTGCCACCTGTCAACTGGTAAAGGTGGACCATGAGAGACCGGGGGGACTTATACAACTATTAGAGGTTCCTATGTGGAAATGGGGGAGCATTTCCATGGATTTCATCACTGGATTACCTACATCGCAGAGGGGTCACGATTCGATATGGGTGATAGTGGATCGGCTGACTAAGGTAGCCCACTTCCTTCCAGTCAAGACAGACTACACCGCGGGACAGTACGCCTAGTTATTCATAGTATAAATACTCAGACTCCATGGAGTGCCTCTCAATATCGTGTCTGATCGAGACAAGGTATTCGTTTCTCAATTTTGGGAGTATTTTCAGGAGGCGTTGGGTACGGAGTTGCTGCTGAGCACGGCCTATCATCCGCAGACGGATGGTCAGACAGAGAGGAGGAAACAGATGTTGGAGGACATGTTACGAATGTGAATCATTGATTTTGACGGAGGTTGGGAGCAGTACCTTCCACTGGTGGAGTTTGCCTATAACAACTCCTACCAATTTACTGTCGGTATGGCTACATTCGAGGCCCTATAAGGTAGACCTTGTCGTTCCCCAGCGGATTGGCTAGAGGTAGGGGAAAATAAATTACGGGTCCGGAGGTGATTCAAGATACTTAGACAAGGATAGAGTTGATACGGAACCGTATTCGAGTTGCTCAGGATCGATAGAAGAGTTACGCTGATGCCAAACGCTATTTTTGAGAGTTCAACATTGGGGATCAGGTATTACTACGGGTGTCTCCTATGAAGGGATTTATGCATTTTGGGAAGAAGGTAAAGTTGGCGCCTAGGTATGTAGGGCCATTCCCCATCATTGAGAGAATTGGGCCAGTTGCTTATAGTCTTGGGTTACCGGAACATTTGCATAGAGTCAATGACATGTTTCATATCTTTTCCCTGAGGAGATTTCTTCGAGATGATTTGGCCCATACTCATATTGCGTTGGAGGAAATAGACATACAACCTGATAGCTCATACGAGGAAGGGTCGGTTGCTATCTTAGACTGTAGCGAGAGGAAGTTGAGGTCGAAAGTAGTACCACTAATACGTGTCCAATGGCGACACCACAGTGTGGAGAAATCAACTTGGGAGCGCAAGGATGACATGAGTTAACGTTATCCAGAGCTATTCTTACCAGGTATATATATATATATATTCTTTTTCGAATTTCGGGGAAAAATTCTATTATTAGGGGGGAAGTATGTAATACCCCGTATTTTAACGCATAATTATTTTTATGGAAAAATTGGGATTAATTAAATTAAAGTGAGAAAATTTTAATTGAAATTAATCCGATTTTATGATAATATTCACTAGCGGGATGAGAGTTAGTAATTATTGAAATAATAGTATGGCCGGGAATGAGATACGCGGCAGTTATGTTATAAATAATTGGGACGCGTATGAGTCGCGTCATTTGTATATATTTGGGGGGTCAAAAGATAATTTATTTCTGTATAACTCGGACGACTGTTTTGAGTGCGCCAGAGTGTCCGGAAGGGTCGAAATAGTGAGAAAACACTATTCGGTTATGTTATTTGAAGTCCGGGACTTTTTAACACAAAATGGCACCCCGGAGGGGTATTTTGGTCTTTAGGAATTTTAAGGTAATTAAATGGACAAATATTGGGTTAATTAAAAATGCATTAAGGGTTAGTGGCTGTAACTTTCAACCTACGTGAAAAGAGAGGGAAAGAGAGAGAGAGAACTAAGGAAGAAGAAGGAGACTCCATTGGAGACTTAGCCAAGAATTCAACCTTTCACAATAAAAAGTACACCAACGCAAAGATCGTGTCAGGATGATCGTTCTTATACCAATTTCAACCCGCAAATCAAAACTTAATTTTAAGGCAAGTGATTATCTTGCTCTTCTCTTAGCAATTATTGCTCTTGTTAACATATATTGAGGTTTTAGAACAACAAATACGAATTTGGGTTTTCCTATGATGAAATCGTGTAGAATATCTAGAAATCTGATGGGGGTTTGCATGTAGAGGATTTTTCCCTTAGTAGAATTGTGAAAGTTGATGAACTAGATGTAAATCACGAATTAAAATGGGTTTTTTACGAACAAATAAATTATAGGTTCATGTTAATAGGGATTGTGGTAAATTTTGGGAATTTTTTGAAATTACATGATGATTAGAAAGATTTGACCTCCAAAATCATGTTATTATATGTTCTACTTAGGATAGTGGGAAACATTATATTTGGGTTGGAAGGAATTTAGGTTGAGTTTTGAGTGGTAAAAGTTGGGGAAAATGAAGTTGAGAGACGAATTAGACAACTTCGAAAATTTCATTAGAAGTCTAGCCTAGGTCGTTCGAACGAACTCGTTCGAACGAACTCGTTCGAACGAGACTTCTAACGAGATTCCAGTTGCCCTTCTAACGAGTTTGGTGGTTCGTTCGAAGCCCTTCGTTCGAATGAGATTTCTGGGTCTTCTAACGATATTCCAGAATGACCATTTTAAGCCCGATTTTCCTTTCGAACTTCCTGTAGGCTTATTTAGATGAGTTTTAAAGCAGTATGAATGTCAAGTGACTTATATTAACAATTATTAATGAGTGAAGGATAAGTCTACCCTCGGAAAAGTATAAAAACTCATAGAATTAAGGAGGTGCAAAAATACAAGTGAGAGTATATACGAATAAGGTTTGCGTTATAATAAGAGAGATATTATACATACTGTAAATACTAGACTGTGGGAAAGCTAATGAATTTATATAAGTTATGTGCATGCTTATTGTTCAAAATATTATTTGTATTACATACCTAGCTACTGTCTATCTAACGGAGGTTAATGCGTTGTGGACGATCGAATCCTGCGTGCCTTCGGGGGATTTAGAGTCGTACCACGAAAGCATGGAATCTAGGTACGGGCTATCAGTGAGAACGATAGTGATGACGGTCGTATGGGTGCGTAGGTATGTGCGTAGCCCATCGGCTTGGGACTATGTTCGCCTCCAATAAGGGTTTATGTTTTTATTGGTTCTCGAGAGATTGAACCTGTTGTCCTATATGCGTGAGCTTTGCTAATGGACTAGATAGCCGAGTATGCATAGCACCAAGGGTTTCTCAACCAAGGGTGAATATTGTTATATTTATATAGTTTAATATGTATACATTAAGTGAATAATGTGTGTATACCGGAAATCATGTTTGATGTCTTATGCTATTGACGCTATCTTTATATGTACACATATGGTACTATCAGTTGGGCATTTAGAAGAATACGAGAATAAACTAAAGAAATCCTAATTCTATATCAAAATCATAAGTACGTCGATTTTGAGTTATTTAGGGAGACTTTCAAACATCATATTATACACTTAGTAGTTAGTCAGGGTATCATGACTAGTATGGGTAGTTAGGCTCGTTAGATGTGCACACTAGATCGAGGGGTGAGTATTTCAAGTGAGTACGCTAAGTTAACTTGATTAATAATTGTGCTAATTGAATCAATTAAAGCACTTGCTATTTTAAACTGTTATCAACTAGGGATCTGACCCGTTTTCTGTATATCTTTCTATTGCTCCATTATTTTAGGTGCCCAACCACAGGGACACCAACCTTAGGAGGCTCTTTTCAGTTGTCGTGTTGTAGCTACTATGGAAGTTGCAGGATTATTGCTAGTAGACGACTCAACTCATTCTTCCTTTTTCAGTTATTCATCTTGCTTGGACATGTCGTCCTCACGCATGCTTACTTTCATAGATTTAGTTGTTTTAAACTCTCTTTTGAATTTGGTTTCTTCCATTTGATTTATTGTATGGGATTGTATTTGGAGATGTTTACTCCAACCATTTATTTTACTTCAGTCAGACTTTACTTATACTACTGTGATGCATGGCAATCGTTAGTATTCTTTTTGATTGGTTAATAACAAGATAAAATTTTAACATCAACCCTTTTAAAAACTAGGTGGTTAGCTTTATTAAATTAAAATTTGAGATTTCGATAGTGATGCATTATCTGAACCAACTTGATATTCTGAAATTAATTAATTAAGGACTGATCACCCGATAATTAATTAGGCGGGGTTTCACAGGGGCGGACACCACCAACAACCCCCACACATCACCCCGGGAAGCACGAACAACTCGTGCACGTCCAATATAATAGGTAGCAATCGATCGCGCAATTGCAAAACTCCCGTTTTGAGAGTAGAACACTTAGGCTTCAAACTGTGTCGCGAGTCGGCCGATGCCCCCCCCCCCCCCACCTACCCCCCATCCCCATAAGGCACTGCGACCGGTACGAATAACTCATGCGCGGTCAACGTAACACATAACAAACGGTTGTGTAGTCGCGGGACTCCTAGTTTGAGAATAGGACCCGAATTTTAAAATTGGCACACTTAAGCTAGAACGTATCGTGGGGGGATAATCCACCCCCCGTGCCCCCCCCCCCCCCCCCCCAAATGGCACCAGAGGCGGCACACACACCTCGTGACCGTCTAACGTAATACCTAGCATGTGGTCGCACAGCGGCAGGATGCCCGATTTGAGAAAAGGACACGAATTTTATATTAGGAACACTTAGGCTTGAAAATGTGCTGTGAGGGGGCGGATGCCACAGATCCCCCCCCCCCCAAAAAAAAAAAAATAGCACCGCGAGCTGAACAAAGTGCTCATGCACATCCAATGTAACATGTAGCAACTAGTCCCATAGTCACAGGACTCTAAATTTAAGATAGGACCCAAATTTGAGAGAAGAAACACTTAGGCTTGAAAACGTGCTAGGAGAGGGAGGACGTCACCATCCCCATCCACCCCCAAACGACACAGTAAGCGGCACGAACAACTCGTGTGCATTTAATATAACACATAGCAATCGGAAGCGCCGTCGCGGGATGCCCTATTTGAGAATAGGACCCGAATTTGATAATAGGAACACTTAGGCTTGAAAACGTATCACGAGGGGTAGGATGCTAATAACCCCCCTCCCCCCCCCCCCCCCCCACTCAAAAAAGGCACTCTGAGCGGCACGAACAACTCATGCGCGTCCAACGTAACATATAGCAAACATCGCGCTGTCGCGGGACTCTAGGTTTGAAAATAGTACCCCGATTTGAGAGTAGGAACACTTACGCTTGAAAATGTACCGCGAGGAGGAGAATGTTACCAACCCCTCCCCCCCAAAAAAAATTATTTAATTAATTAAACTCAGTTTTTATCAATTAAGTCCTAAACATGCATCTAGGTGTGATTGAAGATGATAAAATCATGCAAGAACATTCAAACACACACATGTGAGGAAAAATCTCCCAAAGGGGCAAAACCTTTTATTTTCACTATAATTTTGTAAGAAACGGTTACACGGATTACAGTAAAAATACAGTATGACACAGAAATACCCGCAGGCGTCTGTTCTGATGTCGGCGGCTGGAATATCCTTCAGGAACTCCAGGTGAGCAGTAATGAAGAAGAAAGACGGCTTCTCCATAAAGGTTTAACAAACACAAGGTTGTGTTCTTGGGTTACAAAAGGATTCACCAAGATTTGGAAATAATATGTGAATCAAAACATGAGTCTTGGGACTCTAAAATATGAAGACTAGAGCAATTAGAACTCTCAAAATCGTCTCTCCAAGGCTTATGAAACAACTCCCCCGAAGTTGGCTTTTATAGGAAACCAAAAAAAGTTTCACGATTTTAAAACACTTGCCAGTGTCAGGTACCTCGAACCTGTTCGAGTGTACCGCGAACCGGTTCGACCCCCGAACTGGTTTGGCCTTCGGTTCGCAGAAATTTGCTGGAACTTAGGGCTTAAACACTTAGCATTTTTCCAAGGGTTTTTCTCAAAATTTTCTCCATTTTTAAAGGGCCATAACTTCTTCACCGTAGCTCGGATTTAGGTGTCGTTTCTTCCAGTATCTTAGTTGAGGCGAGATCTTCAACTTTACAGTTGATCGGACCTCCAGGCGGGGTTTATAAAATTACCAAAATTCCCTTGAACTTCCATATCTTGCCTTCTTTCACTGTTTTGACTTCTCTTACGTACCACTTGCATTAAGTCCCTAAAATCGTGGAACGTGAAGTAATTGAGGCAGATGTGGGACACATGATGGAGATGTTGAATGCTTAATTCCCGTGATTCAAATTGAGGCCGTCGTGTGAGATCGTGTAGAGACGTGCCAAATGTAGCGGCATAGAGACGTGCAAAATGTTGCAGCGTACGACATACATAAATGAATATTTCGAACATGATAAAAATGTCCTTACAAATCTCCCATTATGTCTATGCCGGTACATACATAAAAAATCCGAATTATCAAATGACAATTTGCCTATAAAAATCTACCCTCACATGAACCCAAAACTGGGAAGATACAAATGAATAAGACTTCATCGTTTGTTCTTCAAATCTTCAAAACTTTTCTCATCAGGGTGTGCAATTCAGTGATCATCAATGTAGTACCTACACACATGAGATAAAGCAAATACCAAGTGACGTATCGAGTTTGAAATGAGATAAACATAGATACCATCTTAAAACAAATTTCAACATCTCAAAAACTCCCCCATAATATGATAATTCTTCTCCCCTTTTTATTATGTCCCCAAATAGACAGATATGAGAAGCAGAAATAAATGCAATTGGAGTGTGTCACAAGGTAAAAAAACTTCTATTTTGAATTTTTCAAAATTTTTCACATAAAATATATAAACAAAGAATAACACCATGAAAGAACACAAAACAACCAAGTCAATGATAGCGTAAATGTATGGGTGTGAACAAATTCGATAGGAAAATCAATGCATACAAACATGACATATGTGCACGATGAATATCGGATACTCCTAACAAATGAACTCAAAATATTCCTTTGGTGTAAAAAGATGGAAATATGAAACATTTACTCAATCAAATCAACAAATCAAAGATCAAAGTGATTTCCACACTAATAACGTTCAAAACGATTTAATGCTTTTTCAGGACTTTCAAGGAAGTGCAAACCCGTTTAAATTCTCCAACCAAACTCTCTCAGATTTATATTTTGAATAGATGTAATCTAAATTCAAACCTAGTGGTCCATATTTGGCAAGTATTGCTTTTTATTTCCTTTAAATTTTTTCGGGCTCTTTTAACCTTTTGGACCCCGAATAATAAAATTCCTCAATGTTTTAGGTCCGATTTAACGGCGGATTAATCGTAAAGGATAAAAAATAATCTTTCGTAGCCCTTCACCGTTTTCAAATAAACACACAGTATCACCAAACGTTTCTTATGTGCATTCCAATCTTGTCAAGTTTTATCGCATATGGTTCGTTGTATAGACAGAATTGAGATGGAAACACTCAAGCCAATATGTGATAGACAAGTACAATAATCAAATATAATAGTGCATGCGTGCAATAAAGGAGATAGGAGTCAAACATGTAGAAAGATATCACTAATCACATCTCAAAGACTCCAAACGATGTAAAGCATATGGATACACTGATGTAACGTCTCAAATCACTATCCAACAGTCACGTGGATAAATGGAATGAAATTTTTTACTCGGCTATCTTAAATGCTCATAAAAAAACAAAAAAGCTTTTTGGATTTTTCAAAATTTTATCAAAATAAAATCTTTTTGACCTTTTTGAAAAAAAATTATAAAAAGAAATTATTTTTGGATTTTTCAAAAAATAGAAAAATCAGAAAATAAAAAGCAAAAAAAATATGATACAATCTAGCAATAGGAATCATATGATATGAACATGACAATGCGTATTATCCTATACATGAACCAACCCATCAGTCAACTGTGCAAATCCCCAAAGACTTCCTAAGACTCTCAAATCTAAGGGCATCTAAAGTTTTCATGAAAATATCGGCTAACTGTCGGTGGGAATGAAACTCGGGGATACGACTTTCTCCTCAACTAACTGACGTATAAAGTGCTCGCGTATCCTGATGTGCTTTGTGCGCGAATGTTGGACTGGATTGCGGGATATGTGTATCATGCTCGTGTTATCACAGGAAATGGTCATGGTGTCCTGTGAAATCCCATAATCCTCTGGCATCTGCTTCATCCACAAGAGTTGTGTGCAACAACTCCTGGCGGCGATGTACTCAGCCTCTGTAGTGGACAAAGAGATGGAGTTTTTCTTCTTGCTCAACTAGGAGACAAGAGCAGAACCAAAATAGAAATACCCACCAGAAGTGCTTCTACAACCATCTACATCCCCGGCCCAATCGGCATCAGAATAGGGGGACAAACGATCATCAGTATCAAAGGAATACCAAATATCGTATGAGAGAGTCCCACTCACGTATTTGATAATACGTTTTAAATCAAGTAAGTATGACTCTTTCGGGTACGCCGAATATCGCGTATAGACTCTAACCCTAAAGGCTATGTCGGGACGACTAGCAGTCAAGTAGAGAAGACTACCTATCATACTCCTATACAAGGTTTGCTCTATGTCCTTACCTGAAGTGTCCTTACTAAGCTTGATATAAGTACCCATAGGTGTAGGTGCATGCTTAGTGGAGTCTAAACCAAATTTTCTCACAAGGTTTCTAGCACACTTAGATTGGGAGATGAACATCCCATCCTTTAGCTGAGGAACCTGGAGACCAAGGAAGAAAGTAAGCTCACCTACCATGCTCATCTCAAACTCACTTTTCATCTCCTCCTCAAAGTGGTGAGCATGATTGGAGCACGTGGATCCAAAGACTATATCGTCCACATTGACCTGGGCAACCAAAATAGTACCATCATCTCTCCCGATGAACAATGTCATATCAACTCCCCCTCTCTTGAAACCACGGGCTAACATATAGGAAGTAAGCCTCTCGTACCAAGCACGGGGTGCTTGCTTCAAACCAAACAAGGCTTTCCTCAGATAGTAGACGTGCTCAAGGTACTTAGGGTCCCTTTTGTTTGTTCCACGTAAACCTCCTCCTGTGGAATGCCATTTAGAATGGCACTCTTGACATCCATCTGATATAACTTGAAGCGCAGATGACATGCGATGGCAAGTAGTAAGCGGATGGACTCAAGCCTCAAAATAGGAGCAAATGTCTCCCCAAAGTCTACACCCTCTATCTGTGTGTAGCCTCGAGCAACCAACCTAGCCTTATTTCTGATTATGGTACCATTTTCATCCATTTTATTCTTGAAAATCCACCTAATACCTATCACGTTAGTCTCACTAGGTCGGGGGACTAGTTCCCAGACATTATTCTTTTTAAAATGAAGCAACTCATCCGCCATAGCAGATATCCAGTGTTCATCCTTGAGTTCTTCTTTGTGATTCTTGGGCTCGACTTTGGACGTGTAGCAAAGATGGCTAACAAAGTTCTGTAACTGAGCACGAGTCTTGGCCCCCAAAGTGGGATCTCCAACAATGACATAGGGATCATGACTCTTGCGAACCCAAGCAGGTGTGTCCCCTAACACAGGAGTAGGGTCCATGGGGTATGGGTGAGGAACAAGTAAATCGCTGCCAGAAAGGTCATCATCCTCACACTGAAGGCAAGAATCAATAA
Source organism: Sambucus nigra (assembly GCA_949130495.1). Taxonomy (NCBI): domain Eukaryota; kingdom Viridiplantae; phylum Streptophyta; class Magnoliopsida; order Dipsacales; family Adoxaceae; genus Sambucus; species Sambucus nigra. The sequence continues at coordinate 189,836,773 of OX422216.1, forward strand.
ACGTCGAAAGGTCGTCATCTTGCATGGTGACGTTTATTGACTCCATAACCTTAGATCTCTTCAGGTTAAAAACTCGGTACGCTCTACTATTGGATGAATATCCTAGCAATATTCTCTCGTCGCTCCGGGAGTCAAACTTTCGTAATTGCTCTCTATCCCATAGGATGTAACATTTACTCCCAAAGACATGAAAATATGCAAGGTTGGGTTTCTTTTCAGTCCGTAATTCATAAGGCATCTTAAGTGTGTGTGGATGCAGGTAAACCCTATTAACCGTGTGGCATGCAGTAGACACTGCCTTTGCCCAAAATCTCCTGGCAACTTTACGACCTAGAAGCATAGATCTAGCCATTTCCTGGATCATACTATTCTTGCTCTCAACAATCCCATTTTTCTAAGGAGTCTTCACAGCAAAAAACTCATGTTTGATCCCAAGGCTATCACAGTAAAGATCTACCTTTGCTTCTTTAAATTCTGTGCCATTTTCACTACGTATCCTGTTTATAGTGACTCCGTGTTGGTTTTCCAGGACACGACACTTGGTCGTTAAAAACTCTACATCATTGAATTTCTCTCTCAGAAAACCTACAATCGAATATCTGGATAAATCATCCACCATCACGAGGATATACCTCTTACCTCCCAGACTCTCAGTACGGGTAGGAGCCATAAGATCCATGTGAATCAACTCAAGTACACAGGAGGTGGTAACGAAATGCAACTTCCTATGGGGGCTACGGATTTGCTTTCCCAACTGACAGGGTCCACAAACCGTGGAAATTGGCTTTCCAAGTGATGGTAAGCCACATACTAGGTCCTTTTTATCTAAGCGAGTCAACTCTCTAATGTTCACATGACCTAGACGTTGGCGCCACAGATCCATAGGAGTGATCGTGGCGCTGTGGCAGACAAGTGAGGATGTGGGCACAGTTCCATAGAAATTATCCTCGGTCCTCACCCCTCGCACTAAAAGTTTACCGTCTTGATTATAGACATTACATGCGTCCCGATCAAACTTTACGGAGAAGTCAGCGTCGCACAGTTGGCTAATGCTGAGAAGGTTTACTTTCAAACCTTTGACGTACAAAACATTCTCTAGCTTAGGAAATCCTGGTAACTCTACTGTACCTCATCCTACAATGCTAGACTTTATCCCATATCCAAAGGTGACTCTACCATCCTTTTAATCCTCAAGGTAGGTAAAAAATGATGCATCACCTGTCATATGTCTGGAGCACCCACTATCAAAATACCACTGTGAGGTATTATGTGCTTTGAGAGAGACATGAACAAAAAGGGTTTTCTTATCTTTCTTAGGTACCCAAGAAGTGATAACCTTTTGTTTACCCCTGTTGTTGTTGGTTTTAGCTAGGAAGTGAGAAATATTCACTGGCGGCAAAGACATCCGCCGGAATTCCTCCATCAAACTCTGTGATGTGGCAGCTAAAAACTCAACACGCTCTCTCAAAATGTCAAGATCATCAGTATGATGTGGTGGAGCAGTAGTACGTCATGTCTGACCAAAACTATATCCAAACTCCCTGAGGTGGACTTTTCTTTTGTAGTACGTACAGAAGACCCGGGTTTGCTTTTCTTGGTAGAACTCTCCTTCGTGGTTTTTGACGATGGCCATATGGAGTCGTAGTAAACTCGAGAACTGATCCAGGTGCAATTTGGTACGTGGATGCACCATCATTACCTATTACCTATCTTTCACCAAAACCTAAAGTGGGGCCGAGGAGCATCTTTCCCATCTTCCCAGATTTGTCCTCGATTTGACCCTTGACTTCCCGTGCTCTCTCAAGATCATGAGTAAGCTGGGCAACAAGGGTTTCAAGTTTCTTCCAGGGAGGAATGGAGATCACTTGTAAGACTAGCCACTTGTTTAGTCAAGTCCTCTTTCTCTTTATTAAAATAACTCTCTCTCTCTCTCTAAAAAAACTTTCTTTCTCAACACAGGCAGACTCTCTCTCTCTCTCTCAAGGTAGTGCAGGTCGAGGACTCTCTCTCTCTCACTTCTTCTAAATCTTCCTCTAGAGTGGTGATCCTAAGAACTAACCCTTTGTTACTGTTTTTAGTTTTAAATGACTCATTATATAACTCGACGTAGGCGCATTTAAGATTACTCTCGCTCTCACTTGCATCATCCTCCCCCTCACTCACATCGCTCTCACTGTCGAGGTGTCCCTGTGAAGTAGAATCCTCATCGTCGTGAGGAGTACTAGATTGATCACATGATTATCCATGAATGCGGTGAAGTTACACTCATGCGATGACTCGTCTCCAGAGTCCACCGACTCGACCTCACTGTCGTCACTAATGGTAGCATTAAGGACATCTTTGACTTTTTCTCTGTTGAGCCTAGTAGCACACTCAAAAGCTCTATGACCCTTACCGTCGCACTCATAGCATCTCTCACTGTATTTCTTAGGAGGTTCTTTAAAATTCATTTCATTTTTCTTTTCAAAATTATTTTTCGCAAACTTCTTTTTATCTTTGAAATTACCATTTTTCTTGAATTTGAGAATTTTCTTGAAATTTTTAGCAAACAGGGACAAATCATCTAAATCAATGTCACACTCAGAATCTGACGTTTCTATCTCCTTTTTTCTAGATGACTTAACTCTCTTTCTTGTCGACCCCTAACTCTTTCTCTCCTGGGCATTAAGTGCAATTCCCTTATATTTAGACTTGATAGATTTAGGAAACATATCAATTTCGTACGTTTGCAAGTCTCCTACAAGTTCCTCCAATTTAAGCGTATTTAAATTACCCATAGAATTTAACACAGTGACTTTAGGGATAAAACGCTTAGGCAGTGATCTAAGAATCTTTTTAACAACTCTAGCATTAGGAATGTGTTCGCCAATATTAAAGCTAGTGTTAACAATATTAGATAGTCTAGCATGAAATTCATCAAAACACTTAGACTCAAGCATGGTGACTGTTTCAAATTAAGTTGTTAAATTTTGCAGTTTAGACTCTTTCACGGCATTAGTTCCTTCATGGGTAAGTTGCAAAACATCTCATGCCTCTTTTGACGTGGTGCACGTCATTATGCGTTTGAACTCATCAGGTGTGGAAGATCCAGAAATAGCATTTAAACCCTTAGAATTAAAAGATGACAATTTAAATTCTTCTTCAGTCCATGTAGTGTCAGGTTTTAAACTAGTCACGTTATTAATAGTGACGGAGGGAGGAGTCCACCCTCTTTCAATAGAAATCCAGACACATTCACCAATGGATTTTAATGCATATCTCATGCAGGCTTTCTAGTATGCATAGTTTGTCCCGTCAAAAATTGGCATTTTATTATATAACTTCTCCATTATGAACACGCTCTTTTTCAAAAATCAATTTTTCAGAAAATTCATATCTTAGAAAACTTTTGCGAAAAACTACACGGTATAATTGTATAATTGGTTCTTATACCAATTTGAAGGAGTGCACTTCCGTTCAAATAGAGAAAATATTTAATGAAACTCAGTTTTTATCAATTAAGTCCTAAACATGCATCTAGGTGTGATTGAAGATGATAAAATCATGCAAGAACATTCAAACACACACATGTGAGGAAAAATCCCCCAATAGGGCAAAATCTTTTATTTTCACTATAATTTTGTAAGAAACGGTTACACGGATTACAGTAAAAATACAGTGACACAGAAATACCCGCAGGCATCGGTTTTGATGTCGGCAGCTGGAATCTCTCTCAGGAACTCCAGGTGAGCAGCAATGAAGAAGCAATACGGCTTCTCCACAAAGGTTGAACAAACACAAGGTTGTGTTCTTGGGTTACAAAAATATTCACAAAGATTTGACAATGATATGTGAATCAAAACATGAGTCTTGGGACTCAAAAATATGAAGACTAGAGCAATTAGAACTCTCAAAATCGTCTCTCCAAGTCTTATGAAATAACTCCCACGAAGTTGGCTTTTATAGTAAACCAAAAAGAGTTTCACGATTGTAAAACACTTGCCAGTGTCCGGTACATCGAACCGGTTTGGGTGTCCCGCTAACCGGTTCCCCCCCCCCCCCCCGAACTGGTTTGGCCTTCGGTTTGCAAAAATTCACTGGAACTTAGGGCTTACACATTTAGTATTTTTCCAAGGGTTTTTCTCGGAATTTTCCCCATTTTCAAAGGGCCATAACTTCTTTGAGGTGTCGTTTCTTCTAGTATCTTCATTGTGATGACATATTCAACTTTACAGTTGATCGGACCTCCGGACGGTGTTTATAAAATTACCAAAATTCCCTTGAACTTCCATATCTTGCCTTCTTTCACTATTTTGACTTCTCTTGCGTACCACTTGCATTAAGTCCCTAAAATCGTGGAACGTGAAGTCGTTGAGGCAGATGTGGGACACATGATGGATATGTTGAATGCTTGATTCCCAAAATTTGGATTGAGGCCATCGTGTGAGATCGTGTAGAGATGTTCCAAATGTAGCGGCGTAGAGACGTGCCAAATGTAGCGGAGTACGACATACATAAATGAATATTTCAGACATGATAAAAATGTCCTTACAAGGAACACTTAGGCTTGAAAAGGTTCCATGAGTGGGATGATTCCACCAACCCCACCAAATGACACTACGAGGGACATGAATATCTTGTGGGCATCCAACGTAATACGTAGCAACTGACCGTGCAGTCGTATTACGCCCAATTTGAGAATAGGACCCGAATTTAAGAGTATGAATACTTAGGCTTAAAAATGTTCCGCAAGGGAGAGAACGGCACTAACAATCCCCAAACGGCCCCGCGAATGAACACCTCGTGTATGTCCAACGTAACACGTACCAACCGTCCATGCAGTCGTGGGACGCCCAGTTTGAGAATAGGACCCGAACTTGAGAGTAGGAACTCTTAGGCTTGAAAAAGTGCGCGAGGCGGACGATGCCACCATCCCCCAAAATGGCACTACGGGAGACACGAATAGCTCGTGCGCATCAAGATGAAACGTCACAATCGGCCGCATAGTCTTGGAACTCCTCGTTTGAGAATAGGAACCGGATTTGAAGATAGGAACATTTAGGCTTGAAAGCGTTCCGCGATGGAGAAGACGCCACCGACCCCCCTAAACATCACCACTGGTGGCACGAATAGCTCGTGCATATCTGACCTAACACGATGCAACTGTCGCGTTGTTGCGGAACTCCCGGTCTGAGAATTGATCCCAAATTTGAGAGTATGAACACTTAGTATTGAAAAGGTTCCACGAGGGGGAAGAGGCCTCCAACCCCACCAAGTGGAACCACGAGCGACATGAATAGCTCGTGCACGTCCAATGTAACACGTAGTAACCGACCTCGAAGATATGGAATGCTCGGTTTGAGAATAGGACCCAGATTTGAAAATAGGAACACTTAGGCTTAAAAATATATCGCGAGGGGAGGACGCCACCCCCCCTCCCCAAAAAAAAAGACACTCTGAGCGGCATGAACAACTCGTTCGCGTCCAACATAACATATAGCAACCGCCGCTCAGTCGCAGGACACACAATTTGACAATAGGACCCGGATTTGACAGTAGAAACACTTAGGATTAAAAATGTTCCATGAGGGGGAGGATTCTACCAACCCCACCAAACGACACTATGAGAGGCATGAATATGTCGTGCACATCCAACATAACACATAAGAACTGATCGGACAATCGTGGGATGCCCCGATTTGAGAATGGGACACAAATTTGAGAGTATGAACACTTGGGCTTGAAAACGTGCCTCGAGGGAGAAAATGACATTAATAACCCCCGAAAAGAACCACAAACAAACACCTTTTGCATGTCCAGCGTAACACATATCAACCGTTCGCGCAGTCGTAAGATGCTCGGTTTGAGAATTGGACCCGGATTTGAGAGTAGGAACTCTTAGGTTTGAAAACGTGCCGCAAGGGGGAGGATGCCACCAACCACCCAAATAGCACTGTAGGTAGCACGAACAGCTCATGCGTGTCCAACATAAAAGGTCATGACTAACTGCATAGTCCCAAACTCCTGGTTTAAGAACAGGAACCGAATTTTAAAATAGGAACACTTGGGCTTAAAAACGTGTCCCGACGTGGAGGATGCCATCAACCCCCCCCCCCCCCCCCCAACGACACTATGAGCGGAAAGAATATCTCGTGTGCATCTAACGTAAGACGTAGCAAATGGACACATAGTCACGGGACTCCCGATTTGATAATAGGAGTTGATTTTAACTTGATATTGTATGTATGTCGTCGATGGAACCAAGATAATCAAAATCCTCAAATACCAACAACAAATATAAAACACTAAAAATATAGAGGTAAGTAAGGGATTATCGAACCAACTTCAAGGATGAAACACATAAGAGAAAAATTTGTGCATGTCGTTTTTTCTAAAAAAAAAATTGTTTTATATTTTTCTATTTTTTTATGCTTTTTCAATATTAAAACAAGTTTTGAGGATGAGTGAATATGACTAAGACTAATAACAAAAATAAGAGTAATTAAACTAAAATAAGGTGTGACAAAAATACTAGTGAGTGGTGGAAATGAGTGAGAGTGTAATTAAATGAGAGAAAAATATTCAAGGGAAGAGAAATCCACCCTCAATTCTCCAAATCAACTAAACTTGTATTATTTTAATTTCATCAATTTCAAAAATATTTAACTAATTCAAAAGCTAAGTCTCATTAAACTAGTGAATTAATTAAATACTCTTTTAGAAAAGCAAATTTAATTCCCACAAGCACTACTCTAATTGAATTAAAATTAATCAAACAAATTATCCCTTAGGAATCATTTGTCCAACTAATTTTAAATTGAAAGAAATTAATGAACTCAAGAGTACATGAAAATTAGATTAATATTAAAATCAAATGATAGGTCTATCTCTAGCTTAAATCACATGATCAAATATTAATTAAATTTTCATACCTTTCTCAAGGTTGATTTTCCATTTCTCAATGTGAAAATAAAGTGGGGATCAAATATATAACTCAAAGGAAATTATCAAAATTAAAATTAACAACTAATTTGATTTGGATTCATGAGGGTTTCAATCACCCCCTTGAATGGGGTGATTATCCCTCCATAATCATCATCCAATAAAAATTACAAACAATTAAAAGCATGTAATGAAAATTAAGGAAGAGATGATCAAACCAAAATTCCTTTTGAAATAGCACTAGACTTCAATTCTTCAACAATTTTTTAATAGTTACACACTCTAAAAATTTCTCTCTAAAAAAATTAACTCAAAAAACTAACTTTCTATACAATTTTCTGTCTCTATTCTTCTTCTCTCCCAAAAACCTTTTTTAAATTTGGGTCTTCATCTTCAATATATAGTAGGCATGGCACACATGGAGTTAAGGGGCATTTTTGGAAGTTTAATGGTGTAGGGTAAAATGGGGAGAGGTTTTAGAATAAAGGTGAGGGTATTTTAGGCTTTAGAAAAGTGCATGTGATTATGGTGAGGTCATGTGGAAAGGTGGGGGAAATGAGGTAGTGGTGATAAAAATCAGATGTGGTTTATGAGGGAATTTTGGGTAAAGGTTAGAAAAGATTAGTTGGGGGTTATAATAGGGAAAAAGGGGTAAAAGGTATTAAATGGTTTTAGGCACATGTGGATTTAGTTTCATTTTGGTGGCATTTGTTATTGGCAGGTCATGGCTTTGGCAATTGGTTTTCGAAGAGGGAAATGGGTTTTGGTTTTCAAAGTGGGTAAAGGATTGGATAGGGTCATGGGTTTGGGTTGCTGATTTGGTTGCTGGCCTGAGTGTCACGACCGAAGATGGTGTGGCGAGTTTGTTGGCGGGTAGGGGCGAAGGTTTGAGGGTCCGGCCGGTAAGGGGCTCAGTGGCGCGCGACCGGGCTGGAGTGTCGCCAGGAGGGGGTTTGCAGTAGGTTCCACTGGCAAGGGGCCCGGTTTGAAGATCTGAGGCAGGATCGGACCTGGCGGCTCCGGCGCCTGAGATGGAGGTCGGGTCGCTGCCTCGGGTTGGAGGTTATGGGTTTTAAGGCTGGCCGATGCGGGTCAGGGACGGGATGAACTCGGGCCGGGGACGGGTTGGGCAGGGGAAGGTGGGGATTCGGGTTTTGGGATGTGTTGGAATCGCAGGTGGTTCCGGGTTTAAGGTTCTGTCGGGTTTAGTTGGTGGGTTAACCTTTAGTTTAGATGGTGTGAGTGGAGGTGGTGGGTTTTTTCAGTTATGGAGGATAGAGATTTGTTGTATGTTAATGGTGGTTTTGTGAGAGTGGAGAGAGAAAGTTGGGTTGTTGAGAAGAAGATGAAGTAGGGGGGATGTGGTGTGGTAGGGTGTGGGTTAGTTTGGTGAGGGTGAGGGTTTAGGATAAGAGGTGTATGGGTATAGGGTGTGTTTGTGTGTAATTAGGATTGTGTGTGTTTAATTAGGACCCCCTAAAAATATAAACTAAAATTTAAATTTAAAAATTAAACTAAACTAAAAAAAAGTAAAATAAAATAGACACGACACACTAAACAAACTTAAAAAAAACTAATCACAACTAAAATAAAAACTAAGAAAAAACTAATAACTAAAAAATTTAATTAATAACTACTAAAAATATAAAATCCTATAAAATAAAAGACACAAAAAAATAAATAAATCTAAAAAGAAATAAAAATAAAAATAGAAATCTATAAGACTAAAAACTAAAAGCCTAAAAAAAATCTAATAAATCTAAAAATAAATGAAATCCTAAAAAAAAACTAATTCTAATATAATAAAACTAATAAAAAATAAGGATAAAATAAAAATAAAATATAAAAATAGTAAATAAAACCTACAAATTCTAAATAATTCTAAAATAAAGTCTAAAAATAAAACGGCACTAAATAAAATAAAAAGGGACCAAACCAACACACACGAGGCTTGGATGACGGTTTAGGGACAAGTTTTGGGTAGGCTAGGGTACGGGACAAGGGTATTATCTCCATTAAATGCACAATTGCCTTGAAATACGCATTTGAATACCGCAACGGACATTTAACCTACAAGATAAACATTTAAGCAGATAAGACCCATATTATCGACAATTAGCAACTAAAATACATCTATTCGGGGTATAAATTGTACAGTTTTGGGTGCTTATCACACCACCCCCAAACAGAGCGTTGCTAGTTCTCGAGCAATAAGATAGAGAGAAAGAGAAAGATAAGTAACCAAAAGTGTACCACTTTCGCGGTCACTTGCGATTGCACTTAACATGTGCACCAATCCTTTAACCCTATAGGTTGCCCTACAGGACGAGTTGTGTCTCGTGAGGGTTTGCAGTGAATATAGCCACAAAATTCTTATTTGCAAAAAATTATTGAAAGGCTGTCAAACTCTTATTAGACATAGAATGATCGCACAATCCATCACAAGAGAAAATATTTTCAGAAATACAAGCCAGAATGTGTAAAAAGATTAAGCTCAGGAAATACTCAAGGCAAATCCTTCCTAGAACTCAACGTGCGTTGTGTGAATCAGTCAAAACGGGTCGAGTATCACAAGAGTAATTCCTAGATTGCCTTTTCGGAATCAACGCTTCAACTTCAAAATCTCACTAGATATAACTCTCTCAAACGAACTCTCGAGATTAGGGTAAGTGTATCGCTCTTGTGTGTGAGGATGTGAGTAAATGTAAGCAAGTTCAAACGTCTCACACACACATAAGAAAGAAAGAACAATTAGAAAGAAAAATGATCTCATGAAAGAATGCTAATCACTATAGTGAGAACGTCGAGTTATTCGCCACGTTGACTTTTATTTGCCCGAACACCTAGGGGGACATGTATGTATATGGGTGAGGGGAAATGAAATGGGAAGGATATGATGATATGAGGTAGGATGGTGATATGTTGGATAATGGATATGCGATGTAGGATATAATGGTGATATGAACGATGATATATGAATGGATATGATGGAAGAGTGTTCTATACTTGAAGAACAAAATGTCTTTATTACATAAAAATTAACTACAAACTCTCTTTCTTTTCTTTTCTCTCTTTTTTTTCGATTTTTCTTTTCCTTTTGCTATTTTTGCTATTTTTTTTCTTTTTCTATATTTTCTATTTTCTCTAAAAAAAAATTCCCTCTCATTTTTCAAACCAACAATGAAGACATTTACATTTGAAATTACACTCTTTTTCTCAAAATGATGATGGTATATGAATGGAGTGATATATGGATGATGTGGAGAATATATGGTGTGGGAAATATGGAAAAGCATGGGAATGTAATGGGAATATGTTATGGGAAAAAGTGGTAGGTGTATGGATGAAGATCTAGTATTCGGGACAAATTTCAAGATACGTGTTTCTTACAACTCGAAAAAGATGTCATTCTCAATGATCAAGCCAAAATTTTATGAAAGATAATGAGATCATACAACATTTTAAGTGCGGACCCAAAAGAAGTTAAAACAACTTGTGAGTCGGAGATTGTGTAAAACACTCTGAAAGGGTGAAAGGCACAAATCTCACGGGCTAAAGTCTCTACTAGTAATCCTTAAGGTTCTCTTGAGAATTGTAGTACTCCTCAACTCTAAACCGTATTGACGTGATAAGTGTGCAAATTTTGTTGAGTCTAAAAATTCATGGTGAAAAATGCTTTGTTATGTATTACATAAGCTATTTAGAAAAAAATTCTCTAGCTTGATTCCTAGACTTAGAAAGATGGATGATTGAAAATTCACATCAATGATTGAGATGAAAGAAACTGCACGAAATTTTAAAAATCAGGTTCAAAAATTCAAAATTTTTCAAAAGAGGCACGATTTTGATAAAATTCCCCACCCCCAAACAAAAAGGAACATCTTCCTCGATGTTAGGTAAAATGATTTTTAAAATTGAGAGCATAAGGTAGGAAAGAGATTACCAGAATCAACCGCTCATGAAGTGGACAGATGAAGCGAATATGAAACCTGAATAAATGATAAGAGAAAGCAAAATATGGACAAGTCTATAAGCATGATAGAACATTGGGTGGTGTGAAGCTCCACCCCCAAACAGGATAAGACTCATACTCAGAAAAAGAGGGTTGCCTCCCGGTAGCGCTAAGTTTAACGTCTTCAGCCAAACCGATGGGAACTCACCCAAAAAGAGATGATAAACGAGGAGAGAACGGGGCAGTAAAATCGGGGGAGAAGAATCACCCCCAAACAAGACTGCATGGTCAGTCTTCATAAATGGGGTCAACAAGGTCAATCTGTTCTATGTGAGTGGAGCCTAGCTCCAAGAAAGGCTTCAAGCGTTGACCATTGACCTGAAAGAGGCTACCATCCTTGGGATTTTTCACGGTGATGGCACCATAAGGGGTAACTGACTCAACAATGAAGGGTCCAGGCCACCTGGTTTTTAATTTCCCGGGAAAGAGATGAAACCGAGAATTATACAACAGAACTTTTTGACCAGGGTGGAATTCTTTGCGCATGATACTTTGGTCATGGATCCACTTCATCTTGTCCTTATACTTTTTGGACAAATCATAGGCATCATTTCTCATTTGCTCCAATTCATTAAGTTGCAGCTTCCTATGGACACCCGCCTCATCAATATCGAAATTAAGGGCTTTGACGGCCCAATAAGCATGATGTTCAAGCTCGACAGGAAGGTGACAAGGCTTGCCGAAGACCAAACAATAAGGAGACATGCCAATTGGAGTCTTGTAAGCAGTATGGTATGCCCACAATGCGTCGTTCAAGTGTAAGGACCAATCTTTCCTATTAGGATTGACAGTTTTCTCAAGAATTTGCTTGATCTCGCGGTTGGAGACCTCAACTTGACCACTAGTCTGTGGGTGGTAAGAGAGACCAACCTTGTGGGTAACACCATACTTTTTGATAAGGTATTAAAATACTCGATTACAAAAATGTTTACCCCCATCACTAATGATAGCTTTGGGGGTTCCAAAACGCGTGAAGACATGAGCTTTGAGAAATTGGACCACAACTCGATGGTCATTGGTGCGGTAGGCAATTGCTTCAATCCATTTGGAAACATTGTCAACAGCAACAAGAATATACTGAAAACCATGAGAGGAGGGAAATGGTCCCATGAAATCGATACCCCACACATCAAAAATTTCAATAATGAGGGTGGGTGTGAGAGGCATCGTATGACTACGAGAGAGACGCCCAGAGTGTTGGCAATTCGAACAAGCCTGGAAATATTGGTGGGCATCGCGAAAAAGAGTAGGCCAATAGAAACCACTTTGCAAAATTTTGGCAGCAGTTTTCTTGGAACCAAAGTGGCCTCCACAAGAACTATTGTGGCAAAAGGACAGAATATTGAGTTGTTCACACTCGGGAACACAACAACGAATGACTTGATCGGGGCAATACTTGTAGAGAAACGGGTCATCCCAAGAGTAGAACTTCACATTCGCCATGAATTTGGAGCGATCCTATTTCGACCAATGATTAGGAAGTTGATCGGTAACAAGAAAATTGACAATATCAGCATACCAAGGCGAAGTGGAGATGGAAAATAGTTGTTCATCGGGAAATGACTCAAAAATGGGGATATGATCACAGTCAGACGTGACAGTAATGCGAGAGAGGTGGTCAGCAATAACATTTTCACAACCCTTCTTATCGCGAATTTCAAGGTTAAACTCTTAGAGTAAGAGAATCCACTATATTAATCGTGGTTTGGAATCCTTGTTATGAAGAAGGTGCTTAAGAGAAGCATGATCAGTATACACGATGATAGGGGAATCTATGAAATATGAGCGAAATTTATCAAGAGCAAACAAAACCGCTAACAACTCCTTTTCGGTGGTTGTGTAATGAAGTTGAGCATCATGAAGGGTTTCGCTAGCATAAGAGATGACATGTGGGCGCTTGTCAACTTTCTGGCCATGTACGGCACCAAGTGAAAAATCAGAAGCATCACACATGAGCTCAAAGGGGAGAGAACAATTGGGAGGTTGCATGATAGGAGCGGAAGTGAGGTCAGCTTTTAGGCGCTCAAAAGAGGAAACACATGCTTCATCAAATACAAAAGAGGTATCCTTGGATAAAAAAGGTTGTCAAAGGTCGCGCGATTTTAGAAAAGTCCTTAATGAAGCGCCGGTAGAAGCCCGCATGTCCTAAGAAGGAGCGAATGTACTTAACAGACTTAGGAATGGGGAGTGAGGAAATGAAGTTGACTTTTGCATTATCGACCTCAATAACGGAGCTGGAGACAACATGACCTAAAACAATACCCTTTTTTACCATGAAATGGCATTTTTCCCAATTGAGAACCAACTTCTTTTCTTGACAACGCTGAAGGACCATAGTGAGATGGGATAGGCATTGTTCAAAGGATGAACCAAACACAGAAAAATCGTCCATAAAGACTTCGAGAAAACGCTCTACCATGTCACTAAAAATACTAGTCATACACCTTTGAAAAGTCACAGGTGCATTGCAAAGGCCAAAGGGTATACGAGAGTACGCAAATGTGCCAAATGGGCAGGTAAAGGTAGTTTTTTCTTGGCCTTCAGGGGCAATGGGTATTTGGTTGTACCCTGAATATCCATCAAGGAAGCAGTAGTGAGCATGGCCCGCTAAGCGTTTAAGCATCTGGTCAATGTATGGGAGAGGGAAGTGGTCTTTGCGAGTGACAACATTGAGCTTTCTATCATCAATATAAACACGCCAGTCGGTTTGTATGCGGGTATGCACAAACTCATCGTCACTATTTTTTACAAAGGTGACGCCAGACTTTTTAGGCACCACATGAATGGGACTGACCCATTGGCTATCTGAAATGGGTTAGATAATACCAGCATCAAGTAATTTTAAAATTTCAGCTCTAACGATCTCTTTAATTGCCGGATTGAGTCGGTGTTATGGCTCACGAGAGGTCTTGGCATTCTCCTCTAAATGAATGCGGTGGCTACAGACATTGGGGTTGACACCTTGGATGTCAGAAATGGTCCACCCTAAAGCAGTGCTATGTTGAGTGAGAGTGTGGACCAATTGCTCTTCTTGATCTGGTGTCAAGTCAGAAGCAATAATGACGGGGTGATGGTGGTTTGGGCCTAAGAAGGTATACTTCAACTCAGCAGGTAATGGCTTAAGCTCCAAACTAGGTGGTGGCTCAGGAGAGGCATCGGAATCATTTGCAGAAACAGAGTCCGGGAAAATATCGGGACACGGGTTGACTGGGTGATCCACAGAAAGAAGAGTATCGACAAGGAGAGGCTCAAATGGAGGAACCCAAGTGGAAGTGTCCAGCATTGGTGTAGAATCTAACAAGGCATTGACTTCGGAGATGGAAGAAGAAATATCAAAGTCGGACCCAAAGTGAGCCAAACATTGGTGGATAGGATCTTCTGGGTAGGTGGTATCCAACATATCTTGGACTAAGGAGTCAATCATGCAAACCTCATCAATAGAATCAACATCGGTCGGTTGTTGCATGAGGTGGAAAATATTGACTTCGACGGTCATATTGCCAAAAAAAAGATTCATTGACCCATCTCGACAATTGATGATGGCATTGGCAGTTGCCAAAAAGGGGCGACCCAAAATGATAGGAATATTGGTTGGGTCGGGAGCAGGAGTGTCCAAGATGATGAAATCCACAAGGTAGTAAAAGTCAGACACTTTCACCAAAACATCTTCAACAATTCCTTTAGGCACTTTCACATAACGGTCTGCAAGTTGAAGAGTAACCCGTGTAGGTTTCATGTTTTGTAAACCTAACTCAAGGTAGAGAGAGTAAGGTAGAAAATTAACACTAGCTCCAAGATCAAGCAAAGCCCGAGTTGAGAACTGATCTCCTAACATGCAAGAGACAGTGGGACGACCAGGGTCTTTATATTTCACAATACCATTCTCATGGATGAGGGGCATGGCTTGTTCAGTGATAAAGGCATCACGAGGAACATTCGTCCGTCGCTTGACAGTGCACAAGTCCTTCAAGAATTTTGCATAAGAAGGAACTTGTTGGATCGCGGTGAGGAATGGAATGTTTATGTGAACATTCTGAAAAACTTTCTTGATTTCATCAAATTGTTGAGCTTTCTTTGTTGGGGCCAACCTATGAGGGAAGGGGGCTCTAGGAACAAAAGCAGTGGTGGCCTTAGTAGGTTTAGAGGCATTCCTGTTGGTGGATTTATGGTGTGGTGGAACCTTAGGGAGTGGTTCTAATGGGCAATTCTGGGTGGGTGGGATGGGAACATCACAGGGAGCATCAACACCATTGTCAACCTGTTCATCGGATCGTAGAGTACTCACCGCTTTCATGTACGCTTGGTATGTGGGTGTAGTGGAAGGGGATCCAACCTCATAAGCCGACTCCTTTCCATTCCCCTTAGGGTTAAGAATGGGTTGACTCGGAAAATGACCTTTCTCTCGCTCAGACTCAAACTAATTAAGACGTTGCTCAAGCCGTTGGATGGCTTGAGTCTGTACTTGGGTGGTTTGTTATTGAGTCGTAATGAATTGAGTGATAAGATTCTCAATGGAGGAGGTGGATGATGGAGGTGGAGGGGCATAAGGGGGTTGGGGGACCAACTCTTGGTTAGAACTAAGCGGCTGTGAATACTAGTAGGACGGAGGTGGGACAGGGACAATTTGATGATTGGGGTGGGACGGTCCTCCTTGGGGGACAAAGGATGATGGATGGTTTTATTGGTGGTAAGGAGCATGGTGGTGTTGGATAGGAGGGCGATGTGGCCTTTGCGGGTTTTGATGAAACCCTGGTGGACCACCAACATGTTGTTGTGGTTGTGATGGACCAAGGTGATTGTCGTACTTATAAGAAAAATAGGGATGGTTCCTATTATTCGGATTATAAGTAAATGACAGTGGTGCGGGTTTCCGAGTGGTATCAAAGGCACATGCTTGGGCAAGAGTGGGTTCGGTATAATCTTGAATAAGGGGGCACAAATGAGACAAATGATCTTGACTTAAACAGACATGGCAAGAAGGACTAGACTCGTTGACATTCATCACTTGTTTAGAAAGAGAACAACTGAGAGCATCAACAGTCTTAGTCAAAGTGTTTAAGCCATGAAGCAAGGTTTTAAAATCGGGATCATTTTTAACCTCATAAGTGCTACCTACTCGTGGTGCTTCGGATCTCGAAAATTCATTAGTGCCCTCCAAATCTTGGGAATCATCGCCTAATTCAAGGAGAAAATTGTAGGCGGCAGTGGGAGTTAAGTGCATTAATTTGCCTTTGTGCATGGACTCAATCATGGTGCGAGTGGAAGGAATGAGACCATTGTAAAAACTATGAACAAGGCGACTTTTCTCGAGACCATGATGTGGGAAACTATTGATATAATCTTGAAAACGGCCCCATGCTTAACAAAATTGCTCGGTGGGCTTTTGGCGAAAATCTTGAATGGCTTGGTGCACCTCATTGGTCTTACTTATGGGATAAAACTTTGACATGAACTTCTTCACAAGTTGTTCCCATGTATGGATAGAATCCGGTGACAAGGAATGTAGCCACATGGATGCTTTATCATGGATAGAAAATGGAAACAATCAAAGATGAATATTTTCTTCATCTAAGTTTTGATTTTTGAAAGTAGCACAAACCGTGAGAAATTTTCGCAAGTGAGTGTATGGAGACTCATGCTCAAGACCATGGAAATTGGGCAACATGGAAATGGTCGCCGGGTGAATTTCGAATTGAACCGCCGGGGTGGGTGGAAGAACTATGCAAGATGGTGGGGTGGCCGTTATCGGGGCAAAATAGTCCCTTAAGGCACGCTCTTCAGCCATGGTGGATGGATGAATGATGGGATTAAATATGTCAACTCGGGGACAACTCAAAGTGATCGGTGGAATGGAAGAAGTAAGGGGAACACTTGGTTCTCCTAAGGTGGAAGAGACGGGAGAAAGACTACGGGAACGAATTAATCGACGATTAACTCGGTTCCACGTGGGCATGCAAATAGGGATTCTTTTTGGTTTTTTGGATTTTTTGGAAAAGAAAATATTTTTGGAGTTTTGCTTTTGTTTTGGAAAGAAAGAAAAAAATTTTTGGAGTTTTTTATAAAAATAAGAAAAGAAAATATTTTTTTTGATTTTTTTGAAAGAGAAAAAGTGGGGGGAAATTTGGACTCTAAGAATTTGGACGAATTCACTAAACCAAACTACCGAAAAAAGAAATTGGACACACACAAGTAAAGGGAAAAAAAATCCCTACTAGCACATAACCAATTTTTTATCTTGAAAATTAATGAGAGGGGTAGTCAAATTTTAATGAAATCCGCGGGCGATAAAAAGCACGGAATTTATATGAGTGATCGCCTTTTGCAAAATGTGTGTTCCTACTTTAATCACAAGATGCCAAGAGGCTTGCCACATAGATTCTCCACAAGGCTACTACGACGAAACGATCGGCCGGTACAACGTTGGGGACAGCACAAACCCGTTTTACTGGGTGGCCGCACTTAAAACCCAGTTTCCCTGGACACTTCCGTGCCGCAAAGCGAACCGTTCGAGGGTTTTCCCGGTGGAGAGGACTCTACGAGTTATCCCACCATCTCCTATGGGGCTATCTAGTTAATCTCAGTCGGCCCCGGGAGTCCTACCAACCCAAGATAGAGAGGCTTCTAAATCCTCGCCTTTGGACGCCCTTTCTCTACCTTGTCCGGTTTCCCTATCACGCTTATCTTCTTTTATTACAATTTTAATGCAAAAATAAAAATGAAAAAAAATTAGTGTCTCCAAGCACCGCAATACAAGCCAATATATAATAAGGTCATAATACACAACTTCTACGAAAATGAAAAGTAGTACTAAAAAAATGAAAAATATGAACTAAATGAACGACAAGCACAATTCCTTCTCGAGTGCCTCGAACTCCTCAAAGCGGCAACGGCGCCATTTGATTTTAACTTGATATTGTATGTATGTCGTCGATGGAACCAAGCTAATCAAAATCCTCAAATACCTATAACAAATATAAAACACTAAAAATATAGAGGTAAGTAAGGGATTATCGAACCAACTTCAAAGATGAAACACATAAGAGAAAAATTTGTGCAAGTCACTTTTTCTAATTTCTTTTTTGTTATATATTTTTCTATTTTTTTATGCTTTTTCAATATTAAAACAAGACTTGAGGATGAGTGAATATGACTAAGACTAATAACAAAAATAAGAGTAATCAAACTAAAATAAGGCGTGACAAAAATACTAGTGAGTGGTGGAAATGAGTGAGAGTGTAATTAAATAAGAGAAAAATATTCAAGGGAAGAGAAATCCACCCTCAATTCTCCAAATCAACTACACTTGTATTATTTTAATTTCATCAATTTCCAAAATATTTAACTAATTCAAAAGCTAAGTCTCATTAAACTAGTGAATTAATTAAATACTCTTTTAGAAAAGCAAATTTAATTCCCACAAGCACTACTCTAATTGAATTAAAATTAATCAAACAAATTATCCCTTAGGAATCATTTGTCTAACTAATTTTAAATTGAAAGAAATTAATGAACTCAAGAGTAGATGAAAATTAGATTAATATTAAAATCAAATGATAGGTCTATCTCTAGCTTAAATCACTTGATCAAATATTAATTAAATTTTCATACCTTTCTCAAGGTTGATTTTCCATTTCTCAATGTGAAAATAAAGTGGGGATTAAATATACAACTCAAAGGAAATTATCAAAATTAAAATTAACAACTAATTTGATTTGGATTCATGAGGGTTTCAATCACCCCCTTGAATGGGGTCATTACCCCTTCATAATCATCCTCCAATAAAAATTACAAACAATTAAAATCATGTAATCAAAATTAAGGAACAGATGATCAAACCAAAATTCCTCTTGAAATAGCACTAGACTTCAATTATTCAACCATTTTTTAATAGTTACACACTCTAAAAATTTCTCTCTAAAAAAATTAACTAAAAAAACTCTAACTCTCTCTACAATTTTCTCTCTCTATTCTTCTTCTCTCCCAAAAACCTTTTTTAAATTTGGGTCTTCATCTTCAATATATAGTAGGCATGGCACACATGGAGTTAAGGGGAATTTTTGGAAGGTTCATGGTGTAGGGTAAAATGGGGAGAGGTTTGGAATAAAGGTGAGGGTATTTTAGGCTTTATAAGAGTGCATGTGGTTATCGTGAGGTCATGTGGAAAGGTGGGGGAAATGAGGTAGTGGTGATACAAATCAGATGTGGTTTATGAGGGCATTTAGGGTAAAGGTTAGAAAAGATTAGTTGGGGGTTATAATAGGGAAAAAGGGGTAAAAGGTATTAAATGGTTTTAGGCACATGTGGATTTAGTTTCATTTTGGTAGCATTTGTTATTGGCAGGTCGTGGATTTGGCAATTGGTTTGGGAAGAGGGAAATGGGTTTTGGTTTTCAAAGTGGGTAAAGGATTGGAGAGGGTCATGGGTTTGGGTTGCTGATTTGGTTGCTGGCCTGAGTGTCACGATCGGAGATGGTGTGGCGAGTTTGCCGGCGGGTAGGGGCGAAGGTTTGAGGGTCCGACCGGTAAGGGTCTCAGTGGCGCGCGACCGGGCTGGCGTGTCGTCAGGGGGGGGGGGGGGGTTGCAGGAGGTTCCACCGGCAAGGGGCCCGGATTGAAGATCTGAGGCAGGATCGGACCTGGCGGCTCCGGCGCCTGAGATGGAGGTCGGGTCGCTGCCTCGGGTTGGAGGTTATGGGTTTTTAGGCTGGCCGACGCGGGTCAGGGACGGGATGAACTCGGGCCGGGGACGGGTTGGGCAGGGCAGGGGAAGGTGGGGATTCGGGTTTTGGGATGTGTTGGAATCGCAGGTGGTTCCGGGCTTAAGCTTCTGTCGGGTTTAGTTGGTGAGTTGGTGGGGTAACGTTTAGTTTAGATGGTGTGAGTGGAGGTGGTGGATTTTTTTAGTTATGGAGGATAGAGATATGTTGTATGTTAATGGTGGTTTTGTGAGAGTGGAGAGAGAAAGTTGGGTTATTGGGTAGAAGATGAAGTAGGGGGGATGTGGTGTGGTAGGGTGTGGGTTAGTTTGGTGAGGGTGAGGGTGAGGGTGAGGGTTTAGGATAATAGGTGTATGGGTATAGGGTGTGTTTGTGTGTGTTTAATTAGGACCCCCTAAAAATATAAACTAAAATTAAAATTTAAAAATTAAACTAAACTAAAAAAAAAAAGTAAAATAAAATAGACACGACACACTAAACAAACTCTAAAAAAAAACTAAACACAACTAAAATAAAAACTAAGAAAAAACTAATAGCTAAAAAATTTAATTAATAACTACTAAAAATATAAAATCCTATAAAATAAAAGACTCAAAAAAATAAATAAATCTAAAAATAAATAAAAATAAAAATAGAAATCTATAAGACTAAAAACTAAAAGCCTAAAAAAAATCTAATAAATCTAAAAATAAATGAAATCCTAAAAAAAACTAATTCTAATAAAATAAAACTAATAAAAAAATAAAGATAAAATAAAAATAAAATATAAAAATAGTAAATAAAACTTACAAATTCTAAATAATTCTAAAATAAAGTCTAAAAAATAAAACGACTCTAAATAAAATAAAAAGGGACCAAACCAACACACACGAGGCTTGGGTGACGGTTTAGGGACAAGTTTTGGGTAGGCTAGGGTACGAGACAAGGGTATTAGCTCCATTAAATGCACAATTGCCTTGAAATACGCATTTGAATACCGCAACGTACATTTAAACTACAAGATAAACATTTAAGCACATAAGACCCATATTGTCGAGAATTAGCAACTAAAATACATCTATTCGGGGTATAAATTGTACAGTTTTGGGTGCTTATCAGGACTCGAATTTTAGAGAGGAACGCTTAAGCTTAAAAATGTGCCGCGAGGGGACGGACGACACCAACCCCACCAAATAGCACCGTTGGTGAAACGAATAGCTCATGCGCATCCAACGTAACACGTACCGATTGATTGTTCAATCACGAGACGCTCGGTTTGAGAATTGGATTTGAATTTGAGAGTAGGAACACTTATGATTGAAAACGAGTCATGATGGGGGACACATCTAATAACCCCCAAATGACACCGCGTGGTGCACGAACACCTCATGCGTGTCCAACGTAACACCTAGAAATCGTCGGCGCAGTGACGGGATGCCCAGTTTAAGATTTGGACCCCGATTTAAGAGTAGGAACAATTAGGATGGAAAATGTCCCGCGAGGGGACGAGCAACAAACCTTCCCCCCACCAGCCAAACGACACTACGGGGGGCATGAATACCTCGCGTAAGTCCAACGTAACATGTAGTAATCGACCTCGCAGTCGGGGAATACTCATTTTGATAATATGACCCATATTGGAAAATAGGAACAATTAGACTTAAAAACGTGCCGTGAGGGGGAGGATGCCACCCCCCCCCCCCTCTCAAAATGACATTGCGAGTGGCACGAACATCCAAACAACACAGCGAGTGGGACTCCCGGTATGAAAATAGGAGTCGAATTTGAGAGTAGGAACATTTAGGCTTGAAAATATTCTTCTAGGGGGCGGACGCCACAAGCTCCCCCCCCCCCCCCCCCCGAATGACACCACGAGCGGAAAAAAATAGCTCAAGCACGTCTAACATAACACGTAGCAATCTCCCGTGAAGTCATAGGATGCCTAGTTTGAGAAAATGAGAAGGATTTGAGAGTATAAACACTTAGGCTTGAAAACGTACCACGAAGGAGTAGATGCCACCAAAAACCCCCATAGGGCACTGCGGGTGGCACGAATAACTCGTGTGCATCCAAAGTATAATGTAACAACTGACCTCATAGTCGCTGGACGCCCAATTTTCGAATAGGGCCCGGATTTGAGAATAAGGACACTTAGACTTGAAAACGTGCCACGAGGGGAAGGATGCCACCCCCCCCACCCTCCACACACACACGTACATACGCACAAAAGGAACCATAGGTGACACAAACTGTTCTTATGGGTCCAACATAACACAAAGCAATCGGTCGCATAATCGTGGGACACCCGATTTAAAAATCAGACCCGAATTTCAGAATAGGCACACTTAGGATTGAAAACGTGTCGCGAGGGGGAGAAACCCACTAATAGACCCCAAATGGAATCGTGGGTGGCACGAACACTTCGTGCGTGTCCAATAGAACATATAGCAACCAGTCGCGCAGATGAAAGACGCCCGACTTGAAAATAGGACTCAGATTTGAGAGTAAAAACACTTAGGCTTGAAAACATGCCGCAAGGGGGGGGGGGGATGCCACCAACAACCCCCAAATGGCACCCCGATCAATACTAACAACTCATTCGCATCCAACGTAATATGTACCAACCGATCCCGCAATTGCAAAACTCTCGATTTAAGAATAAGACCCGAATTTGATAGTAGATACACTTAGGCTAGAAAATGTGTCACGAGGGGGTGGAAACCACTCCCCCCCATACTGTAATGCATGCAGCACGAACAACTCGTGCGCATCGACCGTAACATATATTAATCGCTCGCGCAGTCACGTGACTCCCTTTTTAGAATAGGACATGAATTTTAGAATTGGCACACTTAGGCTTAAAAACGTATCGTGAGGGGGAGACCCCCCACCCCAACACCCACACACACATAAAAATAGCACAGTGGGTGGCACGAACACAATCGCGGGACGCACGGTTTGAGAATAGGATCTGGATTTGATATTAGGAACACTTAGGCTTGAAGATGTGCTGGGAGTGGGCAGATGCCACCAACCCGCTCCCCCCCCCCCCAACGGCACTACGAGTGTCACGAACAACTCGTGCGCATCCAACGTAACATGTCGCAACCATTTGCATAGTCACGGGACTCTGGATTTAAGATAGGACCTGAATTTGAGAGTATAAACACCTAGGCTTGAAAACGTGCTACGAGGGGGAGGACGCCACCATCTCACCCCCCCCCCCCCAAATGGCACAGTGAGCGGCACGAACAACTCATGCGCGTCCAACATAACATATAGCAACTGGTCGTGCCGTCATGGGATACCCGGTTTGAAAATAGGAACCGGATTTGAAAGTATGAACACTTAGCCTTAAAAACATGCTGTGAGGGGGTAGACTCCACCCAACCCCCCACCCACCCCGAAAAAAGCACCGCGGGAAGCACGGACAGCTAGTACGCATCCAATGTAACACGTAGCAACCGCCACACATTGCGGGACACCCGGTTTGAGAATAGGATCGGGATTTGAAAATAGAAACTTAGGCTTAAAAACGTGCCACGACGGGGAGTATGCTACCACCCCCCCCCCCCCCAACCCACAAAAAAAGGGCACTCTGAATGACAGGAACAGCTCGTGCGCGTCCAATGTAACAATTAGAAACAGTCGCGCTATCGCGGGACTCTCGATTAGAGATTAGGACCCCGATTTTATAGTAGGAACACTTAGTCTTGAAAAGGTTCCAAGAGGGGGGTAGACTCTCCCAACCCAACCAAACGGCACCACGAGCGGTATGAATAGCTCGTACGCATCCAACGTAATGCATAACAACTAGTTGCACAGTCGTGGGAACCCCGATTTGAGAATATGACTCGAATTTGACAGTAGGAATACGTAGCCTAAAAACGTGTCACGATGGAGAAGATGCCACCAACAATGATGAAACAGAACCTAGGATAACACAAACTACTCGTGCGCGTTCAATGTAATAGGTAGCAATCGATCGCACAATCGTAAAACTCCCGGTTTGATATAGGAGCCATATTTGAGAGTATAAACACTTAGGCTTCAAAAAGTGTTGTGAGGTGGCAGACGCCACCAACTCCCCCCCGTCCATACAGCACCGCGGGCGACACGAACAACACTTACACATCGAACGTAATGCATAGCAATTGGTCGCGCAGTCGCGGGACTCCCAACTTGAGAATAGGACCCGGATTCAAAATTGGCACACTTAGGGTTAAAAACGTATCGTTAAGGGGAGAACTCCCCCCCCCCCCCCAACGGCACCTCGTGCCCGTCCAACGTAATACGTAGAAACTGGCCACACAGTCGCAAGATGCTCGGTTTGAGAAAAGGACTTGAATTTGAGATTAGGAACACTTAGGCTTGAAAATGTTCTGCGAGGGGGAAGATGCAACAACCCC
The DNA here is from genome assembly GCA_949130495.1 of Sambucus nigra. Classification (NCBI taxonomy): domain Eukaryota; kingdom Viridiplantae; phylum Streptophyta; class Magnoliopsida; order Dipsacales; family Adoxaceae; genus Sambucus; species Sambucus nigra. The sequence goes on from OX422216.1 coordinate 189,860,810, forward strand.
CCCCCCCCCCCCCCCCACACACACACACACATGCAAAAAATATGGAATTATTCGTGTGCATACAACGTAACACATAGCAACCATTTGTATAGTCACAGGACTCTCAATTTGAGATAGGACCCGAATTTGAGAGTAGGAACACTTGGCTTGAAAACGTGCCGTGAGGGGGCAGATCCCCCCCCCCCCCCCAATAGCACCGCGGGACGTACAAACACCTTGTACACATCCAATGTAACACGTAGAAACCGTCCACGTATCGAGGGACGCCCGGTTTGATAATAGGCCTCGGATTTGAAAATAGGAACACTTAGGCTTGAAAACGTGCCATGAAGGGGAGGATGCTACCAACCCTCGCCCCCCTAAAGGGAATTCCGAGAGGCACGAACAACTCGTGTGCATTTGACATAACACGTAGCAATCGTTGCATTTTTGCCGACTCCCGGTTTGAGAATATGACCCCGATTTGCGAGTAGGAACATTTAGGCTTGAAAAGGTTCCACGAGGGGTTTGATTGCACCAACCCAACCAAACGGCACCACAAGCGGCACGAATAGCTCGTGCTTGTCAAACGGAACACATAACAACCAGTCGCGGGAAGCTCGATTTGAGAATATAACTCAAATTTGAGAGTAGGAACACTTAGGCTCAAAAATGTGTCATGAGGGAGTGGATGCCACCAATAACCCTGAAACGACACCCCGAACAACTCAAATAGCTCGTGCACGTCCAACAATATAGATAGCAATCGGTCGCGCTATCGCAAAACTCCCAATTTGAGAATATGACCCATATTTGAGAGTAGAAACACTTAGGCTTCAAAATGTGCCACGAGGTGGCAGACACCACTAACCTCCCCCCACACGGCACCACTGGAAGCGTGATGATCTCGTGCGCATCAAATGTAACACACAATAATCGATCGCGCAATTGCGGGACTACCAATTTGAGAATAAGACCCGAATTTCAAAATTGGCACACTTAGACTTGAAAACGTATTGTGGGGGGAACCCCCCCCCCCCCCCCAACCACACACACACACACACCAAACGGCACTGCGGGCGAAACGAACGCCTCATGCCCTTCCAATGTAATACCTAGAAACTGGTCGCGTAGTCACAGGATGCCCGTTTTGAGAAAAGGACATGGATTTGAGATTAGAAACACTTAGGCTTAAAAATGTTCTGTGAGGGGGCGGATGCCCCCCCCCCCTCCCCACACACACACACAAAACACACACAAAAAAATGTCACCACGGGTGGCACGAACTTCTCATGATTTAAGATAGGACCCGAATTTGAGAGTAAAAATACTTAGGCCTGAAAATGTGCTAGGAGGGGGAGGACGCGACCCAACCCCAAAATGCCACAGTGAGCGGCACAAACAACTCGTGCGCATTGAACATAACACATAGCAACCGACCATGCCATTGCGGGATGCCCGGTTTGAAAATAGGATCTGAATTTGAGAGTAGGAACACTTAGGCTTGAAAACATGCCGCGAGGGGGCAAACGCCACCAACATCCACAAACATCCCCCCCCCCCCCCCAAACAGCACCATAGGAGGCACGAACACCTAGTTCACATCCAATGTAACACATATCAACCATCCACGTGACGTGGGATTCTACCAACCAATCCTCCCCACCCCCAAAAAAAAGGGCTCCCCAAGTGGCACGAACAACTCATGCGCATCCGACGTAACACATAGCAATCATCGCACTATTGCGGGACTCCCAATTTGAGAATAGGACCCGGATTTGAGAGTAGGAACACTTAATCTTGAAAACGGGCTTCGACTACGCCACCAACCCTAACAAACGGCACTTCAAGCGTGAGGGGGAGGACGAAAATTCGTGAGGGGGAGGACGACACCCCCACCCCCACCTAAACGGCACTTCAAGCGGCACAAACAACTCGTACGCATCCAAATGTAATACATAGCAACTGTCGCACTATCGCACTATCGCAGGACTCTCGGTTTGAGAATAGGGCCTATATTTGAGAGTAGGAACACTTAGGCTTGAAAAGGTGCCATGAGGGTGAGGACGCCACCAACCCCACCAAACGGATCCACGAGCGACACGAATAGCTTGTGCGCATCAAACGTAAAATGTAGCAACCGGTTGTGAATTCGTGGGATTCCCGTCTTGAGAATGGAACTCGGATTTAAGAGTACGAACTCTTAGGATTGAAAACGTGCCACGAGGGAACGAACTCCACTAACAACCCCGAAACGTCACCATGAATGAACACCTCGTGCGCATTCAAGCCTACATATTTTGCGAGGGGGCGGACGCCACCAACCCCTCTAAACAGCACCGCGGGCAACATGAATAGCTCATGTGCATTCAATGTAACACGTACAAATCAGTCGTGCAGTCTCGAGATGCTTGAAAACGAGCCGCGAGGGGGCGGATGCCACTAACAACTCCCAAATGGAACCGCGAGTGGCACGAACACATTGTTCGTGTCCAACATAACACATATCGACTGGTCATGCACTTACGGGACGTCTAGTTTGAGAATAGGACCCGAATTTGAGAGAAGGAACACTTAGGCTTGAAAATGTTCCGCGAGGGGAATGATGCCATCAACCCTCCACCCTAAAAGGCACCGCAGGCGGCACGAACACCTTGTGCGTGCCCAACCTAACACGTAGCAACCGGCCATGCAGTCGTGACACGCTCATTTTGAGAATATGACCCGGATTGGAAAAAAGGAACACGTAGACTTGAAAATGTACCGCGAGGGAGACGACGCCACTAACCCCCTCCCCCCACCAAACGGCATTGTGAGTATCATAAACCACTCGTGCGTGTCCAACATATCGTGTAACAACTGACCGAGTAGTCACGAGACTATCGATTTGAGAATAGGACACGGATTTGAGAGTAGGAACACCAAGGCTTGAAAACATGCCATAAGGGGGTGGACGCCTCCAGCTCCCCCCTCTCAAAACAGCACTGCTAGGGGCAAAAATAGCTCGTGCGCATCCAACGTAGCATGTAGCAACTAGTTGCCAAGTCGCAGGAATCCTGATTTGAGAAAATAACCCAAATTTGAGCGTAGGAACACTTAGGATTGAAAACGTTTCGCGAGGGAGATGCCCCCTCCAAGAACCCCCACATGGAATCACGGTTGTAGGAATAGCTCGTACGTGTCTAAGTAACATGTACCAATCAACCGCATAGTGACGAGACACCGGGTGTGAGAATAGGACCTGGATTTGAGAGTAGTAACACTTAGGCTTGAAAACATGCCGCAAGGGGGAGGACTCCACCAACACCCTCTCCAAAAACAAACAAATAAAATAGCAGATAGCAAAAACTTTTCATGCGTGTCCAATGTAACATGAAGCAACCGACCGCATAGTCGAGGGACTCTCGGTTTGAGAATAGGACCCGAATTTATAAAGAGGCACACTTAGGCTTGAAAACGTGTCACTAGGAGGCGAAAACCACTAATAGCCCCTAAATGGCACCATAGGTGGTATGAACACTTAGTGCGTGTTCAACATAATACTTAGCAATCGGTTACGCAGTCGCGGGACACCCGATTTGACAATAGGACTCAGATTTGAGAGTACAACCACTTTGGCTTAAAAACGTGTTGCGAGGGGATGAACGCCACCAACAACCCCCAAATAGAACTGTGGGAAGAACGAACAGGTCGTGCCTATCCAACGTAATACATAGCAACCGGTCGCACAATCGCGAAACCCCCAGTTTGAGAATAGGACCCAAATTTGAGAGTAGAAACATTTAGGCTTGAAAACGTACCATGAGGGGGCGGACGCCACCAACCTCCCCCCACCCCATACAACATTGTGAGTGGCACAAATAGTTCGTGCCGATCAAACGTAAAACATAATAATTAATCGCATAGTCGCGGGACTCCCGTATTAAGAATAGGACCCAAATTTCAGAATTGACACACTTATGCTTGAAAATGTGTCATGAGGGTACAAAAATACCACCACCCAAACGGCACTGCGTGTGGCACGAACACCTCATGCCCGTCCAACATGACACGTATCAATCGGTCGTGCAGTCATGTGATGCCTAGTTTGAGAATAGGACCCAAAATATGGATTAGGAACACTTAGGCTTGAAATCATGCCACGAGGGGGCAAATGCCAGCCCCCAAAAAAGGGCACCGCTGGCGATACGAACAGCTTGTGCATGTCTAACATAAGACATAGCAACCAACCGCATAGTTTCGGGATGATCGGTTTGAGAATAGTACCCGATTTTTAGAGTAGGAACACTTAGGCTTGAAAATGTGCCGCGAGGAGGAGGACGCCACCAACCCCCCACCACTCTGGCCCCACAGGTGAAACAAATAGATTGTGCACATCCAACATAACACGTAGCAACCAGCCGCATAGTCGCACGACTCTCGTTTTGAGAATAGGACCCGAATTTCAATATAGGCACACTTAAGCTTGAAAATGTGATACGTGAAAACATGCTACGGGCGCGCCTCCAACGGTACCACGAGAGAAACGAACAACTCATATGTATCCAACATAACACATATCAACCGCCCACGGTCTGAATTTCAGCGTAGAAACACTTAGAATTGAAAACGTGCTACGAGGGGGCAAATGCCACTAACAGCCCCCAAACGGCACCGCGAGTGGCACAAACACCTCTAGCGTGTCCAACATAACACGTAGCAACCGAACATACAGTCATGAAACACCCGGTTTGAGAATAGGACTTGGATTTTAGAGTAGGAACATTTAGGCTCGAAAACATGTAGCAACCGGATGCACAATCGCGGGATGCCCGATATGAGAATAGGACCCGAATTTGAAAATAGGAACACTTAGGCTTGAAAACGCTACGATAGGAACGAACAGCTCATGCGTGTCCAACGTAATATGCAACAACTGATCGCATAGTCGCGGGACTCTCAGTTTGATAATAGAATCCGAATTTAAGAGTAGGAATACTTAGGTTTGAAAATGTCCCACGAGGGGAGGGATGCCACCACCACCCAAACAGCACCGCGGGTGGAATGAAAGACTCTTGTGCATCCAACGTAACACACAGAAATCGGCCACGCAGTCGCGAGACACCTGGTTTGAGAGTAGGATCCGAAATTGAGAGTTGGAACACTTAGACTTTAAAACGGGCCGCGCAAGGTGGATGCCACCAACACCCCCAAACGACACTGTGGGTGGAATGAACATCTCGTGCATGTCCAGCGTAACACGTAACAACTGAATGCATAGTCACGGGATTCCCGATTTGAGAATAGGACCCGTATTTGAGATTAGGAACACTTAGGCTTGAAAATGTGCCGCGAGGGGCTGGACCCCCCCCCCCCTCAGCACCAAGAATGGAACGAACAACGTGTTTGTATCCAACGTAATACGTAGCAACCGGCTGCATATTCGCGGGACTCCTGATTTGGGAATAGGAATCAAATTTCAAAATAGGCACACTTAGCCATGAAAACGTGCTGAGAGGGGGCACAAAGAAGTAAGCCCCCAAACGGCATCGAGGATGACACAAACACCTCATTCTTGTCCAACTTAACACGTAGCAATCGATCACATAGTCGCGGGACGCCTAGTTTGAGAATATGACCCAAACAACCCAAATTTTATTTGCCAATTAAATATGGTCAAAGTTCTGGTTCGTGACCATATTTTTATTTTTTTTCGTGATATATGTTGTCTCGATTGGAGGCTGTGACCACAGTGCAATGAGTATATTGGTTGGTCACGACTATGTACCATGACCACGATCGTGAGGGAGGAAAATATAGTCATGGATTTAGGCCGTGACCACTATCGTGAGGTGTAAAATTAGTCACGGCTTTGGGTCATGGCTATCGGTCATGACCAACCTACCATATAATCACACTGGGGTCAGGGATTTAGTCCGTGACCAACTAGTCATGGCCTCTATCCGCGACTATTTTCCCTAATGAAGTTGTCCCTGACCATTACTCTTGGTCAAGGACTTGGTCCGTGACCAGTAATTTTGGTCATGCTAGATTTGGTCATGGCCCAGGTCCTCGACCCATGGGCCTGGTCATGGCCTAAGACTGCGACCGTTTGCCTATTTTGGTGTGGTGTATTCACCAACCTTTGGTATGCTGCTCCAGTGTTGTGTCCAAAGGGCCTAATGTTGTAGCAGTAAGTACCTCAACTGGTGATAAATGAGGTTTTTTCCTTATCCTCTAACTTAATTTTGATTTGGTTGTACCCTGTGTAGGCATCCATGAAACTGAGCAACTCATGCCCAGCTGTAGCATTGACTAATTAATCGATCCGTGGCAAGGGGAAGTGATCTTACGGGAAAGCTTTGTTAAGATCAGTAAAATTAACACACATACGTCTTTTATTGTTCTCCTTTCTTATCATTTTTACGTTGGCAAAAAAATAAGGGTATTTCACATCTTCAATGAATCTGGCCTTCTGTAACTTATTCACCTCTTTCTAGATAGCCATGTTTTTCTTGGGACTGAACACGCGATGCTTCTGCTTGATCGTCTTGGTATCCTTGACGATATTCCCTACCTAGCATATGAATTCTATTCAATCCCTGCCATATCTTTATGGTTCCAAGTAAATACACTTTTCCCCTCTTTGAGGAATTTTATTAATTCCTGTATGAGGGTTGGTTCCAAAGACGAGTCGATTTGTGTAGTCCTTTCTGGGTGATCGTCGTCCAGGATGATCATTTCTGTAGCCTCCACAACCTGTCCTTTAATCAAATCAGCCTCCTTGCGGATATCTAGGGTCTTAATTTGGTACGTGGTGGTGAGTTTCTTTACTTCCTCTTGGTCGGCCCATGTATAATAGCATTCCCCAACCTCAATTTGATTTCCTGTGACAACGTTGAGCCCATAGTGTGTGTGGAATTTTAAACAATGATGGATAGTAGATGGAATAGCTTTAAATTTTTTTAGTCCTACACTTCTGGATCATGTTGTAAGTTGATCGGACGTTTTTGTCTAACATGAAGAAACGAATCCTTTCAATTCGATTAGCATACCATGTGCCGATAAGAACTTCCAGCTTAACAATTCAAGAGGATACACCTTTTCTCCCGATAAGCCTATAAAGGTTTTTTTCTAGGTCTCCAACTTGCTGTCACGCATTCCCAATCCTTTGAAACAATCTTAGAACATGACGTAAACATGACTACCATTATTTACCAAAACTCTGACCACTCTTGCTTCATGTACCCTTACAATGATGATCAGAGGGTCATCATGGGGATAAAGTGCTCCAAATAAGTCATTTTTAAAAAACCCTATCATTATCTTGTCTTTATTCACCTTTCTTGGGCGACCATCAATGTCATCAGTCTAGTTGACCCATCGAATGTATGAATACGGTTTGGATTCATTCAAGTAGTCTTTTCTCTCGGTTACTTCGTCGCAACCATCGATGCCACCTCCCACAATGAACTGGAAACTAGAGTAAATCATTTTTACCTCGATCTCAAGATCTCGGGATTTCTTTGGCAAGTCTGGGTCATCTTCTGAATTGTCTTCTCTGCCTCTTTTCTTTTCACCTCTTGCTTTGTTAGGGGAGTCTGACCGCCTCCTAGTATCTCTTTCCTCCATTTTCTCTACGAACGCGAAGAGCTTTCCACATCGGATCAAACTTTATATTTCATTCTTAAAGGCTATGCAATTATCCATATTATATCCATGCTCTTTGTGAAATTTACAGTATTTGGATTTATCTCTCCTGTTAGGGGGAGATTTTAGTTTCCAGGCCATTTTAGTTCCCCTCTTCCCCTGATCTCCTCCAAGATTTGACGTACTCCGACAGTAAGGGGAGTATACTCATCATCCCTCTTAGGTTTTTCGATCTTCTTTTTTTTATCCTTCTTCTCGGAGCTCTTTTAAACGTCGGTTTTGGAACCAAGGGCTTTTTTAGCAGCCATAGCCTCCTTGACATTCATGATTGTTCCAGCCTTAGCCATTAATTCATTCATAGTCTTAGGGGGATCCTTGGCTAGATCATAATGCAACTTTTAGGAAGCAAACTACTCATCAAGGTATTGATCGTTGTCTTTTCTTTATAATCTACCACTTCTAACGTTTCATTGTTAAAACGAGTAATATATTCACGAGTGGTTCCCCCCAGTCGTTGATGAACACTTAGTAAGTGAGCTACTCTTTTGATGGGTTTGGATCCAAAGCAAATATTACTGATGAATAACTCGGTAAGTTGCTAGAAACTAGAGATTTATTTGCGAGGCAAATTGTTGTACCAAATTTGCACTGATTTAGTAATAGTGGCTGAAAATGATTGGCAATTCATTTCATTCGAAACCGAATAAATATTGGCAGCAGCCTGGTATTGCTCTAGATTAAAGACAGTATCAGTTTCACCATCATACTTGGAGGTAACCACGGGGTGGTTTGAATTTAGCAGGTGTGGGAAGTCTACAATGGTTAGGATAAAGGGTGATCCTTTTACAAAACTCCGGTGCAAAGGATTATTATATTTAGCTATTTCGCCTAAATGATCTTCCAACCATTGAATGGAGTCTTTCCATGAATTATTGTCTAGATGAGTTTTGAACGAGATAGTCTTAGTGACTTGGTCGTGCGTTTATATTAAGCTCTCTTCCTGAGAAGTTCGCTCGACTTGCGCTGACCCTTACACGCTAGTTCTAGATCTTACAAATCATTCTCGGTGGTCTGGAGATTCGAATGGTTTCTTGTGATTATAGGCCCTATTTGCTCAAGGACCTAAACGATCAAAGGCTAAGCACCTACTTAGCATGACTGTAACGCTCGGCCTTTCCTGAGTGAGAGAGAGCCCATCATAGTAATCTATGGATATGAGGGAGGCGCTAGGATGGTAAGAACTATCATTGGAAGGTCCAGAGTATCTAGATCTACTTATTTCGTTTCTAGAAGCTGGAGGTGGCATTTCCCTTCTAGAAGATGGAATGGAATTTGGCTTGGCTTGAAGCGTTTTAATAAGTCACCTTACTGTTTTCTGCATTACTTCCTGCCCCTTAGCGATGTTTAGCAGGATTCTTTCAAGATATCCTATGCTAGGAGGAGATGAAGGACTGAAGGCATTACCTGCAGCGAGACTACCTTTTGGGATGTCTGTCATACTTCAGTTAAGAAGTGAAACTTGAAAGAAATAGGTAGGGAACAACAATAACTTATTAATTTCTACAGACGACACCAATTTGTTAATATCTAAATTTGGGTTTGATAATTTTGGAGAATTCTTAGCTGAAGTTACGCAATATTTATAATCACGGATAAATATTATAAACTAAAGAGATAAGAGTAATGTAGAAAGATATAAAGATTTTACGTGGTTCAGCCCAAATAGGTTGCCTACATCCACGAGGGTAATGTCACTATATTTTTTGGGTTTTAGTACAAGTATCTTAAGAACACTCTCAAGGGTTATAAATAAGTGATTAAAATGAAGTGATTTTGTTCCCCCAACTGAGAGAGGTAGTAATCTATTTATATTAGTTGGAAGTTAAAGATATGGAATACCTTGACACAGTAGGCATTTACATCTTTACATAATAATAGGCATATGGATATTCACTCTCGTGCAGGTGCATAGTGACTGTTGAAAATCCCATGTGTGTCTGTTCACATTACTAACTACCAATGTTCTAAAAAACGCAGGGTGTGACCGAGGCGTGAAGGTCAAGCCTTAAGTCTTAGAAGCCTAGGCGGGCCTTAGGCGTAAAAAGACGTGAAAAGGCGTTTAGGCCTATTTTTAATATATTCTAATATTTTTAACTATAACATGGTTATTAAAAATACTAAAATGGTACATACCTTAAAATATGTCTGAATATATGCAAACATAAATACTAAGAAAAAAATAAAAAATAAATAAATAAACTCGCGTTTTGTTGGACGAGAGGTAGAGAGATTTTGGATGTCATTTGTCGTTTGATTGTTTTGAATGAGATGTTGGTTTGGTTTTTTTAATAAAAAATCTTTTAAATGCGATATCGTTTCACTAAAGTGTTTTTAATTTAAAAAAAGGTGCGTCTTACGCCTTTTACCAAGAATAAGGCGTAGAGGCTCAAAGCGGGGAGGCGCGCCTTTTACAACACAGCTAACTACTCATCTTCATGAATGTGGTTGGCTAGGTGGTCGACCATATAAGCCTACCATGTCTATTCGCTATTTGAAGATTTAATGATAATGCTGACATGTGTCATTATTTTATTGGTCCATGTGGCTCAATTATTTTAGGCTACAACACTAACTTTAAAAATTACCTCGCTAATTAACTTTGAAAATGAAAAAAACCTTCAACTAACTTTTGATAAAAAAAAACACAACCAACTAATTAAAGTTAACTTTGATTAAAAAAAACTTACAGCTAACTTTGGTAAAATAGAAATTACAAAAAAAAAAAAAAACATCTTACATTGATACAAATTAAACAACAATTAACTTTGATAAAAAAATAAAAACTTTGATATTACCTTGGTAAATAAAAAAAATTAAAGCTAATTTTGATTTTAAAAAAATACCTACATTTAACTTTGAGCCAAAAAAAAGATAAAATTAACTTAGATAAAAATTAACAAATTATTGATAAAAAAAAAAATTACAACTAACTTTTATATTAAAAAAATACAGCTGACTTTGATTAAAAAATACTTAATTTTGATTGAAAACATACAACTAACTTTAGGGAAAAAAGTTACACCTAACTAATAAAAAAAAGGGAGTAGCTAACGGCACTCCAAAAAATCTTTAAACACTCCACAAACTTTTTGAAAGACAAAAATGCCATTTACTTTAAAATCAAACAAATTCCATTTTACTTCTTTAACAAAAAAAAAATAGTTTTGTAAAAAAACTATTTTTTATATTTAAAAAAGGGTCATTTTTTTAATTAACGTTTATTCCAGCGTTTTTATTTTATTCCAAAAAGTCATTCACAATATAAAACACTCACAAACACTCTTTTTTCTCTTATCCTAAACTTTAAAAAAAAATTATCAAAAATAAACAAGGCCATGGAGTCGTTAAAAAAATATCATCGGTTATGAATCTATTATTTTTTAAGTAATACGATCACGATCCAAATAAAACGCGACGTGACATGGAGTCGTATTTTTTTCATACCGGTGGCACGGACACTTTTGTATTATTTCAAAATTAATCTTTTTAATATTTAAAAAAATGGTCTGCGTCGACGGTATTTTTCATAACCGCTGGTATTTTTTTTTTAACGACTTCATTTGCTTGTTTATTTTTGATAATTTTTTTAAAGTTTAGGATAAGAGAAAAAATAATGTTTGTGAGTGTTTTATATTGTGAATGACTTTTTGAAACAAAATAAAAATGTTTAGAGAAAACGTTAATTAAAAAAATGACCCATTTTTTTTAATATAAAAACGAGTTTTTTTACATAAAAAACTTATACATATCGCTGGTGCGTACCAACATATTAGAAAAAATGGTTCGCGCCAGCGGTATGTATGGGTGGTTGGACCGCTTATGCATACAGGGGATGCGGAACATTTTTTTAAATAGTAAAAAGATTATTTTTGAAATAATAAAAAATGATCCGTGCCACCGGTATGAAAAAAATACGACTCCACGCCACGTCGCGTTTTATGTGAGTCGTGATTGTGTTACTTAAAAAATAATAGATTCATAACCACTGGTATTTTTTTTAACGACTCCATGCGCTTGTTTATTTTTGATAATTTCTTTTTAAAGTTTAGGATAAAAGAAAAAAAAGTGTTTGTGAGTGTTTTATATTGTGAATGACTTTTTGGAACCAAAGAAAAATGTTTGGAGTAAACGTAATTAAAAAAATGACTCATTTTTTAAAATATAAAAACGAGTTTTTTTTACATAAAAAACATATACATATCGTTGGCGCGTATCAACATATTAGAAAAAATTATCCGCGACAGCGGTATGTATAAGTGGTTGGACCGCCTATGCATACCGGCGACGTGGAACATTTTTTTTTAAATAGTAAAAAGATTATTTTTGAAATAATAAAAAATGATCCGTGCCACCGGTATGAAAAAAATACGACTCAACGCCACGTCGAGTTTTATTTGGATCGTGATCGTGTTACTTAAAAAATAATAAATTCATAACCGTTGGTATTTTTTTTAACGACTCCATGCCCTTGTTTATTTTTTATGATTTTTTCTTAAAGTTTAGGATAAGAGAAAAAAAAGTGTATTTGTGAGTGTTTTATATTGTGAACCATTTTTTTGCATAAAATAAAAATATTTGGACTAAATGTTAATTAAAAAAATGACCCTTTTTTTTTAATATAAAAACAGTTTTTTTACAAAAGAAATTTTTTTGTTGAAGTAAAATGAAATTTGTTTGATTTTAGAGTAAAGGGCAATTTTGCCATTCAAAAAGTTTGTGGAGTGTTTAAAGATTTTTTGAAGTACCGTTAGCTTCTCCCAAAAAAAATTATGGCGTGTTTAAAAAACATCATAGCTAGCTAACATTTTAGTAAGAATTCCAATAAGTAAATGGGTGTTTAAATTTTTTGAAACAAATTAAAAGACTTGAGTTAAATATATATTAAAAAATATTTAAAGAAATTTTTGATATTTAATTATTTTTTTTACATTTAAAAGAGGGGGCATATACCAAATAGTCCTTCGAATATTTTTTAATGCACGTTTAGTTCAAGCCTTTAAAAAGTCATTTACTATGCCGCTGACGCGGACCTTTACAAGTAAGAGAATAAGAGACTTTTTGATATAAAATAAAATACTTGAATTAAATGTATATTAAAAAATATTTGAAATTTTTTTTGGTAATTAATCCTTAAAAGAGTGTGGAAAGGATTAAAAGGGTGTCAAAATAGCTTATGTCTTTTAAATTTTTTTTCTTCCTTTCTGTTAAAACGTCACTTGCTTAGAAGGGCGGATCTATTTTTGTATTTTATTTTTTTTCTATTCTGTTAAAACGTCGCTCCCTAAAAACGTCCCTCACTTTATTTGCAGTTCATTTTTCCTTTTTTGTTTTTCGCATGTCACATCAGTCGGTCCCTAATGATAGAAAATCTCGTTTTTCTTGGATAAATCCTATACATAAAGGTTATCAGTGTTCTCACCTGCCTTCTAAGCTCATTTTTAATTCTGTCCACACAATTTTTTATGAGTCCAACTTTCCATTCTCAAACCCCGCACCCATCACATACCTTTTGAGAATTCTCAAAAAAATAGTCTCATTCTTTGATTCATGACACACAGCTTGTATATCAAGTCAAACTAATGTTGTTGGAAAATTGAATTTAAAACTCTACAAAAATTTTTGGATAGAATTTTGAGTAACTTTGAGCTCAAATTTAGATGGGACTCACACTACGAAAATCGTGGGACCATATACGAACGCGTTCACATTCGCAAGGAGATTAACGTAGTATATTCATATGTCCAATTTCAATAAGTTATGAATGATAAATATGTCCCCAAAGTGACTCACAAAGCAATGAAAGTTAATGAATTGTGTGTGTTTTAACTCTTGTCCCACATTGGAAGAGTAGTGGAAATTTGATGAGTTAATAACACCCCTAGTATAGAGTAAGACTTGGATGCCTTGGGGTATCCCAACTCTTTGAAGGGGAGATGACCTAAGCTCTGCACAGGTTGACTATCGATCAAAAGTCCACCCGCGAGCGCGCGCGTCCGGCGGGCTTACTCGGGCTTGTGAAAATCTTCTACATTTTCGGGCCGAATTTATTTAACTTTCTGGGCTTTAATTATTAATTAATTACGAAATTAATTAATTAATTAATAAACTGTTGGCAGTTATTGCCAACAGTTAATTCGTTTAACTGTTTTTGACTGTTATTTGTCAACCGTCACCTACTTTGCTATAAATACAGATGTCTCCCTCCGTTTTTAAAAAAATGAAAAATTTCCCTTCTCCAGAATTGTTGTCATATTTCTTCCAGAAAATTCCTGTCATATCTGTTTCAGAAAATTCTTTTTCTGCATAGCATCTGTTGCATTGTTGTTGAGTATGAGACACAGAATTTGAGTTCGTTGTAATTAATTATTGTCGTGCTACATAATTAATTGGAAAATCCGTTTGATCTTGGGAGACAATATTCATCAACCTCGGAGCACATTGGAGGGAATAAATTGTCTTAAGGAGACTGTTCTTAACAGGGTCGGATTATTTCTTTTATTCTTAAATTATTTCTGCAAATTCAAGTAAGTGTTTCATTTCTGTAATTCTATTTTAATTTTGTAATTATATTAATAATTCATAATTCTGTACAATTGTTATTTATAAATAGTAGACATAACACCTACTTCACGTAGAATGCCCTCATCCTCTTCTGATCAATTTTTTTTTTAAAATACCATTAGTGGTTTGCATTAGTTTGTACGCATTTCGATTTATTTTAATTTATGATAATCAAATATTATTTTGACAGAATTAAAAATTGAACTGAAGATCAAATTCAATTTATCTCCAAATTATTAGAGTAATAATCTTGTACGACTGAATCAACGACAAACTAACTCCCTTACCTGACCTCCTCACATGGAGCTAGGGGTGGCCGTGGGCCGGGCCTGGGCAGGCCCGGTCGGGCTCGGGTCGGGCTTGAAAAATTAAGTGTTATCCCAAGCCCGCTCGGGCCTAGATCGGGCCTTATTATGTAATTCCAAGCCCGCCCAGATTTGAAAGCTCTTTATCCAGGCCCGCCCGATCGGGCCCTATTATGTTAATTAAAAGATTTTTTTTTAAATTAAAATACCTATTTTTTTATTTAAAGACCAATTTTTTTAATTAAAAATCTGTTTTAAACTCCATATATTACAAAGTCCATATATAAAGTTTCCCACTTTACATGAAAAGACATAGTTTCCCCCCCCCCCACCACATATATATATATATATATATATATATATATATATATATATATATATATATATATATATATATATTTCGGGGCTCATCGGGCTTAAGAACTCATGCCCAAGCCCGCCCGAAAAAAAATCGGGCCTATAAAATTTTGCCAAGTATTCACCTTACCCAAGCCCTATTTTTTTATTGGGCGGGCTTGGCGGGCCTCGGCCCTATGGCCACCCCTACATGGAGCTACGACCTAATCTCTACATATCTAAAGAATTAACCCGTCCATCAAATCCATCAAATTTTTTAATCGTGTGGTGATAACAAAATTGAAATGTTGTTAGAAATGTAAACACAAACTGAATGGGATGGTTCAAACTTTGTGAGTTTAAGCCGGGGAAGATATACATGCACAGTCGTTAACATTGAATTTTAATGTGATCATTTCAGAGATGGTTGTGAACAATAGACTAACTTATGTGGCATCAAGAGATGGAAATATTCAGCTTGACTGACTTTTTATGCCATAAGTGATTCTTTTTCTCCGTGTTTTTATTTCTTGTGCTAATTTTTGTCGGAACAGTTAGTCTTTTGGTGTAAAGTTTGAAAGTATCCAATCACATTTTTTTCTTCTTTAGAAAAAGAGAGAAGAAATATCGGTGGGAATATTAGTTTTGGTTTAGGTAATCTACATTTATTTTGACATTAATGGGCAAACTCTTATGGCATTAGATTTTTGAATGTGTTGGGTGAAAAAATTATTGGTCAAAATCCACACGTGCACTACTTTTGTCGGATCGACCAACCCGGCGTCTGGCCGAGTTTTGAGTGTGGGCGGACTGTGTATTAAATTTTTTGGAACAAAAACAATTGATTTTTGAAAAAAATAATTATTTGTTTGACTGCAGACTTTGCACTTCATATTTTCCTCCTTTGCGAATCGTTAAAATTATTTCTATAGCCATTCTTTTGAAATGAGATACATCTGCATTTATATACTTTCTTCGTGAAAATTTTAATTCTCCAATTTCAACATCGTCATATCAACTAATTTATTCCAAATGGGTATTAGCATGTCATATAACCGCAATGCATGATTATATGAAACATAGGAGATTCTGAGCTTCTTTTATCTTGAGGATGACGTGATTGTAAAACGTGCACAAAGATGGTAAAGACGAGAAACGTCTTAAAGAGAGCGATCTAATTCGCGACTCAACTCAAGAATCATCTACGATATATTTTATAAATAATTGAGGTAATATTGTTTTTTTTATTGTGCATTATATACTTGATTTTCAAAGCGCGCCGTTTTTATATGCGATAATCGTATGATGTAATAATTTAATTTGAGGAGTAGACTAAAAGATATTATAATTTTATTTCTCGATTTATCCATAAAACTATATAATATAATTTTTAATCGCAACATCTAAATTATCCATCTAATTATTTATTAGACCTCACTTTGTAGGGTTTCTAACTAGTTGACATTTCAATTTTTTTGTGAAGAAACACATCCTTTAATGGCACACCATGTTTCCCTTGCTTAATATGCAAAAGGTTAATGGTGCAAATTGGGAGTACAAGATAGTCTAGACCAGTTTTTTCTTTAACTGGATATGATTGAGTTGGTTTCAGCATGGATTTCCAGAACCCTATAATTATAAAATCCTTCTGAATGGAAAAAATAGTTTCTTCGTGAACAAGGCTAACCAAATTAGTCTAGAACATGATCACAACCTACAACATAAAATTGCTCCTAACCATTTCTAGAAATGTATTGTTAAATAGACCCACGTCTTCACTAACACAACACTTTCTTTAAAATGATTGTACTCACTATTTAAAAAAAAAATAGCATGGTGTCAACGATTATTAAAAAAAAAAAACACTTTCATGCCTAACAACAACATCCTCAATTTATTATGGGGCCCATATTTAACAAATGTAGAAAATCTTTTGAAGACTAAATTGGTCATATTTTTGTAAGTGTAAGAAAATGTAGATGGTACGAGTGACTATAATCGAATTTGAGATGGAGCAAAAATATTCAAAGTGAAATTTATGTTCGTAATAGAGAAAAAAAATTCTTTTTAAATTCTTTTAGATAAGAATGTGATCACATAAGTCTATGTGAAAAATGTTTATCAATTAGATGAATAATTTGAATGCGGTATGCGGTAAAACAATGCAGACCAATTGCCGTTCAGATTATTTCTAAAGACCTTGCTTAAGCAATTGTTTTGAGATGGGACATAACTGCATTTTTAGTACACCAGAAAAGATTTCCTTTCTACAAAAAACAAAACAGGATACTGTCTCACTGAATTTCATTCTCGAAAATATTTTCACCCAATATCAACACTGTAATACTGAGCAATATATTCCGAAAGTGTGTTAGTTTGGCATATAACTACAATGTATAATTATGAGACATATGAGATTCTGAGCTTTGATAACTAGTCTTTTGTGTATATATCGTTGTGGCAAGACTCGTCAATAAAAAATTCATTTGCAGCTATAAAATATATCAAAGCATGTATATGACAAGTAAGGGGTATCAATCAAACTTCTTAATGAGATCAAGTGCAGAATGAAGAACTAATATTGTTTTTAAAATAATTTTCAAGGGATGTTTTTTCAAATTAACGAAATGGAGAGAAACTTAAACTAAACTAACTAAATAAGATATGCATGATATAAATAAACGTGAGAACAAAAAAGGAATAGGAATCCACTTCCATGGCTTAATTATTTATTTTAATTAAGTGACTTTTAATTTTAGAATACTCCAAGAATTATTTAAATCACAAATTGACTCTCGTCACAAATGTGATAAATATAATTATTTTTTTAAAAAATTATTTTCAGACTTCCATAAAAATCTCAAAAATAAGACTAAAATTTCTAATAAACTACCCGCTAGGGATCATTTACTAAAATTGTTTTAAGTCTATAAATATTAGTTTTAAAATTAAAAAATTCTAAAAATATTTAATTAAAGAAAAGTCTATCTTTATTTGTTTCTTAAAAAAATAATGTAACAAAAATTTAGAGTTTTTTTCTCAATGACAAGATCACCCCATCTCTCCTGGGAGGGGGGAATTTTTTATTCATTAAAGATAAATCACCTTCTCTTGAAACGTAACTAGAACTCAATGTTTTATCTCGAAATGCTTTTTAATATGTAAAAGTCTAATATTTTATTTCAAATGAGCAATGAGCTTTATGGATGATTGTTGCATTAGATCAATTTGGGGAGGGCGGAGAATCAAGTGGGTTAGTTTGGACACTGAAGGTGTTTCGGGAAGGGTGGTGATTTTATGAAATTCAGCAGTGGTCGAATTGATGGGGAGCCTGGAGGGAAGGTGGTCGTTATCCTGTCCCTTTAGGAATGTGGATGATGGGTTTACTTGGGGTTTCTCGGGTGTCTACGAAACAGTCGAGGACAAGAGTCGGTGGGAGTTGTGGGAGGAATTGGCAGGGGTGAGTAGGGTTTGGGATGTCCCTTTTTGTTTGGGAGGGGATTACAATGTGGTACAATTTGGAGCAGAGACAAGTAGTGGTGGCAGAAATTGTAGATATATGAGAGAGTTTTTCGACTTTATTGATGAGATGGAGTTGATTGATTTTCCTCTTGAAGGGGGCTTTTTTACTTGGTCCAGTTTTAGGGAGTTGCCTTCTATGTCTCATTTGGACCGCTTTCTTATTTCACAGAGGTGGGAGGAGAATTTTCTAGAGGTAATTTAATCTTGTTTGCCTAGGGTTACTTCTGACTATTGCCCAATTTTGTTAGAATGTGGGGGGTGGAGGGAGGGCATGATTCCTTTCAGATTTGAGAATATGTGGCTCAAGGAGCATGATTTTGCTGAGAGAGTTAGAGTATGGTGGTCATGGTATGAGGTGGAGGGGAATGCCAGTTTTAGGCTGGCAATTAAATTGGGTTTGCTAAAAGAAGACATTAAAAGGTGGAATAGAAAGGTTTTCGGTAATGTGCGCCTGGTCGCAACGATTTATTTGGAGGAGGTTAGGAGGTTAGATGATAAGGAATCGAGAGTCGGGCTCTTGGAGGAGGAGAGGAGGGGAGGGAGGTTAAAAAAGAGGAGATATGGAATAGGTTAATTCAAGAAGAAATTAGTTGGAGGCAAACGTCGAGGGCTTTGTGGTTGAGAGAATGGGATTCGAATACCAAGTCAAAAGGGGTAACCACATGGGAAAAATCTCAGTAGGGGGAGAGGTGTTCGAAGATGATAGAGAGGTGAGAGGGGCTATTGTTGAGTTTGGTGTGGATTTGTTCAGGGAAGAAGAGGAGTGGAGACCCTCTCTTGATGCGGCCGAGTTGGAGAGTATTTTGATTATCGCGATGGAAGACATCGAAGCCTTTTTTCTGAAGAGGAAGTCATCCAGGTGCTCAAGTCGATGAGCGGGGATAACGCGCCGGGGCCGGAAGGATTCACGATGGCTTTTTTCAGTAACTTTGGTCGGTCGTCAGGCCGGATGTGATGGTTTTCTTTTACGAATTCCATGATCGTGGCTACTTTGTTCCTAGGATGAATGCAACCTTCATCACTTTGATATATAAGAAGGGGGGATTGATCGATATCAAAGATTTTAGACCGATCAGTTTGATTGGGAGTGTTTATAAGCTCCTAGCCAAAGTGTTGTCTGTTCGGCTTAGGAAGGTCATTGACCCTTTGATTTCGGAATCCCAAAACGCCTTCGTTGGTGGGAGGCAGATTCTCGATGCTGTTTTGGTGGTTAATGAGTGTATGGACTCTAGGTCTAGAAGTGGGAATCCCGGCATTGCATGTAAAATCGACATTGAGAAGGCGTATGACCACGTAAATGGGAAGTTTCTTCTTTACTTGCTTAGGAGGATAGGTTTTAGGGATCAGTGGTGCCGATAGATTTAGAGGTGTGTCTTAACGTCTAGGTTCTCGGTGCTGATTAACGGGGTGCTTGAAGGGTTTTTCCCGCGTACTCGTGGGCTTAAGCAAGGAGATCCGTTATCCCGCTTTTTATTCATCCTAGTCATGGAGGTGTTTAGTCGGATGATGGGGTGGGTGGTTGCGATTGGGTGGATCAGGGGTTTCAGTTTTGGGTCTTGGGGCTCTGGCAGGATTCAGGTTTCTCATATCTTATTTGTTGATGATGCGATTATCTTTTGTGATGCTGACCGTGGTCAGATTCGTGCTCTGAAGCTACTTTTGATCTTCTTTGAGGCGGTTTCGGGGCTACGTATCAATACGGGGAAGTGCGAGATGATCCCGATCGGGGATGTGGATGTAGTGGAGGACCTAGATGGTATTTTTAGTGGTAGGATTGGGACCTTTCCAAATATTTATCTTGGTTTGCCTCTTAGAGCTAAGTATAAGTCCAAGGCTATATGGGACCCGGTCTTGAAAAGAATAAGAAGGAAGCTGGCAGGGTAGAAGAATGGGTTTCTTTCGAAAAGAGGGAGGTTGACTCTTATTAAAAGTTATCTGTCTAGTTTGCCTATCTATTACATGTCTATTTTGCCTTTGGCTGCTGGTGTACGTCAAAAAATGGAGAACCTTATGAGAGATTTCTTATGGAGAGTCAATGAAGAGAAATTCAAACACATCCTGGTATGATGAGAGGAGGTTTGCAAGCTCATTAAGGAGGGGGGGCTTGTGTGAGGAACTTGGGTATTTTTAATTGAGCTCTGTTAGGGAAATGGTTGTGGCGTTTCCCTCGAGAGGAAAATAGATTATGGAGAAGGGTGGTTGGGGTGAGGTGGGGCTCTTCGCATACGGGGTGGAGGCTAGTTGTGGGATCTTTAGTCCATGGAGTGGACATGTGGAAGCATATTGCAAGTGGGTGGAAGGATTACTCTAGGAACACTTAATTTATTTTAGGGAAAGGGGACAAGATAAGATTTTGAAAAGACAAATGGGGAGAGAATGGGTCTATTCGGGAGTTTTTTCCTGGTATCTTTAACCTAGGAGCGAATCAAGATGGCACGGTAGCAGAGCACGTGATTGTGAGCGGTGCTAGTGTGACATGGAGTCCTCAACTTAGGAGAAGACTCTGGGATTGGGAACTTCAGGAGGCGGACTTGTTCTTTGAGTGGTTGAGGTCGGCTCCCCTTCCGACGGTGACGGAGGATTCCTTGAGGTGCAAGGGGGAAGGCTGGCGTTTTCACGGTCCGTGCTACTATGATATATTGAGCGACAGTGAGACTCTCAGGGTCCGTTTCTCCTGGAAAAAGATTTGGAAGGTTAAGGCGCCACCTAAGGTGAGATTCTTTGTTTGGACGGCGGCTAGACATGCCATTTTGACGATGAAATGACTGCTGAAGAGAAGATATCGCCTGGCTAGTCGGTGTTGGCTAATCAAGGAGGAAAAGGAGATAACTAACAATCTCCTTCTGCACTGCCGGGTGACGAAAGGTTTGTAGGACGTGTTCCTGACCTTATCTAGGACCGTTTGGGTCATGCATGCGTCAGTGAGAGCTCTTTTAGAGGAGTGGAACCCTCCCTTGGGTTGGTTGGGTGACAGACGGGTCTGGCGGATTATTCCTCATTGTATTTTTTGGACCATTTGGAATGAGAGGAATGCTCGTTATATCGAAGGTATTGAGATGACACCCTCGAGACTTCATTATCTTTTTTTGAGCTACCTTCTTAGTTGGTATAAGGTGAAGTCCTCCGTTACGAATCACGACTTTCCTGAGTTCTTAGAGGAGATCCACACTTCTATGTAATCTCGGTGTTAGTGTAGATAGTGCACTTGGCTTTTCCTTCTTCTTGTTGTGATATTCTTTGTATACTCCCTGTATACGGGTTCGCTTCCTTAGCGTTTGGTTCTTAATGATATCACTTATTTATTAAAAAAAAGTTAGAAATTATAAATTTAAAATTAATAAAATAAGACCGTGGAGGCTCATCTATCCCAAGAGTGGGAAATTAGCGTTTCATATGGTTAAAATCACACAAAAATATGAAAATAATTCCATATGAAGTCTTGTAGAATTGCAAAAATAAAAAAAATACATCACGTCTCTCTGCGTAAGCTTTCAAATATTCACAAAAATGCATTTCACAAATATAAATTACACTAACAATAATCTGATATTTAATCAGAACACTCAACTTTGAATCTCAGAATATGTATTTTTCCTGGTATAATCTCTAAAAAAAAATATAAAAGAAGAATTTACAATTAAAATTACTATAAACTACTCCATAATTGTGTTTCTCTTTCTCCTATAGTTCCCTTAATATGAGCTTATCATTTGCATTTATAGATAGGTATGAAGGTAGGGTTTTAGGTTTAGTGGGGTTGGGATAGAATTAGGATTTAGGTAAAAACGGGTTTAATGGGTTTAAAAGGGTTAAAGTTAGGGTATAATGGGTGATGATGGGTTATTTAATATAGAAAAGAAGAGATAGAAGGTGTTGTTCGGGTTTAAATGGGTAAAATGGATCGAGGTTGGTGATGCTTAATGGTGGTCGGGTGGTGACTAGCTGGTTATATGTGGTGGGTTATCAAATTGGAGTCGGGTCTGGGTTGGGTTTTCCGGCAGATAAGGGTTAGATGAGAGAAGGGTTGTCGGGTTATGAAGGAAATGGGTGTTGGATTTTGGACATGAGATTGGACTCATGGGAATGGAGAGGAGTGATGACAGTAAGGGGCAGTGTTATAGCTGGGCTCAGGTTTGCCGTTGCTTTTGTCGGTCGGGGGTATATGGTGGTCAGGTGGTTGGGTAAGGTTGTGGGTATTAGGTAACCACCTGCCTGTGGGTATAAGGTTGTACGAGTGAGAGAGGGAGGGAGATAAGGTGGTTTTAGGGTGGTGGGTTTTAATGGAGGGAGATAGAGAGTGGGATGTATGGTTGTCTCATAGCGAAGAAAGAGATGTAGGAAGGAGTTAATTTGGTGTGCGTGGGTACATGGGTAAGGGGTGTGAGGTTTAGGAGTTAATATGGTGTGTGGGTACATGGGAAGGGGTATGATGAGGGAGTTAATTCTCTCTGTATACTGCATAATATATATATATATATATATATATATATATATACATAGTCATGTTCTTGTACGGATCAATCCATATTTTAAGAGTGCGGATCGGACATGTGTCACCTCGCGGTGAGCTCAGAAAAGAGAGAGAGTGTCTATAATTTAGGCGATAATTTTTAAGTGCACCGTTATGTGACACATGTTCGGTCCGCATTCTTAAAATGCGGATTGGTCCGTACAAGTGCGTTATATATATATATATATATATATATATATATATATATATATATATATATATATATATATATATATATATATATATATATATATATATATATATATATATAGGTGTAGATTCGCGCGATGCACGGGATAGGCGATTGTGATAGACATTTTAATCAATCATCCATCCTCTCTTCTAACTTTGCTATTACAAAATCCATAACGTTCATCGCATCCAAAACATTAATCTGCAATTCGAAAAAAAATATATATCTTTAACTCTAATCATCACCCATAACATGGAAACAACAACATTTACTTCTACACTAAGATTAATAACACATAATTTCAATGTAACATATAGGATTTTCTATCCACTCAACAAACACACACAAAGTTTACAACTTAAAACTCTTTAATCTACTTTCGCCAAACAAAGGAAATTGAAGAAAAATTCTTCAATACAGACCAAGTTTATATTGAAGCAAGTTTATTGGTTTATTAGTTTCAATGCTCAGCATTTGGATATCATAATGGATATTGAAGTGCAGATTTGTTTTTAGATTTTATATATACCCACCAATAGGTGGGATGGATTGAAAGAATGTCATCCCATTTGTACAGTTTAATAAATATTTGGGATATAGAAAGAAAGTGTGGGTTCAAATAAGAACATGTAACAACTCCCATTTTCTCACGTAAAGGCTGGTCAGGCACGATACGTCGAAGATGGGGCTTGTCTATCAATTAATACCATTCTCAGCACAAACGTAAATATAAACAATTAAATTAAAGGCCCATGATTGAGTTTTATGAATATTTTCATAATATTAAATAATTCCAAATCTTCACCAACTAAATAATCAATCCAACGAGAGTATCAATATCGCAACCCAACACATAGTAAAGAAATCTCGGGCTTGTGCCCTTACAATTGTTTCAAGTAGAATAAATAACTACGACATAAAAGCACCTATGTTAGAATCAATAAGCCTAAAAACTGGCGAGAAAGAGAGACTACAAGAGTGCTACAACGAAAATAATGTTATTCCTGTCTAGGAGGAACTGGGGGGAGAAAATATTTAAATTTTGGATCAGAGCTTTAAGTGTGCAAGAATTGACTTAATCGATTTAAGATGTAATAATACAGTTGATGCAAAATAAATATTTTCCCTCGTCACTCGAATGCATTTCCCCTCATTTAAGTGCGATATTACCCGCATCCCAATAAGTCTCGAACAATAAATCTGACCATGTGCCAATTTAATAATGATGGATTTGGCGATAATTAAATGCTTAAGTGAATTGACTATATTTAATTTCCAATACCCATAATATCCCAGTCTTATAAGTCACACATATCGGCGTAAACATCTATTATGCATCACAGAGTAAGGGTTTGTAGTTTATGTCCCCATTCTTAGACAATTCAATTTATCTAATTAAAATTCAGGTGATTTTATATATATGTCATGTCATATATTAGACAAGTGAAGGCATCTACCATTGGTGTCTAGTTCGTACTTCATCGGCAAGTTCGGAGGAATATCTTATCCAATGCGTACATCACAAAACACACATAAGTTGGGGGCGGTCCCTACGCAGGATACTAATTCACGGTCCATACCCAACGGTGATAAAGGCTATCAGTGATAACACCTACCTCTCGTAGATGGTGCCTCTACGTAGTACCTATATGACCTACACAATCTCCAAGCCCACCTATGCCGACGTGTGCTACGCAGTCCGAATGCACGAACCCCCAAGGCGATGGGAGCATCCACGAATATTGTAATGTCCACACAAATACATATGAGTACATATAATTATCTCATATAATATGTATAGGTAACTACTCGATAATTACCATAGAAAAGTCCCACACAAATTTCACAATTTTCCATTTATTAATAATCTACCATTTAGTGAATTATTAATCTCATTACCTTGAATAATTACTTTACCCTCTAGTTACATGTAATTTTTCCAATTAAATGTGGGCACGTTTGCATTTTTAATAAATTCTCTACTGGCCCAGACATGGTCCCATCAACTCACATAGGCCTCTAAAAATGTCCTTAACAAAACTCTAGGTCCATCTGACTCAGCCCCCCAGGGCCTATTCAATTCGGTTCTTGGCCGAATCGATTTGCTTGCCAACCCGAATCGATTCTCCCCAAGGCCGAATCGATACGGAATAAGGCGGAAACCCAGATCATCTTGTTATTTCTAATATGGGATTTTTAGTTTTCTTACCAAATTCACTTCTAAAAGTTTATTTCAATTTATAATCATGTATTTGAGTCCCTACAACTTAATTAGTTCACTTAGGATTATTAATTACATAAATCGATCTCAATTACGTGTCAAATTTCTCATAATTTATGAACATTGAATGAATATTCAACTCAGATTTCATCCACCATTCCAAAGATGTTTAATTCATAGCATAGGGCATCTAACATGGGGTTTGCATCAAATTTACAGGTCATAAACCAACATTAATGTCCTCTACATATAATCATCAAGATAATCCCAATTACCTATCAAGAACCATAAGGTTTATATCCTCAATTTCAAGAATGTGATACTAAGGTTTTTGGATCACAATTCTATATAAAATTCAGTCCTCCACATGCATAGAATAATTCATCATCATCAAATCATCAATATTAAACCTAAATCCCAGAAATCTTAGGGGTTATCATAATGCATCAAGAAAAGACATTGAAAAAATAAATTGAGAAAGAGAATTATTGCCTTAATAAAGTGTGAAAGAAAGCCCCTTGATTTCTTCTTGATTTCTTGCCTTTTTTCCCTTTTTGGTTCTTCTCCTTTCCTCTCTTGGTAGAAGTTACGTTTAGGTCTCTCTGATTAGTAGTGGGGAGTGGTTTATCCCTCCTCAAACACTCATTAATCTTTAATCCCGAGTTGGGTTAAAAACATAAGTTTTGGACCCCCCACATGAACTCATATTCAAACTAGCCCAAAAGTTCCCCAACTTATATACCCATGACCCCGGACCATTTATAAGTATTTAAAATACCTAAACGAGCCCGTATAGTCCTTAAAATATGTCTCGAATTATTTTATGTCAGCATTGGATAATTTTTAATTGTGTCGCACATTAATTTTGTATTTCTTACAATATATGCGATGTTATAACCATAGACATAAAAATTTATCACACACCAATATGACTTAATAAAAATAATTAAATTTTCCAATTAAGTCCAGTTTCCATAAATTTGTATTTATCCCAAAAATATTATTTTATAATTTATTTCAGGAAATTACGGGTAATACAGAACGCTATTCATTTTATCTACAACATCAATTGTAATTTCAATACCCTCTATTTTATTGGATGAGGTCCTTAAAATTTCATAACTGAAATCCCAATAATGGCATAACAATTCATTTGCAAAAACTTCATAATGGGAATGTTTTCATAAGTATCTGCCGATATCTATATGAATAATGCAACCAGGAAAGCAAATTAGCAAAGCCAAGAATACGTGGAGTAAAACTCACCATTTCGTTACAGTATATTCTTCAGTACAAAAAAAGGAACCCATTGGTCACCATTAGTGATGTGCTAAAATCACCTCTTGATTTCATTTCCAAATCCTCAATTGAGGGTAAAACAACAAAACTTGATTCCCATACACTTTAGAATGCAATTGATTTGTTAATTTTTGTGAACTCGATTGCCACAAGAAATTGTAGGGTGGTTTGCCCAAAAATTAAAAAAATACAATAATCGTGATTATAGATATATTGGAAGAAAAAAGTAGTATGCCTCGAAAAAAACTACGTGAGGAAATGCAATATTACATTGGGGACACAGAGTCTAGAAAATTTTGTGCTGAAATTGATCAAATGTGTTGTAGTGGGCGATAAAGTTGTGTATAGTGTACTTAATCCATCAATAAATTAGTTAGAATTTCAATGAAACATATAGGATTTGCAATTGTTGGAATTATACGGTACAAACCAAGTTTATTAAAAAAAAAGGCAAACGTTCAAAGAAAAATTCTACATCCAAAACTCATTGTTACCTTTTATTAAATAAACTTCATGCAGAATTTTCCCTATATAGTTGTAGTTTATACCACAAGAATCAAATACTGAATATAATACTCACTCCATCATAATATTTAGCTAGATATCACTCATTTTCCAATTGTTCGTCTACTCCTTGTAATATCATAACTACTCCAATGCCTTTATGCATATTCCTTGATGTAGAAACAATAGATTACTTTTATTTAGATAGGAAAAAAGAAAAGAATATAGAATTAATTCTTCATTCAAAATAGTGAAGAAAGAGAACTGATGGTTATCTAGAATAAGATGACCCATGAGTGGGATCCTCTTGATCGTAAAGAAGAACCAAAGACAACCGATCTCGAGTCAAGCGCCGATTTTATGTAATACCTATGATCGATATAAAATAACCTAACCTTTGTTAATTTGGAATGGTCTGATATAATGCAAGGTCTATCATCACTAAAGAAAAGTAATGAACCTAATATTAATAAAGGATCTTCAAAAATATGAAGTTAGCTCCAATGCCGTTAATGACCGATCTTCACAAACATTCATAAATCTTCAAAAATCTAAAGTAATAAACCCGTTAAGGATGCAGCTTCACCTATTTTCATGACCAGACTATCCAAAATTCAACTGAACATGAATCAAAGATGAGAGAATCTTGTAACTAGTTAATCACCTGCCCTCAAGCTAATGGTTAGATCAAAACCATCTCGAAGTTGGTTGATGGTCGAAGATAAGCGAGCCGTCAAAATATAGCACACCATCCACTTCTATGTTGATAAAGAGTGATGAATCTGAGTCGGTTATTAGGGACACTATATTCAGGATACTATTCTCAATCAAGCAACTCTCAATAGACAAATAGGTTTGGCTGACCAATTATGGCAACCCATTCCTCACCTTGGCTATTATTAAAACATATGGTTTAACAGACCTGCTAAAGCATAAGTTCTTGTTGTTGAACAGATAAGATAGGCTCATGTATGTGTAAGTTTGCTAAATATTCAAAACAGAAGATAAGGGAGAAATAGAATGAAGGAAATAGGAAAGGACGGACAGAGGAAGCATCTTTTGAAGATGGAAAGCACAGAAAAAATTATAAATGTCGGGATGTCAACTGATGGTTGAAAAAGAAATACGAGTCGACGCTAATGAAAAACAATAAGGAGAGTGATGACATGTGGATAGGATAGTTTAAGAGGAGACATAACTCTTGTAGAGCATTTTATAGTATTAACTAGTTGTAAACCCGTGCGATGCGCGGGTGACAATGTGTAGTATGACATATATTTAAATTATGTAATTAATTTTATTATACTCTGTAGTCACATAGTCAACTCTGTGCTTCCTTAATCCTTGATCTCTATTAATTTGCTCCTGCAAACTAATGACATTTAGTTATTAAATATTTTGATATTTTAGAAAGTAAAATTCTTTCATAAAGACTATATGTGTATCTAGAAATCATTATCGAATTCTTTGATTTCCTTGTGTTGTTTTCTTCTTCTGGAATTTTCATATTTGAAATTTGAGAATTCGAGTCTTGTGCGACATGCAAATTTGTCGATCGCTCTGCCTCTGCAACTATGTTCGAAGCATCCTCTTTTTTTATCTGGTGAAATGTTAATGTCTTTCATTACATAATGGACGACAATTATTTGCGAGATATAACAATTGAATGTGATAATCTTAAATGTATTTCAATAATCATTAGGCATAATGCCAATGCAATGAATTTTGCGTTATCAAATTCTGAAGTGCACATTAGAAAAGTGGAACATGTTTATCACTAACCATCTGAGCACATCTTAATTTTTGTGGAAAGTAGTTAGTAGTAAGCAATTCAGTAAGTTTATGAGATAATTGAGACAATATAGCAGCATACATTGTGAGAGGGTGATGCCTTTGTGTTAATAAGCCAACAGTACATGAAATTTTTTTAGTATTCAAAGTCTCCTTGTTTTAGGTTCTCTCTCAGCGGTATTGAATTTGTATTCGCTACATATTGCTCATTTGATGATTGAAACACTTTATATTCAGAGTTTGGACCAACTAAGATGTTTGTTAACCATAGAATTGATTAGATTAGCAACGACTCTAGGGTTACCTCAATATAGGATAAGGGTACATCATAGACCACTCTTGATGTTTATGTTTTGTGTGGGTGCTTTTTTATGTAATATACTTTTAATAAGAGAAATTTCCTCATAAAAACATGGACAATAATTACTTGTGATTTTTGTCCATTGTGTCTATTGCCTGTGGAATGAGATATGTGCATCCTCATACATTAATCTAAGCTATAACTAATTAATTATATGACCCTTTCTCTTTGACAAATAGTAAAGGTTTCTTTTCTCCATTCAACTCTATACCATCCCATTCTTATACATAAATACAGTCTTTAATATTCCATTCTAACCTTAATTCACGTTATAGATTTCTTAGGTGTATACTAACCTATATAACGACATTGATCTGCAATGTAGTTTCCCTCATTTACTTAAATAATGATTTGATAAATTACACATTTTCCCTATCTTATTATAGGATGATGAGACATCTTATGTAATTTAATTGATTGTTTGTTCTTAATCTTCCAATGTTCTGCATATTTTTGACAATTTCGTGTTTAACTTGGTACCTTTTATGCTTAAATTATTTGTACCGAAGTTCTTTGAATGGAACTTGATATATTCTTCATTCATTAAAATATGATAAAAATATGTGTATATGTATTCTAAAAATAAAATTAAAGTATATATTAGAAATTAAGTAAGAAAAGTAAAACATTTTGCACTATGCAAGGAAAAGAGGAAATGCAACATAAAGTACACTAAAGCAATATCTAGAATTTGGTACTTCTTTCTTCTTTGTCACGTATTGAAAGAAATAAATCTCAATGTCATATTAGTATTTATTAGTTATGATGAGTATCCAACAATAAAAAAAAAAGATGAACATGAAAAGCTTTACATCCTCAAAAAACACACTGGATCTGTACCAGAGCCCCCCCCCCCCCCCAAAAAAAAAGGAAGAGGTACCCACCTTCTAGTATATTTATACTTTTTGGAATGTAGTTAAATCTACAGTTACCTATAATACTATATGAACTAATTATCTTCAACAGTGACAGATTATAAACCTATTAAATGCATACCAAGAAGCCCATTTGAACTTATGTAAAATGTCAAGTGCAGTAAGATGATTTGTGCCTTCCTAAAAAAATTAAGATTATGTTGACATTGAAGACCAATACATCAAAAAATGTAAAATTTGAAGAAAACAAAATTAACAACAACGAATCAATTGATGGACATTTTTAAAATCAAATATGTTTGATAGATTGATCAATTTTTTTTAACAAAAATTGCTAAAAGCTGAGTTCAATATGTAAAATCATTAGTTTGTCTAAAAAATATAAATAATATCATAAAATAATTTCAAATCAGATTAAAAATCAGTACAAAGTAAACAACATGGAATGTATTTTCCCACCGAATTCGATATTTAAAGTGTTAATTATATCAATCGGAAAACAATGTTTATTACTCACTTTTGGAAAAATAATGTAAACAGTTAGTAAAATGTACATATCCTACCTAGATTTACTATGCACGATTCATTAAAGAAATGTAGTCATAAAACAAATCCCTAATTTTTTTTCTTAAACATAAATCCTAGATTTTCAAAGAGACATGTGGTGGTAGGGAGGGAGGGACAGAGAAAAATGAAATCCTAATTTAAATTAAACCTTCAAGAAGAGTCAAAAAGCCAAATTTGAAGCACAACATCAGTACACCTCCTCTGAGGTCCTTAAAAAAAATTAAACTAATACAACCTTCCTTGAATAGTAATGAAACCCATATATACTAATGATACATTAGTTTTAAGATCTCAAAATAGTAACAATTAGATATATATTAAAATTAGGGGGTTCAAAACCTGTAATTTCTAGGAATCAATATAAAACATAAAGGAGAGACCATAAATCAATAAAAATAAACCCCAAATATAAAACTAAAAGAGATATATATGCAGACATATGGAAATAGACAATATACCTTGAGAGTGAAAGAGATAGAAGGTTGGTGCTTAAGGTAGACCAGTTGGAGGAAAACTATGTGGAGAATTCTGGCAAAAAGAAAGAGAAGTTAAGATCACCAAATCGCCATTCTAATCTCTACCAAATTTTTGAATACCAAAATTTACGTTATTTCTACTCCATTTTCTCCAAACATAAATGGATCTGCATATATGACAAAGAATGATGATGGAATTTAAGATCAGACAAAGGATTAGTTATACAGTTTTACCTGTAGAGGAAGCCCCAATTGTAAAGAGAGGAAAAAACCAAAGAGGCTTGATGGGAGAGAAAATCTCTTTTGAAACAACAATTTTAAAGGCGTGTAAACCGTATATAGATGGACTTGGGAAGAGAACGAACAAACATTTGGTATCGTTTCAAACGGTTTGATATTATGATTTCACCGACTTGTTTTTTCTTGGGAGTGGAGGCACTTATTGGACGGCTTACCCCACCCATTTCTCGCACCCCTAAGACAATCTGATCCTGTGGCCAACAAAGATCTGTTAATATATATATATATATATATAGAGAGAGAGAGAGAACATTGAGGATAAAAGAGGGGGGTTAACCTACGTGGATAGCTTGGCTGCGTAGCAGTCTAAATGCTTTGTATGGTATTTTAGAGATTAAACGCTGTGCCTACGTGGATAGGTTGGTTGAAGAGAAGTCTTAATGCCTTGTTTTGCATTTTATAGTAATAAAAGATGTGTGTGTCTGTATATATATATATATATATATATATATATATATATATATATATATGCTACTATGCATACTAAGTTTGCACACGTGCTGGCGCACACTAATTTTTTTTAAATATTAAAAAAATATTTTTGAGTTGACTTTTTTATGTGATATTAAAATATTGCAACAGACCAATATAAAAAACTCAGCGCAAATTTTTTTTTTTTTGCTATTTTTTAAAAATCGGCCAAACTTTCGCAGCTTTTAAAGTGCTTAAAAGCAGCGAAAGTTTGACTGATTTTTTAAAAATAGCAAAAAAAAGATTTTTTTGAATTGATTTTTCTTATATGGGTCGTTTGAAATGTTTAAAAATCACACAAAAAAAATCAGCTCAAAAATATTTTTTTACTATTTTTAAAAAATGATGTGCAAACTTAGTGTATATATATTATATATACTGCTCTTGTGCTAGGCCTGTCAATGAATCAGATTTTATTCGAATTCGAATCCGATTCCGACCCATTTAAGCGAATATAGACCATTCCTAACTTTTATTATCCGATTACCCGTTTATTAAATAGAGCGGATTTGGATTCATATACTCCAATCCATTAATAATCCGATCCGCCAGTTAATGAATAAGATTTTATCCGAATTCGAATCCGATTCCGATCCATTTAAGCGAATATGGACCATGCCTAACTTCGATTACCCGATTACCCGTTTATTAAATGGAGCGGATTTGGATTCATATACTCCGATCTGTTAATAATCCGATCCGATTAATATTTTTAATATATATATAATATTTTTAATTAATAGATATCGAATTTACTAATATTTTAAAGATATACTATAATAGTTATAATATTATATATAAAAAAAATCTCCCTTGTATAAAAGGAAAAAGACACACACACACATGGCTAAGCCTAAACCTAATTCTAAATCTCTCATCTCACTCCTCTCCTCAAACACTCACTTGACGCTTCACTCACTCACACACCCAAACTCCCTCCTCTCCTCATCACTTACTGGGCGACGCACCACTGTGACACCCTGCCTAATTAAATACCGGGTGATCAGTCCTATATCCAATTAAAACAGGTTTCTCATCTGGTTCATTCCTAGCATCACTGTGGAAAACTTTTTAAAACATTACTAACCACCTAATATTCAAAAAGCCGATGTCAAAATTTAATCATTTTATTTAACCATCAACAAAAATAGAACATTATTACATAAATACATCCCATGCAATATTAATATAAATCCATCCACAATATAAAAGACTGAAATGAAATAATACCGAATAAACCATCGGTTACAAAATCCAATATAAAGTCCAACCTGAATAAAATTCTGAATACAAGGTCTGACTATCATAAATGAAATAACTGTGGGCAACATGCCCAAATAAAATACTGCCCTGAACCATAGACTAGGAGTGAAGTAACTGAATCGTCTAAGTCCAAATCCGGCAACCATCCACTAGTGTTGCAGCTACGCATCCCTTGAAAAAATCATCATGTTTTGGCATCCTATGGTTGAACACCTAAAAGGTTTTGGAAAAAGGTTTTGCAAGTATGGGTCAGAGTCCAAGTAAAAATCATTTAAAAACATTCAGCAAGTACTTAAATAACAGTTTAAATGAACAGTTATTAGATACACATGTTAGGTTGCGAACACACCCTTGAGTTCCTCATCTCTCATCTATAATGCGCACGTAACGTTTGCTACTCAACCCCACCTAGTCAATTATAGCCAATCTAACTAGGTAGCCAGTATCTAATAAACCCAAATCAATCTAGCTCCCCCGTACCGCCCATAGAGTACGCTATCGAATACCCTTAATAATTAACATCTCTCTCATGTTATTATTAAACCCCACTTACTCTTTCTACATAGGTTATTGTTCAAGCTTTACCATTTAAGTTTCTCTACTTAAACTTTATTTTAGATATTCACTAACTATGTTCCTACTATTCACACATTAGTAGTTTCACTATTATATAGATATACCTAATCTAAGCTCTTTACTAACTACTCTTTAGTAGATTAATCGTTATTTAGATACATATTATCTCCTCTCTCTACTAGCACATATAAGTAGATTATTCGTGTTGTATGTATTTTACACACCATATATACTATAAGTACACACTCTTCTCTTATATCCCCGTATCACACATTAAGGGCTATTAGTTCATAATGTTACCCTGACCCCAATAGTTATTCCATATACATTGGTTCGGAATGTTACCTCGACCCCAATATTCAGAATAATTTCAATTTAGATACGCACAACTAACTAGTTTGAAATCATAAGTCTGCTATCCATAACCCATAGCGTCCACCCATATTTCCACGCAAATACATTTGTTAAATATATATCCATTTCTCTTTAAGATGGGCAAGGCTTTTCAAATTTTAGGATTAAGTGTTCACATACTTAAGTCAAATAAGATTTAACTATCTTTCTCGTCCACTAATTTCACAGAGTAGATAATATCACAAGTATATATATATATATATATATATATATATCACGGCACCTCCTAGACTCAGATGCGGTGTATACTATAAAACATATCAAATGTATATATATTTACCATCCATTATATATATACTAGTACGGCACCTCTTGACACAACTGTGGTGTATGCATACTCTGCTATCATGTCCGGGTACATCTCTCTCTATACATGGGACTATTGGTTCGGCTTCTTTCACGAACCATATATATATCAAATCACACATATTGGAGGCGAACATAGTTCTAAGTCAATGGGCCATGCACATACCTATGCACCCATATGATCGTCAACACTATCGTGCTCACTGATAGCTCATACCTAGGTTCAATGTTCTACTGGTACGAATCAAAATCCCCCCGAAGGCTCCTCAAGATATGATTATCCACAACGCGCAACCTCCACTCGATAACAAGCAGCGTAGGTATGTCATACACATAATAAATCAAATTATAGATATTTTCTCCACATATATATCAATAGGTCATACGCTCATCAAATATCACAAGTCTCATACGTAGTATATTTATATCCCGAATAATCTACGTATGACATAATTTATAACCTCGTTTATTACTGTACGTTCCCGAGTATTTCTCACCACTCGAAGGGTATCCTTTCGTTCACATATAATATTAGAAGGTAAACTCTCTACCCCCTACTGGTCTAAGTCTTCATTTAACTCGAATTACCCTTCAATTTAGATTTTTCCTCTCTATTAATCCAAATTAATTTAGCCCATAAACTTCCCTCGTAGGTCACGCCTAAAACCCAAACTAGGCCTACTGATGTTGCAATATAATTCCCTTATATTAGAAATTAAATCCCAAAAATGAATTACGAACGATTTTCAAAGGTCATAAACAAAAAGGAAATTATTAGCCAAAACTAGGCAACCGAATCAATTAGAAAATTTTCTGGCAGATTAAATACCCTGTAGGATCAATTACTCCATCTACGGAACTCCGATTGACTTGATTAAAACCTCATTTTAAAGATAAGACGTAGAGGTTTCCAGAACTGTACGGATCTCACTCTAATTCTAAGTACAATTGAAATGACATATGTTTAAAGTTACGTCAGAAATTCTGCCAGATTACTAGGGTGGAAGATCCAACACCCTATAGTAAAACATTGATTAATACCCCTACAGAACTCCGATTGACCCGATTAAAATTTCATTAGAAAGCTAAGACATAGAAATTTTTAGGAATGTAAGGAACTCACTCTAATTCTAGGTACAATTAAAATGGCATACATTTAAAGTTACATTAAGAATTCTGGCAGATTGACATCTTGTGTTCATCTATTAAACCCTAAGTCATTCAAGATTCATGTTCTTCAATCAAGAACCCATCAAGATTCAATCTTAATCATAAAATATATTCTAATATCATTTTATCTTCGCATAGAGATAAATTTCCAATGAAAATTTTACACAAAAACATCAAAGATTCAACCCAAGAATTAAAGTCTCCTCTAATTAACATAAAACCCTAATTTTCTCATGTGCATCAACTTTAATAATCAAGAACTCAGATTTCTCTCTTATTAATTAA
Source organism: Sambucus nigra (assembly GCA_949130495.1). Taxonomy (NCBI): domain Eukaryota; kingdom Viridiplantae; phylum Streptophyta; class Magnoliopsida; order Dipsacales; family Adoxaceae; genus Sambucus; species Sambucus nigra. The sequence continues at coordinate 189,896,784 of OX422216.1, forward strand.
CCCAAACCTACTAATTTCATATTATCATCATTAAGGAACATCTCTACATGCATTTCTACTTTAGTTTATGAATTAAACCCTCCCAAATTCGCGGAAAAGTATGTGGGAAGCTTGGTTCTCCCCTCCTTTTCCTCTCCTATGGCTTCTATCCCTTTTGATTTGTGTTAACACTAGCCCCTCTCTCTAATGGGAAGATATACACTTACAATTTTCAGAGTTTTCTAAATACCAAACTCCCGAATGATCGAAATGCCCTTAAATGGTGTCAAGATGGTCTAAAATCATCCCGGGACCCAAACTATACACCTGAGTACACTTTTTTTTACTATTTTGACCCTTCTGGAACCAACCGTGACCTCAAAATCACCATCCGAGCCACTTTGTAAAATCCTCTTATTTTACCTCCAAATATGCCACGTGTGAAATTAAGCTTAGACTGATTTAATTAATTTTGAATCGTTGAATTAAATAATTTCTTCCAATTAAATAACTTCTTAAGTCGTCAATTTAATTAATTTCAATTTTCTCCAAAAATACGGGGTGTTACATGCTTCCCTCCTTATAAAGGAATTTCGTCCTTGAAATTTGGATAAGGCAAGTACTCCAAGGTCTCAACATGTTCTGAATCCCATACTCGCAAGATCATCACAATTATATCTACCCCTCCTAATCGCGGGTGATATAAACATTTCCACCAACCAGGATGCCCATACAACCTGTAAATGTGCATAACTTCACCGATGCTACATGGATCCACCAGCCTCTCATTACCGTATAGGTACTATCCCTTAGATATAACTTAATAAGCAAATAATAACCAAAGTACTAAACCCATGTATTAATGGCTAATCATCTCCCCACTCCCAACATTGTGCTAAGCTTCATCAGTGGGACATCTCGCATAGCGAAATAAAAATAAGGACCCCCCCCCCCCGATACACTACTACTTAGCTTTGTCGGTCGTTCAGATCTATTAAGCCCTCAGTCCATATTAAGTACCCTCAAATACCCGTCTTTTGACATAAAAGTATACTCGGCCACTCTCATGCTACACAAGACAACATATATCACGACGTTCTTACTATCACTAGTTTCTTAGCACTAAAATGTCACGAGCTATATCTCTCCGCTCGACAATAAGCATGTCTATCCTGAATCACATCAGTAATCGTCCCTACGCACCAGGATTAATTATAACTAGACAACATACACACAAAACTCTACTAAACAATATATATAATATATATACGCATATATATAGGATCAACCCTCTTTCAGGTGATACCTCAAAAATAAATCATACCCGGGGATAGCGAACACGAGATCTCACTATCACAATCTATGCTCGCTCAACCCATTGCTAACCAGTCAACTCTCGTAAAGTAGTCTACCCTATTTTCATAACTCTCAAAAGCAGCAAACTAATACATAATATAAATGTCCTTTTAGTGCATTCTCTTAGCCCAATTCCTCTACTAAAAATCTCACTCCTCAGATGGTTGTTGTACCCCACTGACACTATTCCCATATACTTTTTCAGTCCTATTAGTCTAACTTTCTTGCTATGGACAAGTTAAATATAGGTGGTCCCACTCTCGATGCATATGACACTTTATTGTATCTTCCTTTTATCTCTATCCCCACTAGCCAAGTCGGGGTGTCCTTCTCTCGAGCTTGGTAGTCTTGTTCCTGATTGCTACCCATGTTGTCCCTTTGTCTTGACTGGACCTATGGAACTCATTGCTGGCCTCGATGGCCCTGATTGAATTCATCGGTACTTAATAGGAATTAAATTGGTTTGAATCATTTAATTGTTTTTTCGATTGGGTATGCACTCTTGTGGTGCTTCACTATCACAATTTAATCCAGTCTTGCTCTTCGACTAGATTCTCCAACCCCTTGGCTCCCCTCTCATAGAAGCATTGATAAATTCATGTAAGCGTACGACCTTGAAGAAATCGACACTAATCATTCTAGTCGGATCTCCCATCCATGATTGTATATTCTACTCACAAGTCCATTATCAACTTAAAGAACCTTTATTTTCTTCGTATTCCCCTTCGTCGAGTTCGGAGTTCCCTCAACAAGTCAGCTCCTTTTTTACAATCGACCTACAACTCGTTCACTTGTGATAAGTTTCGAAACTCAATTCCCATCTATGTTTGAACAACATATGGAATATCTATCAATAAAATTTCACTCAAATTTCTCATTTAATCCCATATACTCCTTATATATGGTGACTGACTCTCGTCACTTTATCCTGCCCCTAAGTGCTAAAAAAATTTCGCTCGCAATTTTAATCCTGGGTGTCACTGCACTCCACCCTACACAATTGCCTTTGAATTTTTATCCTTCCATTGTCCTATTACTCTCTTTTTTTAATCCTTATAAATGACTCTCCCCAAGAGTCCCTCCATTTTCCCCAACTCTTATCGACAACACTGGGTGAGTCCAAAATTTGCACCAACATTATCTACAAAAGTGCTTGGGAAAACTTCTGCTCCCGATTGATTTTCCTATTGTCACCATCCTAAATAATAATCATAATGGCTTCCATTGCAATCACCAGTCCCAGAATACTATTGGTCTTCTATTGAGCCTCTTCTCCTGTAGTCCTTCTAACGTTCCTCGCTGGTCGTCCAATAATGTTTAGTATATGAAGCCCATCCAAACTCGTATATGAATCACATGAACTATACATAATGGCAGGAGAATGTAAGTTGAATACATCAAGGAGTACAACAACCCTATTATAAGGATCTATATCAAATAATGCTAGGTTAAAATGTGAAAAACCGCACAGATCCTAAGGACACTAGAACCTGATGCTCTGATACCATCTGTGACACCCTGCCTAATTAAATACCGGGTGATCAGTCCTATATCCAATTAAAATAGGTTTCTCATCTGGTTCATTCTTGGCATCACTGTCAAAAACTTTTTAAAACATTACTAACCACCTAGTATTCAAAAAGCCGATGTCAAAATTTTAATCTTTTTATTTAACCATCAACAACAATAGAACATTATTACATAAAAACATCCCATTCAATAGTAATATAAATCCATCCACAATATAAAATACAGAAATGAAATAATACCGAATAAACCATCTGTTACAAAATCCAATATAAAGTCCAACCTGAATAAAAGTCTGAATACAAGGTCTGACTGTCATAAATGAAATAACTGTGGGCAACATGCCCAAAAAAAATATTGCCCTGCACCCTACACTAGGAGTGAAGAAACTGAATCATCTAAGTCCAAATTCGGCAACCATCCACTAGTGTTGCAGCTACACATCCCTAGAATAAATTATCCTATTTGGCATCCTTGTGGCTGGACACCTAAAAGGTTTTGTAAGTACGGGTTAGAGCCCAAGTAAAAATCATTTAAAAACACTAACACGTACTTAAATAACAGTTTAAATGAACATTTATTAGATACACATGTTAGGTTGCGAACACTCCCTTGAGTTCCTCATCTCTCATCTATAATGCGCACCTATTGTTTGCTACTCAACCCAACCTAGTCAATTATAGCCAATATAACTAGGTAGCCAGTATCTAATAAACCCAAATCAATCTAGCTCCTCTATACCGCCCATACAGTATGCTATCGAATACCCTTAATAATCAACATCTCTCTTATGTTATTATTAAATCCCAGTTACCCCTTCTATATAGGTTATTGTTCAAGCTTTACCATTTAAGTTTCTCTACTTAAACTTTATTTTAGATATTCACTAACTATCTTCCTACTATTCACACATTAGTAGTTTCACCATTATATAGATATACCAAATCTAAGCTCCCTACTAATTACTCTTTAGTAGATTAATCGTTCTTTAGATACATATTATCTCCTCTCCCTACTAGCACACATAAGTAGATTATTCATATTGTATATATTTTACACACCATATATACTATAAGTACACACTTTGCTATTATATCCCTGTATCACAGATTAATGGCTATTGGTTCATAATGTTACCCTAACCCCAATAGTTATTCCATATATATTGGTTCAGAATGTTACCTCGACCCCAATATTCAGATTAATTTTAGTTTAGATATGCACAACTAACTAGTTTGAAATCATAAGTCTTCTACCCTTAACTGATAGCGTCAATCCCTTTTTTCCACGCAAATACATTTATTAAATATATATCCATTTCTATTTAAGACGGGCAAGGCTTTTCAAGTTTTAGTATTAAACGTTCACATACTTAAGTCATATAAGATTTCACTATCTTTCTCGTCCACTAATTTCACACAGTAGATAATATCACAAGCATATATATATATATATATATATATATATATATATATATATATATATATATATATATATATATATATATATATATATATATATATATATATATATATATATCACGGCACCTCCTAGACTCAGATGTGGTGCATACTGTAAAACATATCAAAGGTATATATATTTATCATCCATTATATATATACTAGTATCGCACCCCTAGACACAACTGCAGTGCATGAATACTCTGCTATCATATTCGGGTACATCTGTCGCTATACAGGGGACTATTGGTTCGAATTCTCTCACGAACCATATATATATCAAATCACACATATTGAAGGGGAACATAGTTACAATTCAATGGGCTACGCACATACCTACGCACCTATATGACCGTCAACACTATCATGCTCACTGAGAGCCCGTACCTAGGTTCTATGTTCTAGTGGTACGAATCAAAATCCCCCTGAAGGCTCCTCAAGGTATGATCATCCATAATGCACAACCTCCACTCGATAGCAAGCAGCGTAGGTATGTCATACCCACAATAAATCAAATTATAAATATTTTCTCCACGTATATATCAGTGATATGAATAGGGCAAACGCACATCACATATCACAAGTCTCATACGTAGTATAATTATATTCCGAATATCTCACGTATTAATGTATTATTACATTAATCATACTATAGGTATTCATTCCACCTATATATACATATATATATATATATATATATATATATATATATATATATATATATATATATATAACAACAATAGGTCATACACACATTCCATATCACAAGCCTCATACATAGTGTATTTATATCCCGAATATTCAACGTATTACATAATTTATAACCTCGTTTATTACCGTATGTTCCCGAGTATTTCTCACCATTCGAAGGGTATCCTTTATTCCACATATAATATTAGAAGGTAAACTCTTTACCCCCTACTGGTCTAAGTCTTCGTTTAACTCGAATTACCCTTCAATTTAGATTTTTCCTCTATATTAATCCAAATTAATTTAGCCCCTAAACTTCCCTCGTAGGTCACGCCTAAAACCCAAACTAGGCCTTCAGATGTTGCAATATAATTCTCTTATATTAGAAATTAAATGCCACAAATGAATTTCGAATGATTTCCAAAGGCCCTAAACAAAAAGGAAATCATTAGCCAAAACTAGGCAACCGAAACAATTAGAAAATTTTCTGGCAGATTAAACACCCTGTAGTAAAATATCAATTACTCCCTCTACAGAATTCTGATTGACTTGATTCAAAGATAATTTTAAAGCTAAGACATAGAGGTTTCCAGAACTGTATGGATATCACCCAAATTCTAAGTACAATTTAAATGGAATATGTTTAAAGTTACGTAAAAAATTCTTATAGATTACTATGCTGGCATATCAAACACCCTATAGTAAAAGATCGATTACTCCCTCTACGGAACTCCGATTGAATTGATTCAAAGCTCATTAGAAAGATAAGACATAGACCTTTCCAGGAATGTATGGATATTACTATAATTCTAAGTAAAATTAAAATGCCATACGTTTAAAATTACGTTAGGAATTATGGCAGATTGACATCTTGTGTTCATCAATTAAACCCTAAGTCATTCAAGATTCATGTTCTTCAATCAAGAACCCATCAAGATTCAATCTTAATCATAAAATATATTCTAATATCATTTTATCTTCGCATAGAGATAAATTTCCAATGAAAATTTTACACAAAAACATCAAAGATTCAACCCAAGAATTAAAGTCTCCTCTAATTAACATAAAACCCTAATTTTCTCATGTTCATCAACTTTAATAATCAAGAACTCAGATTTCTCTCTTATTAATTAACCCAAACCTACTAATTTCATATTATCATCATTAAGGAACATCTCTACATGCATTTCTACTTTAGTTTATGAATTAAACCCTCCCAAATTCATATAAAACTTCTCAAAAATATGAAATCAAACCCTATCCCATATGCGTATTATAACATGATTGATAAAAAATGTCATTAAAATACTTGACTCTCAATATAAGGTCTAAAATTCGTTAATAAGATGGTGTGGTGGTTTTCCCCTCACTCCGTTCTCGATTCCGTTGCGTTCGGAGCAAAAAATTGTGTGGGAAGCTTGGTTCTCCCCTCCTCTTCCTCTCTTATGACTTCTATCCCGTTTGATTTGTGTTAACCCTAGACCCTCTCTCTAATGGAAAGATATACACTTACAATTTTTGGAGTTTTCTAAATCCCAAACTCTCGAATGACCGAAATGCCCTTAAACGGTGTCAGGATGGTCTAAAATCGTCCCGGGACCCAAACTATATACCCGAGTACACTTTTTTGACTATTTCAACCTTTCCGAAACCAACCGTGACCTAAAAATCACCATCGGAGTCACTTTAAAAAATCCTCTTATTTTACCTCCAAATACGCCACGTGTGAAATTAAGCTTAGACCGAATCAATTAAATCTGAATCATCGAAATAAATAATTTCTCGCAATTAAATAACTTCTTAGGTCATCAATTTAATTAATTTACATTTTCTCCAAAAATATGGGGTGTTACTACCACTCTCACCCGTCTCACCTAGCGCCGCACCCAAACAGGTATGTAATTTCATTTTTTTTCTGTACAAAGATGAATCAAATTTTGAATCCCTATAATTAAATGTAGAGATTTACAGTAGTGAATATAAAGCAACCAAAACAAATTGGGTAAGTACGATCTTAGCTGGATGTTTATGCTAGCCTACTGTAAAAACTCAAAAGTTTTGGTTTTTAATTTCACAACATTGAAAAATAAATTTTGAGTTAGTAACTAATTAAAGTTTGAGATAGGTCTTTGGATACTGTGATTTATCATTTTGTGACACGGTCGGTCATTTACCATGAATGTTTTCATCAAGAAAGATTTTTGAAGATTGATAAAGTTTGACTAAGAGAGAAAATTAAAATATGTCACAAAATTCATCTTTGTTAAGGTGTCATTTTCAGAAGAGTAAAAAATGGTTTTGTTGTGGTTAAATCAAAGTTTTTCTCAATTTGTTGTAAAAAATATGTTGTGTTTGTGGATGAATCAAAGTTGGTTAAATAATTTTTTTTTTTTTTGGGGGGGGGGGGGGGGGGAGGGGGGTAATGGGTTAGCTATGCCTATTGAAATTGTGCCCTTTTGTTGGAAATTTAGTGCACAGAGGCTTCAATGTTTGTTTGAGGAATCGGGTTGTGTTGTTGAGCTTAGGAGGTTGATTGGTTTTGTTTATGGTTCTTTATTTCATTGGCTATTTTTTTGGAACATTTGCAAAATAAATTTATGAAATAAAAGTTGAAAATTAAAATGTTGCAAATCAAGTGGTCAAAAGTATATTTTTTGACATATCATTATATGTTTTCTTAATGAAAATCATTATAAAAATAAATAAAAAAATAAATCTAATGAAATCGGATAAACGGATTTGTAACAAGACTTCTGCCGACTGTCCTGCATTTTAACAGTGTGGACTTGACATGTGACACCTGACGGTGAACCATGGAATTATCGGCACTCTCTCTCTCTTTTTCGAGCTCACCGCCACTGAAACATGTTCAGTCCGCACTGTTAAAATGCAAGACGGTTCGAAAAAGAGCCATACTATATATATATATATATATATATATATAGCCAAATCATGGATATCGAACGAATGGGTGTGAACAAATTTGATAGGAAGATCAATGCAATCAAACATAACATATGTGCATGATGAATATGGATACTCCTAACGAATGAATTCAAAATCATCCTTAGGTGTCAAAGATGTGAATTTATATAACATCGACTCAATGTAATTGACACATCAAAGTCTAAACTTATTTCCACACCAATTACATCTAAAACTATGTAATGCATTTTCAAAACTCTGTCAGGACGTGCAAACCTGTTTTTCACATTTCCAACCAAACTCCCTCAAATATATATTTCCTTTTCAATCTCTTTTGAGGTTTTCATTTTTCTCAACTTAGAGAAATCCTATTGGCCACATTTTTGGCATATGATTATTTTTATTGCCTTGATATTTTTTTTCTTGGGCTCTTTTTAAACGGTGGCTTTCACGGCGTGATTTGTTCGTAGGAAGTTAGATTACAAATTTCCTTCTCCCACCAGTGTGAAGGTTGTGTTGAACGAATGGTAGCTTTGACTTTACATTTTGTATATTACCACTCCTCATGCTCTTAGGTGATATATATACATAGTAATGCTCTTATGCGGACTAGTCCGCATTTTAAGAATGTGGACCGGACATGTGTCATTTAACGGTGCGCCTAGAAATTATCGCCTAAATTATAGGCACACTCTCTTTCTTTTCTGGGCTCACCGTCAGGTGACACATGTACAATCCACACTCTTAAAATGCGGACTAGTCCGTACAAGAGTAGGACTGTATATATATATATATATATATATATATATATATATATATATATATATATATATATATATATATATATATAGAGAGAGAGAGAGAGAGAGAGAGAGAGGTATTTGTTTTGCTCTAATGGGGTGGTGGATTGGGGTTTGTTGTTCCCATGGGGCTTTTCTAGTGGGGTCAGGTGTTAAGATTTTTTTTCAGATTATCTTTTAGTATATTGCTCTTGTTATTTCTATTTTTCATTCTTTGTTTTACATTTTTAGTTTGTAAGTGATCATGTTTCCCCCGTATGGTCGTTAAGTTTAACTAGTTATGAAAGTTCTCTTCAGAATTGTAGTATTCCTCAACTCTAAACCGTAGTGACGTGATAAGTGAGCATATTTTGTTGAGTCTAGAAATTCATGGTGCAACATGCCTTGATACATATTACATAAGTTATTTAGAAAAAATAATATATTCTAGCTTGATTCCTAGACTTTGAAAGATGGATGATTGAAAATTCACATCAATGATTGAGATGAAAGAAACTACACGAAATTTTAAAAATCAGGTTTTAAGATCAAAATTTTTCAAAAGAGGCACGATTTTGATAAAATTACCCACCCCCAAACAAAAACTAACATCGTCCTCGATGTTAAGTAAAATGATTTTTAAAATTGAGAGCAGTAGGGAGGAAAGAGATTACCAGAATCAACCGCTAATGATGTGGACAGATAAATGCAAAAAGAAACCTGAAGAAATGATAAGTAAAAAGGAAAAAAAAAGTGTACAAGTCCATAACATGGTAAAGCATTGGGTGATGTGAAACACCACCCCCAAACAGGATGAGACTAGTAAAAGAAACGTGGGCTGCCTCCCGGTAGCGCTAAGTTTAATGTCTTCAGCCAGACCGAAGGTATCTCACCCTAAGGATAAGAACTATGATGGTGCGGGGAGGAAGAAAAATTGGGTGATGATAATCACCCCCAAAAAAGACCGAAGCGTCAGTCTTATTGGATGAAGGCTAAAATGGTCAATGCACCTATATAGCAAAGTGCATCACGCGATGCAAAGCATCGGTGGACCATGGGAGGGTGGGAAAAAGGGCAAAGGTGAGGGTGAAAAAGTCATGGGTGATTAAGCATCAATCACAGGCCTTATTGAGCTGGAAGGTGAAGGCAACTAGGGACCATAATCATGGTGCTCTAGTTGGTGAGGGAGACGAAATGGGGTGGAAATAGTGATGGGGTGGGGCTCATAGAAATGACACGACCGTTCTATAAATGGACGATGGTAATGGTCGTACCGTGACACACCGGGGAGCCGTCGATGGGAAAAATCAACACCACAAGAGAGTGGCGGGCATGGAATAACAAGATTGGTGTCATGAAAGTGGAGAGTAGCACCATAAATACTCTCATGGGTGGGGGATGGTTTTAGGTTAGGATCTAAAAATGTATATGGAAACATGAATTGTGTAAAATCAAGATCCAAACCAGGTGGTGGGATAATGGGTGGTTCCGGTTGGATAAATGGTGGGGGAAAATGATCCAACTCAAGAGTGGGAGACACACACTCCTCATGAGGCACAGAGTGATCCTCAAGGGCACTCATAGGAGGAAGTGTGGAAATAAATGAGTGAGTGATCAAATTCCCCAAAAGAATATCACCGATGAATGGGGTAGTTGGTTCAAATGAGGCTCCAAGATCGGAGATAGAGGAATCACTAGAAATAATGGGCTCAAGATGAGCCAAGCATGGTGGAACAAGATCCATATCCAGATAGGTAGGAACTATCTCGGATTCAATCTCGAGAAAATGGTGATCACTCATAGCCGGAGCTAACCTAGGATGAAGTGGTTCCTCGGGAACACACACAGTAGGCTCAATGGGTGTAGACGCGGGCATTCTTTTGGATTCGGTGGGAAAATCAAGGTGAACCTCAACTGTAGGTTCATTTGGACAAAGCGGGATTTGATCAGTCTCACTATCTTCAAATACGTCAACACAAATGTCAACTTGAGGCCCAGACCACCCGGGATGGTCTCAACATCGAGATGCTTGGGAGGATAGGGTTGGTCACACTCAAAATTAGTGGTACAAGGCGACGCATCATCACTTTATGTGGGGGCAATAATGGGTTGACTTGGGGTGAAGTCCGACTCTCAGTCACACTCAATTTCATTTAATCTTTGTTCAAGCCATTGGAGGGATTCATTTTGGATTTGAGTGGCTTGCTCTTGCTCGAGTATGAACTTTTGCAAGAGTATTTAGAGTGCGGATGTGGATGGTGGTGGTGGTGGAGTGACGGGTGGTGGTGGTGGAGGTGGTCACAACTCACTAGGATGCGTAGAATACTCATATGAAATGTGGGGAACGGGGTCAAGTTCATCATACACGAAAGGATCGCCTTCGTGATGGATAAATTGTTGATACTCATAGGGTGCGTAGTGAGGGAACTGATCGTGAACGGGTGCGCAAGGTTTCCATGACAACCGTTGAAACGTGTGAGGATCCGCAACATCGGGTTGGTATTTATATTGGGTGGGAGGGTGATCAGGCCTCCACGAATTACTCGGGTACTCACACAACTCGGGATTAGGTATATCGGGATAATAGGCTGAGGTAAGTTCCGAAACAATGTCATATGGATACACATGTTCCATGGTGGGTTCATAGGGATATGACAAGTACGGACACTCATGGGACATGTGATCGGCATAAGAACAATGGGTGCATGACAAAATATACGACAAGTCGACACTTGACACCGAGAGTGATGGAATAGGAGGTGCCTACATAGATGGGTCAAGAGTATCTACGGTACTCGTGAGAGAGGTGAAACCACTAAGGATATCATAAATAAATGGCTCGGGATCACTCTCACACGTGTCGCGTGACAATGAAAAATGACAAAAGTAGTCCCGTAAAGGACGCTCTTCGACCATGTGGAGAGAAATATTTTTGTGAATTTTTTAAATTTTTTCAAAAGGAGAGAAAATATTTTTGGATTTTCTAAAAATAATGGATGAAAATATTTTTGGAGTTTTGTGAAAAATAAAGGAAGAAAATATTTTTGGATTTTTCTAAAATGAAAGAAAGAAAATATTTTTGGATTTTTTTTGTAAAAAGGTTGGGGGGAAATATGGACTCTTGATTTTGGACGAACCAACTAAAATCGACTACCGAATATGAATTGGACTCACATGCAAGTCAAGGTGAAATCCTAACTAGGACATAGCCAATTATTATCGTTAAATTTAGTGAAAGGGGTAGTCAAATTTTAATTAATTCTGCGGCGATAAAAATCACGAAATTTATCCTAGTGATCGCCTTTGCAAAAATGTTCTCCTATTGGGCTACCTAGTTGATTGATTTTAAATTTAATGATAGCTAAAGTAGCACACAATGGTAAGCTAGTGAGTCGGGTGATGAAATCTCTTATCGTGAGTGACCGGGTGTACGTCTTAGTTGATTAATTCATCATACACATCTGAAAATAAATGCGAGAATAAAATCAAATAAGAGCACACAAGCACACACAATAATTTACTCGCTGACAGGAGAGGCGAGAGGGTTTAGAAATGTACCTCCCACAATTTTTACGCCGTGGGGTGCCGAAAACTTTGAGTCGACCGGGGGAAGATCACACCTATCTCATCTTTCCCGGGAGTCCTACCGACCTAAGGTAGAGAGGCTTCTAAACCCTCGCCTTTGGGCTCCCTCTCCCTACCTTGTCCAGTTTCCCTATCAGGCTTTCCTTTGCAATTAATTATTACAAAATAAATGAAAAATAATTTGGTGTCTCTAAGCACCGCAATACAAGCCAAGGATAAAAATCCTAGTACTAGCCTTCTAAAAATATAAAAATGGTACAAAAAGAATAAAGTGAGAAAAATAAATGAACTAAAAGTTGAAATCCGCTCCAACTGCTTCACGCTCTCAAGACAGGCAACATCGCCATTTGATAGAAAAAACTTTTCGATATATTTTTCATCGTTGCTTGAAAAGATCCTCTAATCAAAATCCTCAAATACCTACAAATATAACAAACACAAGTGTAGAGGTAAGTAAGGGTATCAATCCACATCAAGGGGGTAAGGCAAGGGACAAACTCAATTGTAATTCATGTTTTATTTTCTTTTTGGGCTTTTTACTTTTTCTATTTTTTTTAGCGTTTCAAATATTAAAATAATTTTCAAGGGTGAGGATGTGAAATAAGACTAAACTAAATTAAAGATCTAAACAACTAACTAAAAAGTGACTAAAAAGAAAAATAAAGTCTAAGACTAAATTAAAAGATAAATGAGGTAAATAAACGTGAGAACAATCAAAGAATGTGATTACACCACAAATTTTAGCTATTCTAACTAATTAATTTAATTAATTGAATTTTCCCAAATTAATATAAAAATTACAAATCAACTCTCATTGCAAATGTAATTTTAATAGCAGCTTTTTAGAATATTAAGTTTAACACTTCACAACTCTAGAAAAATATATCTACACTCCTTTTAATTAATCACCCGCTAGGATCGATTTATCAAAATTTGTATAAATCATAGAAATTGAAACTATAGTTGAAATTCAAGTAATAATACCCCACTTAAGAAACCCCTATCTCTAGTTCGAATCTAAAATGGGTATTATAACTTAGAATTACGATTTTCTCCCGAAAATCATTTATCCTCTCTCGAGGCGTAAATTTAAGGGTGAGGGATCAAAATTAATATTCAAAAGGAATTTTCAAGTAATCAAAATAATTAAATGAAAATAATATCAAATAAGGGTTCCCCCACCCCTTGAAAGGGGATTTAGCCTAACATGGTATGAAATTTGACAAATTAATAATCAAAGGCATAAAATAAATGAGAAGAGAAGAGAACAATCAAACCCAATCTCTTGATGCTTAATTGAACTTCAATCCATGAGTTGAAATTAATATCCCTCAATTTGAATGATCCAAACAAAATTACATCAAAATTTCACTCAAATTAATCCTCACAACAACTTATTTTTCCCTCACTACCTAAAAAAATAAAATAAAAATTCTAATCTAAAAAACTACACTAAAATGGTATTTCTCTCTCTAAAACCGTAGATGGGGTTTCTAGCCTCTTTGATTAAAAATGGTCTTCATCTTCTTTTTATAGTAGGCATGGAGCATGGGGTAGTTTGGGTAGGGATTAAATGGACATGATGGGTGTGAAGATAAGTTGGGGTTAAAATAGAAAATGCACAAATGTGCATGGGTTATGTGAGGTCATGTGGGAAGTGGGGGTGGTGAGGATAAAAACAAATCATATTTGGTTAAAAGGGTTCGGGGGTATTTATGAAAAAAGGGTTAAGTGGGTTAGATGACATGTGGCTTTTATATCGGTGTTTGACTTTGGTTAAAAATCGTGGAAAGGTGAAATGGGTGAAATTGTTGGGTATTGGATTGAAGATGGGTTTGGGATTAGAGAATTTTGGTTCACGGGTTTCGGGGGGGGGGGGGGGGGGTTCTTCAGGTTGGCCGGGTTGGATGGTATAGGAGGTCGGCGACGGGCTGGAGGTTGAGGTTCGATGGGGGTTTCGTCATGGGCGAGTTATGGGTTGGACAGCCGCCGGAGCAGGGGTGGCGGCGTTAGGAGGTTCAGGGGGTGAGGTAGCAGGTATAAGGGGTCGTCGGACTGGGGTGGATCGCCGACGGGTTGGAGCGATCGGGTTGCGGCCGGAAGTGGATCGAGGAGAGAAAGAGAGGCTGGATTGTCGCTGGGATTTTCGAGTTTGGTTGTTGGGGTATCAAGTTGATTTCGGGTTTGATGGGGGATGACCTTAGGTCGTTTGAATGGAGGTGAAGGTTGGTAGATAGTGTGATGGTGGTTTCGGTTGTTAATGGAGGTGAGATGAGAGAGATAAGAGTTGGGGAAAATAATGGGTGTAGGTTGTGACAGCTATGGTGGGGATAAGGGAATGGGTTTGATAATGGTGGTGTGTGGTTTTGGTGATGGGTTTTTGTTTGGTTATGGTGGGTATGGAGATAGGAGAGAGAAATGGGTTTGGTGTTTGATGGTGGGGTGTAGTTGGGTGTGTGAAGGTGTAGGAAGTTAGTGTGAGGGTGAGTTGAGTTGTTTTGGTGTGTGTAATGTGTATAGTATTGGGGTCCGAGGGATTGTGTGTGTTTAACTTATGATCCCTAAAAAAAAAAATTAAAACTAACAATAAAATAAAACAAAATAAAAATTTAACTAAAATTAAAATCAACTAAAATAAAAATGACATGACACGACACACTATACAAACTCTAAAAAAAAACTAAACACAACTAAAATAAAAACTATAAAAATAAAAATTAATAAAAAAATGAAATAATAATAAACTAAAAGAAAATATAAAAATTAATACACGACGCGCTAAAAAATCCTAAAAATATATACATGACTCAATAAAATAAAATAATAAAAAATAAAATAAACCTTAAAAATGGAATGACACAAATAAATTAAAATGGGACAAACAAAACACACATGGTTCGGGACAGGTTTAGGGTAGGCTAGGATACGGGACAAGGGTAATTAGCTCCATAATCGACACAATTGCCTTGAAATACGCGTTTGAACACCGCAACGTGCATTCGACCTACAAAATAGACAATAAAGCGCATAAGATCATTATTGTCGAGAATTAGCAACTAAAATACATCTATTCGGGTATAAAATGGACACTTTTGGGTGCTTATCACACCACCCCAAACAGAGCGTTGCTAGTCATCGAGCAATAAGATAGAGATAAAGAGAAAGATAAGAAGCCAAAATTGTACCACTTTCGCGGGCAGTTGCGATTGCACTTAGCATTTGCAATAAGCCTTTAAACCTATAGGTTGCCCTACAGGACGAGTTGTGTATCGTGAGGGTTTGCAGGGAATATACCCACAAAATTCTTTACCAACCTTGAGGATTGCAAGGAAGGCAAAATCACATTTGGAGATGGTAGTAGGTCTAGGATTTTAATATGTGGATGTGTAGAGATACCCGGATTTTCTAAACTAGAGAATGTGTTATACGTAAAAGTGTTGAAAGCAAACTTAATTACATAAGCCAACTGTGCGACGCAAACTTTGAGGTAACGTTTGATCCACCCGAATGTAACATATATGATTAATCCGGTGAACATTTACTACAAGCAGTGAGGACCGAAGATAAATGACATGAGATCATTCCCAAGTTCTCATTTGTGTGAAATAGTGCCACACTCTCCTCTATGGTCCTTTGGCATCAATGTCTAGGTCATGTAAACTTTAGACATATTGAGACTTTAGGTGGTAAGATATACATTCTCCTGATGGTTGATGACTTTTCTAAATACTTTGTCATGGGATTTCTTTGAGAAAAGTTCGGTGTGGTTGAGTCCCTAACAACCAAGTCTTGTCTCCTACAAAACCATGGTGTCACTATTAATCAGATACGTAGTTACAATGACACTAAATTTAAAAAAGATGAAGTGAATTGCTATTGTGATGGAGTGGGCATCAAACACGATTTTCAGGTTGTTCGTACTCCTTGATAAAATGGGATAGTTGAGAGGAAGAATAGAATGATACATGTGATATCTAGATCCACCTTTTTGAGAGAAACGCGCCTAAACATTTTTGGGCAGAGGCAGTGAGCACTGCATGCCATTTGACGAATAGGGTATATGTTCATTCGCACACACTACACACGCCATATGAGTTGTGGATAGGGAAGAAGCCTAACCTATTTAAGCACCATATATCTTTGACTCATTTGAGTCTATATTATATAGGTGATCATTTAGTTTGGAAATTGTGACAACATTTGAGTCCAACCCTTGTTTTCCAAATAACCTCAGACTCTACATTTGATCCTTCTACAAGTTCCTAAAGGTAGTATACCAACACCACACACTAGGACTACATACATACATACATACATACTTACATACATACATACATACATACATTATCTCATGCTATATTTTTTTGTGTGTCATTTAAATCCCTTAAAATTAATTTTCTACTATTTTTGGGAAGTGTTAAATAATTTCTAAGATTTTTAAATGATTTTTAGAAATTAAATTTGGTTGTATATAAACCTTAGGGACTGTTTTGCAATTTCTGTTTACGGCTTAAAGTTGGCTTGGGTAGAAACCGAAAGCACTAGAGACTTCAAGGTGTAAAATTTAATTATTTTGATATGCGTTTTATAACCCGTATTTGGTCTACACGTGTTGCTATTTCATTAGCTGATTTTGTGTTTCTTTACTCTCACAGACTTGTGTTTCTTTGAGAACCCTTGGATCAATGTAATCAACGATCTGCATGTGTTTAGACTTAATCCAAGTGCATCCTTTTTAACCAATCAAGGTTGGCTATTTGCACCTCTTTATTTTAACCCTTAGATTGGATGTCAAACGGTCAAATTTAATCTTAGCCATTGATTGCCACTGAGATTCTCGATCCTTCCTCATGCACTACATAAACGACCTAAGGCTCAACCATTTGAGAATTTTGCCTTCGTCCAAACCTAAGGGAAAATAACAGTTAATTAGAGATAGAATAAAAGTTAGAGAGAGAAATAAAACCCTAAACCTAAATCTGTCCAAATCTCACCAGAAAACCCTTTTCTGAGAGTAAATAGTTTGAGATTTGAGAAGTTTATCCTCTATAGTTATATATCTCTTTCCCAACTTAATCATGTTGGTTAAATCTCTGTTTCTTTTCATAGAATTATGAGATTAAGCCTCTGTGATACAGATCCACTTGGATAGATCTTTGTCTTGACTTCTTATTTCGAGAAATCTTGTTTTGTTGGTTATTTTCAAACTGTTATGTTGATTTCAAACCCTAAACCAACAAAATCTTTCCTAAAGTCAATTTACTCAAATATTCAAACTTAGATATAGTTGAGATCTTGATTGGGGATTTCACTTTCTAATATTTCACGTTTTGTAAAATAAGTACATATTTTAAAATAATGAAAGTGAATAGGATCTTAGCTAGTTTTTATAGCAAGCTTCCCTCTTGATCTGCGGATATTTTAAAGATCCAAAGTCTGATTAGTTTGACTAGACTAATTTTTGAAATCTTGCATATTTAGTGATCTATTTGTAATTTGTTACTCATTTTGTCTGTACTTAAGCATATGTGAGTTTCATGCATGTGATTTAGAGCACATCACCACATACACCTTCACACTACTATACTAAAAAGTGTTGGTATTGAGATATTTGACTTTAGAGTCGACGTAAAGCTAAAAGGAGTAAAGTTACAAAGTTGGGTGAACATCAGTAACATCATAACCTTGGGAGAAGTCAAATGCCAGAGGAGTTGGTACAATTTCTGAACTTAGTTTAGGTTTGATTATGTGTCTTGATTGTTATATATCTTATAATATGTTTGTTGTTTTTAGTGGACTTTTTACTTTTGTGGTGTAGAGGTCACCGTGGATGTTTCCCCAATTGGGTGGGGTTTTACCACATTAAAATTGCTTGTGTACACTTCCTCTTCCTCTCATCCCTTTCTTAAGGATGTGTTAGTTTATTTTGTTTAAGTTTTGCTTTTCAAAACTGGTAAATCTATTACTGAAATTACTCGTTCATACTGTTTTACACATCATGTGTTTAAAATTTATTTTAAGAAAAGAGTTTCTTTAACATACTGTTCGGAACTATTTAGATGGTTTAACCTTGAATTAAACGACTTAAGTGGTACTTTTTCAATTGGTATCACAACTTTTAGTTTTTAAAAAATTCTTTAGATCTTTAGTTTCTGAAATTGTTTTCTCAAAACAAATTATGGACAAGAAATTTGAGAGACTAGGTAACCTGTCCAGGTCCCCTCTCTTTGATGGAAACAACTTTCCTTAGTGGAAGGTAAGAATGGTTGCATTCATCCAAGGGACTTTGGGAGATGATGTCTGGGAAGTTATTTAATATGGTTACACTTTTCCTACTAAACGAGACGCTGAAGGAAGTACTGTGAGGATTAGAAAATTACTAAGTGAATTCGCTACAGAAGAGAAGCAGGTTTCACTTAATAACAATAAAGGCCAAAATGTCATATACATAATTATTAATAAACATGAATTTAAAAGGATATCATTATGTTCTACCTCTAAAGAAGCATGGGACACCCTAGTGACTGCACATGAGGGTGATACTAAAGCTGATAAAACTCAAATGTTAATCCAGCACTATAATTCCTTGATCATGACTGAGACTGAGTCATTTGATGACTTCTATATTAGACTGACAGACATTATGACCAGATTGCTTGCTAAAGGGATTGTTTATGATAGAAAGAAAATTGTCTCTAAAATACTAAGATCACTTCCACAAAAATTTGATAATAAGAGATATGCAATTGAGGAGATCGATGATCAAAATCTTACACTTGAACTCCTCACTAGAAAATTGAGAAATGTGGAAATGGAATTAGAATTTAAGAAACAATTAACCCAGTCCCAAAAGAGACGGTCTACCTCCAATCTTGTTTTTTCATCTAAGTTGACCACACCTGAATTTAGCATACTTAACATTGACTTAGACTCTGATGAGGATCATAATTTAGATATATTAGATAATCAGATTTCCTTAATGTCTAAACCATTTAAGAAAATTGTGAACTTTCAAAATAAAATAGCAAAAAGACAAGGCAAACCTACTTGTCCAAATTAATCTAACAACCGGCCTCATGGGAGAAGACAAGAAAAATACCAGTTTCACAATCATAAGAGATATGAGAAAGACTTTAAAAGTGTAAAATCCTAGATATGTGGAAAGTTAGGACACATAGCTAGTGATTATAGAGTTAACTTAGAAAAAATTCACAAACATAATAGGGCTCAATTAAGCAAGAATTGTGATGACTCAAGTGACTCTGAAAATGATGACCCTGAGTCATCTAACACTTTTGACCCTTGTATGTCATTCTTTGTTAAGATAATCTACAATGATGATGAGGAATATGATCATACTATGACTGATATTATGCCTACTGGTTTATCTACCTTATTGCTTGAGAATGTTGATAATGCTTCCAATGCCGTGTGTGTGAGTCAAAGGGAACACTCTATTGTTGATGTCAATGTGTGTGTGAGTTCTAAAAATGAACCACTAGGGGACACTGCACACTACACACTTAGCGACTTCGAAAATGATGTCAATCCTGACATTCACACACTGTACACAAAAACTCTCAAGAAAAGTACTATGCTTAAAAAGGTAGTCAAGGATCTTACACAGAAGATAAAAACCTTAAGTCTGATGATCAAACAAAATGCTGAAGAGTACACTACTCATTGTTTAACTCATGAGAATGAAACCAAAAACTTTCAACGAAAACTGAAAGTGTTGTTTAACTCTAATGAAATTCTGGAAAAGAAGTACAAAGCAACGTTGTTAGAATTGGAACAAACAAAAGAAAAAACAGCCACAGTCGTCAAAAAGTTGGCAAAATTTGAAAATAATTATAAATGTTTTGAAGATTGTGTTGCTGAAAGAAAAATCATTTCTGATGATAGAACTAGAATAAGGCTTTGTCTCAACTCTAAGACACAAACTACAAAATTTGTACTAATAAAGTTTGTGTTTGGTGGCAAAAGACCCATTGAAACTTGACCGATTTTCAAGGTTTAAAAAATGAGTTTGATAAAAACCAACTGAAGTTAGACATTGGTGAATCTAGCGACTCTAAGCTTAATGTTGAACGAAAAAGTAAATATGTATTCCCCCCTATTCGATAAGAAGATTTGACGTTTCATCATGTGCCACCTAGGAACAAGACTAGAGCTCAAAACCTAGACAAACCTTTGAATAAAACCTTTCCTAAGGTTATGAGTTCAACGTGCCATCTTTACTGCTCCTATTGTGATGTCTATGGATATTCCCTTAACGGTTTCTATTCTAAACGTCTATGTAATCCAGTCTATAACTCTCCTATTTACCATAACTTCAACTATTCTAGGAGAAGCCGAAATAAATACGTCCTTCCTAGACAACCAGATAAGAATTCTAACTATCCTAATAGAAGGAAAAGGTTTAATACTAAAAGTCAATCTACAAGAAGGAATCCTAGATTATATTCTAGACCAATTGCTTCAACTATTTATAACAATAATAAAATTGTGCAAAAATCTTTAAAAGAAAATATAGAAGCTCACAAGTTTTATCAAATCTGAGCTAATAAGCGCAAATTGAAAACTAGAGCAATTTGGGTTAGAAAAGATGATCTATTACCCCAATTAAAATGCAACATAATGATAAGTTCTTTTAGAGTTGAACATACTACAAATAGATGGTATTTAGACTCAGGATGTTCCAAACATATGATCGGGGATGATTCTAAAATCTCAAACAAAAATAACTTCTCCGAAGTAAAAGTCTTGTTTGGAGATGGTGTATCAACCCATATCATTGGTAAATGAAGACTCCATGAAGAAGGATTACCCATTCTTGAGAATGTTCTCTTGGTAAAAGGACTTAAAGTCAATTTACTAAGTATATCACAATTTTGTGACTCAAACCATACTATCACTTTTTCAAAGAACAATTATAAAATTTAAAATGAAAATGGTGACTATATTGTTATAGGACTTCGTACTCTAGATAACTGTTACACAATCAATCCAAGTACAGAGGTCTGTAACATTGCCAGAATGGATGACAATGAGATATGTCATAATAGGTTGGGTTACATTAACTATGATAGTCTTGGAAAATTGTGTTCCCAAGAGATAGTTAGAGGTCTTCCCAAGATTAAACCAATTTTAAACATTATTTGTGGTCCATGTCAAGAAGGGAAAATTATTAAGGCTCCCGATAAGAAAGTTAAAGAAGTTCTATCCACTAAACCTCTAGAACTCATCCATATGGACCTAATGGGTCCTTCTCGTACTGTTAGTCTTTATGGGAAAAGTTACATCCTTGTTATGGTTGATGATTTCACTCGATTTACCTCCGTTGCCTTCTTAGGAAAGAGAAATTGCTACATCTTGAGAGATAAAGAGAACTTCTGAAATTTCAACTCCCGGAGTGATGAGGGGATATTTTTAGGTTATTCATCATCGAGTAAGGCTTATAGGGTGTTAAACTTGCAATCTCTAAGGTTTTGGAGTCAATAAACGTCATGACTAGAAATGACGAGCCACTAGCGTCTATTAGCCCTAGCACCCAGTGTGAGGATGATGCACCCCATGGTGATTATCCCATCTTTCCTCATACTACCTCGATGGACCCCACTCTAGATTTAGAGGATCCACCATTTTGGGTTCGAAAGAGTTATGACCCTTTCACTATACTTGGTGATCCCATACTTGATGTCAAGACTCGTGCTCAACGTGAGAATGATGTTAGCTACCTTTACTACACCTCCTTAATCAAGCCTAAAAATGTTAAAGAAAAACTCAAGGACGAGCACTAAATATCCTTTATGCAAGACAAATTGCTTTAGTTTTGCAAAAATGGTGTTTAGGAGTTATTCCCCGACCTAGAGAGACAAATGTGATAGGTACCAAGTGAATTTATAAGAATAATATGTATAAGAATGGTACCATAGTTCGCAAAAGGGGTCGATTGGTCGCTCAAGGATATACACAGATTGAGGGTGTAGACTTTACCAAGACATTCGTTTCCATTGCTAGGATTGATTCGTCAGCTTAATACTTGCCATAGCATGTCATATGCGCTTCAATTTATATCAGATGGATGTCAAGAGTGCCTTCATAAATGTCATTCTATAGGAGGAAGTTAACATGGAACAACCAAATGGGTTTGAAAACCTAAAGCACCTGGGACATGTTTTTTTATCTTAAGAAGACCATGTATGGTTTGAAGCAAGCACCCTGTGATTGGTACGAGAGGCTCACTTCTTATCCCTTAGCTCATGGCTTCAAGAGAGGGGGAGTGGATAAGACATTATTTTTTAAGGGTGAGAGTGGTTTTTTTTGGTTGCCCAAGTCTATGTGGAAAACCCAATATTTAGATCCATGTCTTCCTAACATGCTCATACGTTTGAAGAGGAGATGAAAAGCGAGTTTGAGATGAGCATGGTTGGTGAGTTTACGTTCTTCCTAGGTCTCCAGTTTCATCAATTAGGGGATGGAATATTCACATCTTAATGCAAATATGATAAAGACCTAGTGAAGAAATTTGGTTGACACCTCTAAACAATCTCTCACCCCTATGGGTACATTAACTAAACTTAGTAAAAACACTTTAGGAAAGGACATAGAGAAATCCCTTTATAGGAGAATGATAGGTAATCCACTCAAATTAATAGCTAGTCGTCTCGAGAATGCCTTTAGCGTTGGAGTCTATGCATGATACCAGGCATCCTAAAAAGAGTCTCACTTTCTCACACTTAAACATGTCATCAAATATGTGAGTGGCACTCCTTCTTATGATATTTGGAATTCCTTTGATATTGATGATCGTTTGTCTACCTATTCGGATGTTGATTGGGATAGGGATGTTGATGGTTGTAGGAGCACCTTAGGTGGGTGTTTTTTCTTTGGGAGTTCTCTTGTCTCATGGTTGAGAAATAAGCAAAAGTCTATATCTTTATCCATGACGAGGGCTGAGTATATTGCCACCGGGAGTTATTGCATGCAACTCTTATGAATGAAGTAAATATTGGAAGATTATGGGATTTCACAAGGTACAATGATTATTCCTTATGATAATACGAGTGCAATCCATATATCTTGTAATTTGATCTAACATTATCGCACAAAGCACATTAGGATATGTGAGCATTTTATTCGTGATCTCATTGAGGAGATGGTCACCGAACGTCAATTAGCCGATATTTTCACGAAACCTGTAGATGCACTTAGATTTGAGGATCGTAGGATGTTTTTTGGGTATTTACTTCGTTGATTGAGTTCGGGTACTTTATCTAGTGTATTATGTTTATCATTTTCATACCTTATATTCTTATTGCTAGATTGTATTGATATGTTTTCTGTTTGATATGTTTTAAAAAATTCCAAAAAGAGTTTTATTTTTATGAAAAATTTGGAAAAAAAACAAAAAGATTTCATTTTAATAATTTTTTTTGAAAAGGATAAAAAGATTTTTATATTTTCAATTTTTACTATATATGGATGAACATTAAGATATTTGAATCACCCCTACATTCCATCCATTCACGCGAGTTTTTCGTAGTGCTTTGACATGACTTTGTTTCATTAGTGTGTAGATCATTACGTTGATTATTTATGATTAATTTTTACATGTTAGACTCTTTGTCACCTTTATTGCACGTGTGCATGAACTTTTTGAACATTGTACTTACTTGTCATGTGTCGAATACGATGTTATCATCTCAATTTTTCTTAATAACGAACAAAATGTGAAAAGAGATAAGTTGCGCATGTAAGAACCATTGCCTGAATTTCTTTTCTAGAAAAATATTGTTATATGTTAAGGAATGAAAAGGGGCTACGAAAGATCAAAATATTCTTTGCGTTAAAAGCCACCATTTGTATAAAATAGCCTAAAAGGATTAACGACACACAATAGAAGTGACAAGGTCCTTTAGTTTATATCCATTAATTCTTTGCTACATATGATCTTTATGATTTCTTCAAAATATCTGAGAGTGAACTCTTCTAAATGGGAGATTTTGAGGGAGTTATAAAGTAGAAGATCAAAGGGTATGCACAACATACTTTCTTGAATAACATTAAATAGTTTGGCATTATTAGTGTGAGAATCATTCAAATTCATGCATATTGATTAAGTTGAGTCAATTTCATTTGAGTTCATTATTTTACACCGAGGGTAGACTTTGAGTTCTTTATTTTGAAGTGTCTCATGACTTCATGCACCTATGATATGAATGTTAATGTTGATTTGCCTATAGATAATGTTCACATAATTACATTTCGTTTTCACGATTCAGATATTTTAGTGTAATTCCATGGTGACTATATATTTTTTGTACCTATATGTACTTTTTATACTTATACTTGAAAATATGTTGAATGATTTTCAGCAATAGTTGGTATGCCTTTTACATTATCATTACATGCACTTTATCGATTATCTTTGTGATGATACATTTGCTTCTTCATGTGATGCTTATTATTCATGCTTAGCTTCCTAACCTTTGTCTATTACAGACAAAAAGGTGGAGAATAAATTGAGGGGGAGTTTTATTTTTCTTTTAAATCTCATACGCATCATGGTATTTCTTGTTTTGTATGTGTAGGTCTCTTCCGTTTTGATGAGAATCTCATGGACTACACAAAATGAAGACAAAGCTAGCCAAGGGGAGAACAAGTTTCAGTTGAAGACACAATTTTATATATCGTTCCTGTAAGGACATTTTTCTCATGTCCAACATGTTACATTTGTGTATGTCGTACGCCGCTACATTTGGCACATCACCTCACGATCTCACATGACGGCCTCTATCCGAATTCCGGGAATCAAGCATTCAACATCTCCATTAATGTGTCCCACATCTGCCTCAACGACTACATGTTCCATGATTTTAGGGACTTAATGCAAGTGGTACGCAAGGGAAGTCAAAACAGTGAAAAAAGGCACGATAGGAGTGTTCAAGGGCATTTTCGTAATTTCACATCCATAGTTCGGAGGTCTGGTCAACTGGAAAGTTGAAGAGCTCGCCGCAACTAAGATACTGGAAAAAACGGCACCTCAATCCGAGCTACGGTGAAGGAGTTATGATCTTTTGAAGATGGATAAAATTCCTTAAAGAATGTTGTTTTTTTTGTACGCTGGATAGAATTTTAGAGTTTTAAGAACATGGGACTCTTCATATTTTTTCCTATAAATACCAACTTCGGGGGAGTTGTTTTGCAAGACTTTAGAAGACGTTTTTTAGAGTCCAAATTACTCTAGTCTTCATATTTTTTGAGTCCCAATACTCATGTTTTGATTCACACAATTGCCAAACCTTTGTGAATCTTTTTGGTAATCCAAGAACACAACTTTGGTTTGTTCAACCCTTGTGGAGAAGCCATTTCTCTTCTCCATTGCAGCCCTACTGGAAAGGGATAGTTCCAGCCGCGACTATAGAATCCGACACCTGAGGGTATTTCTGTGTCACACTGTTTCTAGCCGTTGCTTTGAAGGTTAGACACCGTGCGTTACACTTGTGGGCGATTATCAGGTTGTATGTAAGTCAATGGTCTTGTAAATTCTTTAAAGTTCTAGAAATAAAAGGTTTTACCCTTCGGGGATTTTTCCTTAACTTTGTGTCGCATGCTTTATATTTGATGGGTTGATTTAGATGCATGTTTAAGGGTTGAATTTATTTGGTTTAAAAGTAGACGCTAATTAAATAAGCGTTCTTGGAAACTTACGAATTTAATTTAAATCGATATTACACGACGTTTTCAAATTGGTATCAGAGCGGGTTACTCTAAATTATCGAGTGATTTTGATTTTTAAAGTTTTTTTTCCTGATACAATTTGACTTCTCATATCGTCAAATTGGTATCAGAGCAGGTTGTGTAAATTTATCGCGTATTCCTATTTTCCGCAAAAATTGTGTGATATTGATTTTTAAAAAAAAATCAGTTTTATGAAAAATCGTAATTTTTCCAATGGAACGCCCATTTAATGAGGAGCTTATTTTTGAAAAAATTCATGGCCATGCTGAAAATTTAAAAAGTTTGAATTTGAAACTTTGCAAAAGAATTAAAGTTTTGGAAAAAGAAAATTCTCTCTTTAAAATTAAGATTGAATATTTGCAAGAGTTCCAAACTCAAAGTAATATTTGTCGTGAGCACTTTGGTAATTTGTGTATTGATTTTGATTATTTAAAAATTGCCAAAAACGAGAGTGATGATAGGGTCCTATTTATAGAAAAGGAATTGGAGGACCTTAAAAATTCGATGGTTTATGTTTGTGCCAAAGATGAAAGAAATATTTTAATCAATGAGTTTGTGGCACGTGAAGAGACTCTTAGGGAAAAGTTTGCTTTAATTGAGGGGGAGAGGGATACCCTTTTAGAAATTGTTGAAAATTTAAAAAAGCAATCCCTGTCTTGGGAAGAGTCTAATTTGTTGCTTAAATCAAATAATTTGAAGATGAAAAATGATTTAAATGATTCAAGTAGGTTTGATTGTGATGGTAATGGCTCATCTTGTTCTCATGCTTTTAGTGCTAAAGCCAAAACCATTATTTGTTTTAGAGGGTCAATCAATCCTAAGGACATTAGAAAAGATCACACTTTAGGTAACATTGCTTCCGTTTACACATGTTCACATTGTGGTAGGAAAGGTCACCTTAGGAGATTTTGTTTTGATCTTGGAAGAAGTCCTAGGATGTCGAAGTCTAGTGTTACCTTGGTTCCTAAATCCCCCACACGTTGTTTCACATCTATTTGGGTTAGGAAATCACTTTTGGATACACTAGATTTTAGACAAGTTGATTCTCGTTTGCTTGCACATGATTCTTCTCTTGCCATATCATATAGATGATTGTGTTCGCATGTGTGTCATACGCTAGTTATGATTTTTGATATATGTTTGCTAGCGTTGTGACATGTACTTTTTGTATAGATTTTTTATTTTTGGAAATATTTTGAGAAAATCCAAAAAGATTTTTCTATTTTGTTTGCACCGTTTATGGATGAACACTTTGGATGACCGAGTCACAACTTCATTCCATTATTTTCATGTGACTATTTGATAGTGTTTTGAGACAATAGGTCAATTCATCCATGTGCTTTATAATGTTTGGAGTCATTAAGATGTAATTAAGTGTTACTTCCTACATGTTTGACTCATGTTTCCTTTATTGCACACATGCACGGATTTGTTTGATTATTGTGCTTGTCTTATCACATGTTGGTTGGGTGTTTTCAATTCAATCCTATCCTTAAAACGAACCAAGTGCGATAATTTTTTATAAGGAAATTGTGCATATAAAAACCGTTTTGTGAGTTTGTGTGCTTTCTTTAAAAACGGGAAAGGGCTGCGAAAGGTTCATTTTACCTTTGCGAATACTAAGCCACCGTTAAATTGGACCTAAAAAATTGAGGTATTTTATTATTCGGGGTCCAAAGAGGTTTAAAAGAGCCCAAAAAAATTTAAAGGCAATAAAAAGAGATTCATGCCAAATTATGGGCCATTTAGGTTTTTGCACCAATTCTCCAAAGTTTGAGAATTTAGATTACCTCTAAAAGAATATATATATGAGGGAGTTTGGTTGGAGAATTTAAAACGGGTTTGCACGTCCTTGAAATGCTTGAAAATGCGCTACATAGTTTTGGACGTTATTGGTGTGGAAATCACTTTGACTTTGATTTGTTGATTTGCATAAGACGATGTCATTTAAATTCAACAAATTTTTACACCTAAGGATACTTTTGATGATTATTCGTTAGGGGTACACATATGCATCGTGCACATATGATTGATTGAGTTGATTTACCTATCGAATGTGTTCACACCCATTCATTCCGTTTCCATGACTTGGTTGTTTGAGTTTAAATCCATGGTGTGATTTTTGTAGCATTTTTTTCAAAAGGTATCTATTTTTTTTTTTGTATGAAAAATTTGAAAAATCAAAAATAGTTTGCGAAGATTTTTTTAGCATCTCCTTGCAAGAGCACGTTTGTCATTTGATTGATGCCTTGATTTGTATACCGTGACGCCCCGATTTTTCTTGCTTATTTGATTCATTCTTCTTATTTGTCTATTTGGGGACATCATAAAAAGGGGGAGAAAGAATTATCATTTTATGGGGGAGTTTGAATTTTGGGGGAGTTTTGAGATTTGACTTATGCTTATCATATATTGGTATCTATGTTTATCTCATTTCAAACTCGATACGTCACTTGGTATTTTTTTCTTTATCTCATGTGTGTAGGTACTACATTGATGATCTCTGAATTGCACACCCTGATGAGAAAAGATTTGAGATTCCTGAAGATTTGAAGAACAAACGATGAAGACTATTCATTTGTACCTTTTCCAGTTTTGGGTTCATGGGAGGGTAGATTTGTATAGGCAATTTCATATTTGATAATTCAGATTTTTTATATATGTACCGGCATAGACATAGGGGGAGATTTGTAAGGACATTTTTCTCATGTCCAACATGTTACATTTGTGTATGTCGTACGCCGCTATATTTGGCACGTCACCTCACGATCTCACATGACGGCCTCTATCCGAATTCCAGGAATCAAGCATTCAACATCTCCATTAATGTGTCCCACATCTGCCTCAACGACTTCACATTCCACGATTTTAAGGAGTTAATGCAAGTGGTACGCAAGGGAAGTCAAAACAGTGAAAAGGCACGATAGGAGTGTTCAAGGGCATTTTTGTAATTTCACATCCATAGTTCGGAGGTCTGGTCAACTGGAAAGTTGAAGATCTCTCCGCAATGAAGATACTAGAAAAAACGGCACCTCAATCCGAGCTACGGTGAAGGAGTTATGACCTTTTGAAGATGGAGAAAATTCCTTAAAGAATGCTATTTTTTTTGTACGCTGGATAGAATTTTAGAGTTTTAAGAACATGGGACTCTTTATATTTTTTCCTATAAATACCAACTTCGGGGGAGTTGTTTTGCAAGACTTTAGAAGACGTTTTTGAGAGTCCAAATTACTCTAGTCTTCATATTTTTTGAGTCCCAAGACTCATGTTTTGATTCACACAATTGCCAAACCTTTGTGAATCTTTTTGGTAATCCAAGAACACAACTTTGGTTTGTTCAACCCTTGTGGAGAAGCCGTTTCTCTTCTCCATTGCAGCCCTACTGGAAAGGGATAGTTCCAGCCGCGACTACAGAATCCGACACCTGAGGGTATTTCTGTGTCACACTGTTTCTAGCCGTTGCTTTGAAGGTTAGACACCGTGCGTTACACTTGTGGGCGATTATCAGGTTGTATGTAAGTCAATGGTCTTGTAAATTCTTTAAAGTTCTAGAAATAAAAGGTTTTACCCTTCGGGGATTTTTCCTTAACTTTGTGTCGCATGCTTTATATTTGATGGGTTGATTTAGATGCATGTTTAAGGGTTGAATTTATTTGGTTTAAAAGTAGACGCTAATTAAATAAGCGTTCTTGGAAACTTGCGAATTTAATTTAAATCGATATTACACGACGTTTTCAGTTCCGCTTCTGGGGTCAGGAGAACATTAGGAATCATTTTCTTAGAGGGTTTTATTTTAAATTGGTTTTCTATTACTTTTGTACTAGAGTAGCCAAACAGTGAGATTCATAACAACAATATTTTATAATTGCTCATAGCTTAAGCTTTTTATAGTTTTACCGTATCCCGTTACAAACTAAAAATCCGCATAATCTCCAAGTTCATTCGAAGATTCGTTAGGGGCCAATCACCGTTTATGGATTCGTCACCAAAACTTTATAGAGGTATAGAACATGTGGTTTTCATAGATGAATATAAATCATATTATGGGATTTTCGAATTTTAAATTGAGGATTTTTATAAAACGGATTAAAAAGATTTTTTTTTGGTCTCGTTCAAACGAGATTGAGTCTCGTTCGAATGATATGTGTGGTTTTGTTTTAACAAATTTCAAAAGACATTCAAACGAGACATCCCTACCTTGATAGTGAATTCTCGTTCGAAGCTCGTGAGAAGGCAGTTCAAAAGAAAAGAATAAAATAGTATGTCGTTTGAACGAAACTATTTTTTTTTGAATGGGAACTAATTTCGTTCGAACGACCCCACCACCTCAAAATTCATGACTTTTCTATAGAAACATCTTTTGATAAGAAATTCTAAAGAACTTTGGCGAAAATAATTTTTCAATACCTGTTCCAAGAGTTCTCATATTTGGTTTTTCAAAACCACTTTATGTTTTCCAAAGCATACATCCTTCTATATGATTTTTAAATTTATGAAACCCTAATTTCCATACACCATGCATAAAACCTTGTTGAGTCCATATCTACTGTTGACTTGTGGAATTGAGGTTTTACTGTTGAAGAAGAATAAGGTTGATCGGTTGATATCGAGGGAAGACCACTTCTTGTGGAGGGCACTGGACTGAGTTGTATTCTGTAGAAGAATTGAAGACTCGAGGCATTATACTTACTCATTGTAACTTGTCTGTAAGTCGATTGTGTTTGTCAAATTCTCTATAGTGACAAACACAAGGTTTTACCCTGAAAAAGTATTTTTCCTTACTTCTTTGTGTACTTGCTTATTTGGTTTGATGCATTTAATTTGGAATACATCTTTGCATCAACACTAAATTAATTCAATGATAAAATTTGGTAAAATTGAATTTGTGTGTGGTTGGCCTAATATACAAATCAATCCATAAAATCCACACTTTCTCATAAGAAATGTCTAGATCCATATTTCTTTATAAGGAACACGCCTAGATGTTTTTTACTGGAGGCGATTAATACTACATGCCATATGGTGAATAGGTTATATTTTTGTTCACACACACTTCACACACAATATGAGTTGTGGATAGGAAAAAGACTCAGGCAGTCATATTTTTGTGTTTTGGGGAGTCTTTAATATATCCTTACAGATAGAGAGCACTTAGGAAAGTTTCACTCTAAAAGCTACAGGGAATATTTTTATGTTATTCATCGTTTAGTAGATCCTATAAGTTATTTAACCTTAAAAGCTTGAAGGTTGTGGAATTGATAAACTTCATAATTAGAGACGATGTATTGGTTATGCTTATTGATCCTAGCCTTGAGTGTGAGAAAAATTCACCCCTTAGTGATGATCTTATTTTTCCCCTCACCACTAGGGTGTAACCCACTTTTGATATATAGTATCCACATTCTTAGGTTCAAAAGAGTTATGATCCTTCCGATATACTTTTTGATCCCATACTAGGTGCCAAGACTCCCTCTCAACTAGAGAATGTGATTAGCTACATTTTCTACACTTCCACAGTAGAGCGCAAGAATGTTAAAGAATAACCGATGAAGAGAATTAGATATATTCTGTGAAAGATGAGTTGCTTCAGTTTTAAAAGAATGATGTTTGAGAATTAGTCCCCCGACCTAAAGAGACTAATGTGATTGGTAGTCGGTGTAAAAAAACAAGATGGATAATAATGGTACTTTTTATTTCAATAAGGCTAGGTTGGTCGATCAAGTCTACATAAAGATTGATGGTGCCGAATTTAATAAAACATTTGCTCCTTCTACTTGGATTAAGTCTGTTTGCTTACTACTCGCCATATCATGTCATTACGGTTCGAATTATTCCAAATGGATGTCAAAAGTTCCTTCCTTAATGGAATTCTTCAGGAGGAAGTTTACATGTAACAACTAAAGGAGTTTGAAGACCCAAAGCACCCAGGACATGTCGTTTATTTAAAGAAGGCGTTTTATTATTTTAAGCAAGCACCACATACTTGGTAAGAAAGTCTAACTTCTTATCTCTTAGCTCATGTCTTTAAGAGAATGGGAGTTGATATAACGTTGTTTAATTTGAGAAAGGGTGATGCAATCTCGATTTCCCAAGTCTATGTGGATGATATACTATTTGGATTCACATGTTCCTAACATGATCACACTTTTAAAGGAGAGACAAAACATGAGATTTAGATGGGCATGGTTGGTGAACTCATGTTTTTCTTAGGTCTCCAAGTGCATAGACTTAAGAATGGAATATTTATATCTAAATCTATATATGTTAGTGATCTAATGAAGAAATTTGGTATAGAATCTGCTATGAACTCACGTACACCCATGAGCTCCTAAAATAAGCTTAGCAAAAAAACTTTAGGCAAGGACATAGAGAAAATGCTTTATAGGATTATGATAGGTCGTATTCTTTACTTGACCACTAGTCGTACTGACATAGCCTTTAGCATTGGGGTTTGTGGACTTTACCAAGCATCCCCAAAAGAGTCTCACTTTCTTGAACTTAAACATATCATCAAATACGCGAGTGGCACTATTTACTATGATATTTAGCATTCCTTCGATACCAATGACCGTTTTATGACTTATTCGGATGCTTATTGGTCAGGGAATGTTAAAGGATGTAAAATCACCAAGAATGTATTTTTTTACTTTGGGAGTGATCTTGTGTCTTAGTTGAGCAAGAAGTAAAACTCCATTTCTTTGTCCACGATGGTGGCTGAGTACATTGTCGCCTGGAATTGTTGCACACAACTCTTGTGGATGAAGCACATATTGTAAGTTTATGGGATTACTTAAGGAACAATGACTATTTATAACGATAACATGACTACAATTCACATTTCTCGTAATTCGTTCCAACATTTTCATACAAAGCGTATTAGCATTCACGATATTATTGAGGATAATATCTTTCTTTGATCTTCAGGAGTATAGAGCGTCAATTGCTCGACATTTTTCACTAAACCTATAGATTCACTTAGATTTGATGATCTTAGAAAGTCTTTGGGTTTGTGCCATTGATTGACTTTGGGTATTGTCTCGAGTATAGGGTGATTATCATATTGATATATTTTGTCCATATTAGTAGATTGTATTCTTATGTTTATATATTCTTTTTAAATCCAAAAAGATTTTCTCTTCTTTCATAAAATATTTCAAAATTTTCAAAAAGATAAAATCTTTGATGAAAAAAATTCAAAAAGATTTTGTATTTTGTTTTACACGATACATGGATGTACATTTAAGATTTTCGATTCATAATTACATTTCATCCATTCATGTGACTTAATCATTGTGTTATGAGACTTGTCTTCACTTCTTTTTCTTTTGTGTGCTTAATAACGCATAGTTAGCATTTCATTGTTTCACAATCATTACTTCCTTCATGCTAGACACTTTATATCACTTTTATTTCACTTATGCAGAGACTCTTTGAACTTTCTTATTAAATGTCGAATACGGTGTTCTCATCTCAATCATGTTTATAACGAACAAAATGTAATAGGAAATTATTTTGATTGTAAGAACCATTGTCAGGATTTTTTTCCATAAATTTTTTATTTTTATTTAAGCCATGGAAATGGGCTATGAAAGAAGCAATCTTCTTTACATTAATGGCCACCATTGGTAAGAGATAAAAAGATAATTTTGGCACAAAAAAATAAAACTGCAAAAGTCAATTATTTTTCATTGATGCTTCACTGGCATGAGCATTATGATTCCTTAGAAAATATTTCAGAGTGTGTGCTTAAAATGTGATATTATGAGGGTGATATAAGTTCAAGATCAACGGATTTTCATTATAACCTTCCTTTAAAAGCATTAAATAGTTTAATGTTATTGATTTTAGAAGCATTAAAATTCATGGCATTTTTTTTATAATTTGAGTCAATTTTACGTCATTCAAACTTTTTACACATAAGGTTTAATTGAGTTCTTTCTTTAGGATTATCTCTTTGACTTCGTGCACCTTTGCTTTGCATGCCTATGCTGATTTTCCTGTGATTTAAATTCACAGTGTTTCCTTCCATTTCCATAATTTGAATATTTTCATGCTACTCCATGGTGTGAGTGCTTGTATTTTTAGTTATATGTACCTTTTATACATATGTATATTTTTATACTTAAAATTTGTTTTTTTTAAAAAATAGTTTGTTGCTTCATTAGAGTCTCATCGCATATGCTTAGCTGTTCATTCTTTGTGACAATATATTAGTTTTGAATTTACTTGATGCTAATATTTTAAGATTAGTTTCTAATTCTTTGTCTATTATATTATGGATAAAACGGGTAGTTTTATGTTTTTATTAAACTCCATGCATGACGGTATTTCTTTTGATTTATATGGGTAAAACTTCTCCGCCTTGATATTTTCAAGGACTATAGGATGAAGACTTTCAGTTGAAGACAATGTCACTTGTGTCTTTCCCTTTTCTTGTTTTGGAGGGCATTAGTTGTAATTTTCTTAAAGTTATTTGTTTTTGGGTTTGTGTTTGTACATGAATAGCCAAAGGGGATATTTATAAGAGCCATTTTTATGATTGCTCATTATCTATTTTAGTTTAGCATATTCCATCACAACTTCAATATTGTGTACTTCTCAAGAGCTTCAAGTGAAGGCAAGTTAGTGACCTAGCAACAATTGAAGATCGAATGAGTTGATATCGTCTCTACAATCATCAAGAAGGTATATGGTTTTCATTTATTCATAAATACTTTGTTCAGAGGTTCTTTTATAAAATATTCGAGGGTTGTTTTTAAAATGACTTTTCAAAAGAAATTTTTATTTGTAATCGTTCAGAAGAGATCGAGAGTTTGTTCAAACGGACTGCAAAAGAATATCAAGCGGGTTTATTCTGTTTACGGAACTTAATTCATTAGAATCTCATTTGAAGCTATTTCTAACGAGATTGGATATTCATTCAAATGAGATTTTCCTTGGTTCTAACAAGATCCCATTTTTGTTCGAACGAAATCTTATTTTCATTCGAGCGACTTTTTTGGAATTTTTGGCCGCCTAGAAATTTGTGATTTCTATAAATGGGATCTTGGGACCAGCATTCTCAAAATTTTGGCTTCATTTTTTATGCATATGCAAAAGATCTCCAAATCCTAATTTTTTTAAAACTCTTTTCTTTTTTAAATCAATTCCCTTGAATGATTTGTTGAGCTTTATCAAACCCCAAAAGAAGACCATACATGTTCAAACCCTTATAGGGTTGATTCTTTATTATTGACCTTATAGAGTGATACTCAATTGCTGAAGAAGGTATGAATACTGATTCCTAATGTTGATCAGTGGATATTGAGATAAGTGGATCTTATTGTTGGATGGTGTTGTATCAGCGTCATTTGATGTGGATAACATGGATTGAAGATATTATTTCGTCACTTAGTGGATCTCTAAGTTTTATAAGTCATTGGATGTATGTTTGTAATATCTATATGGACACATTATTGAATATAGGTTTTTACCTAAAGGGATTTTTCCTCATCTCCTATCTTCTGTTTATTGGGTTATGTTTTTTTCCATTTAGTTTGAATATCTTGCATGTTTAGGTTCACCTAATTTAAATAAAATAAAATTTGGACAGTTGAATTTGTTTTTTATATGTGTGACGTACTTTACGAATTATACAAATATCGAACCACTCTATTGCATTTTCAAGTGTCCCATGACTTGTCAAAAATGATAGTAACAAATTAATGGATTAAAATGATAAAGCATGTGATGGTTGGTTACTCCGTTTATCCAAAATTGATTTTAAATGTGAGTGGGATGAAGAACTAGAATTGCAAAAAGCAATGTCAGTATAGTGCTCACCCTAGATGAAGGTGGCACTTTAGAACCTAGATATGTTTGCAATACCTAAAATATGAAGTGGATATTGATTTGGAGTTCGCAACAATTGCTATGAGCCCGAAGTTCAAAACATTCTTTGAGCAGATAAGAGTGAAGTCTGACAAAATAATTATAATCATAAATGAAATCATTGAAGTAGTGCAAGATTGAGAAAATCCCAGAAGGAAGTCAAGGAAAGAAGTCAGTTCAAGACAGATTAGGGTCAGAGTGGCTCCTCTTGCAAAAGTGGAAAGGGAAAGATAAACATAGAAGAAGTCACTCGACATTCTCAAACGTGCAAAAATAGTGTGTTACCTAATGGAAATGTGATTTATCTTTTATAACGGTGTACGCGAGTTGCGTTCTGGGATGAGAGCATCGAACCAATACCAAAATGTTTTGTAATTGATCATTCTCACATTAGGGAGCTTATTTAAGAACCACAAGAGGCCCCGAAGTGCATACAAGTGGTCCAAAAGAGCAGTTACGAGAGTTGGAAAAGCTAAACTTAAGGAAAGAAGGAAGAATGAGAAGAATATCCTTATTTCCAAAGTTTTACTCTAAATCAACGAGAAGAGTTGATCAAGTTACTCAAAGAATTTACTGCTTGAAAGCATACTAAAATGTCATGGATTTACCCAGAGGTAAGCTCTCATAAATTGAATATTTTTCCTAATGTATTACTAGTGAGAGAGGCCACTCAGACTTATAAGCCCGAGTCAAAGTTTAATATTAAGGCAGAAGTATATACATTATTCATAACGAGCTTCATCAATCCCATCTGATACCCTATGTGGCTCTCGAGCATTGTACCTATTGCTAAGAAAGACAAGACATTGATTAGAGTATGTGTGGACCCAACCAATACGGTGAAGACAGATTTTAGAACTCCAATAGGTAATTTTCATTACAAAGCCATGTCATTCGGATTAAAGAATGGAAGGGCAACCTATTAATGAACCATTATGTCCAATCTCACAATTTATTCCATGATATTTTGGAATTTAATATTGAAGATTTAGTGGTGAATTCCAAGACTAAGATCAAGCACATTCGAGATTTGAGAAGAGTATTTGAATGTTGTTGAATGTATAAGATGAGGATGAACCCCTCAAAATTCACTTTTGGGGTGATGATAGGTAAATTCATTAGTTTAGTCATTGGTAGACAAGCTCTATATGTGGATGCTGATAAACAGAAGGAGATTTTTATACTTCCACCTTCTGAAGAGATGGAGCATAAAAACTTCTTGGGAAAAGTGTTATACTTGAGGAGGTTTTTCCTAACACTAGTGAAAATCACGGACCGCTTCTTATTACCTATAAAGGAAATGGTGAAGTGGATTTGGGGTGACGAGAAACAGAAAGCATTAAAGAGGATCAAAGCAATTTTAACTTCTCCCTCCACCATGATTCCTCTAGAAGTATATAAACCCATACTCTTGTATTTAACTTCCATCGAGAATTCCATTAGGGCTTTGCTCTCCAAAGAAAAATGTGGGAAAGAAAATCTTGTCTATTATTTTCCCAAGTAATAGAGGGAACAGAGCCTAGGTACACAAGTGGGGAAAGACTTTATTTTTTATTAATATTTATGACCCAGAAGTTAAGGCACTATTTTCTTGATTTAACCATTCATATAATCACTAAATGTGATTTGATCAAGTATTTTTTGGCGAGGACTATCCTAGTTGGGTGAGCAGCTGTGACATCCTGCCTAATAAAACACCGGCTGATCAGTCCTATATCAAATTAAAACAGGAATCCCAGTTTGTTCATTATTAGCATCACTGTCGAAAAACCTTTTTAAAACTTACTAACAACCTAGTATTCCAAAAAGTCGGTACCAAATTTTAACTTTTTATTTAAACAAAACAATAACATGCGGAAATACATATAAACCATTCACAAGAACTAAATCCAATCAACTGAATAAATCATTAAACAACTGGCCGAACAAACCATCGGCTACCAAAATAAATAGTCCAACAACTGAGTAAATAAATTTGAAAACTGTACTGAAAAGTCTGGGTGACAAGACCTAAGTAAAACTAAAATTGATAGATGATTCCTACTCCAGAAAAGAATGAACGATGCGTCTAATCCAAGCTCCTTCTAGCATCCACATGTGTCGCAGCTTTGTGTCATTGGAATAGAATATCAAGTTCGGCGTCCCTATGGATGGACACTCAAAAGGTTTTGAAAATAGTTTTATAGCAAGGGTTAGAACCCAAAACATTTTGAAAATATTTACCAAGTGAATTAACTGCATTAATTAAAAATGTATGAATGCACTTCATATTTAAGTTAGTGTCGCACTCTCTTGAGGACATACTCACCCCTCCACGAATGTGCACACCTAATGGTTACCTTAACGCCACCTAGTTGTACTACCCCGTCCAACTAGTCCGAGTATAACCCTCCCTTTCCATCCTACTCTAAACCGAGTATTATTATTCATGGGTTATAAGTTATCTCACCAATTAACCTAATTAATTCCTTTTAAATAATATCATATAACCGCGACACAAGTTATATAAAGTAAATACATCACAAACTTTATTATTACCCGCATATAATATTTAATACCTTTACATACGTATCCTTACTACAACATCCACATATATTTCAAATGTATATCCATCCCATTGAGTATACCCTCACCGGATGATTTTCGCTAAAGTGCTATCTCATTAGGTGTGCTCACATAACCTAGTTATCCAAGTCGGAATTGCTCACAAACCTGGCCCAAAATATAAACGTTGTGGAGGCGGTCATATTCCTTCCCTGAAAGTGAGATAAGCCCCTCACCCACATACCGGACGCTCTGACTTGGGGATATACTCGCCCTACTCCTCAAGCTAAGGGATCCACCCACTTCGCGCAACCTCCCTTGCTAGCACTAATGTATATAAATTAAATAAATATCTAGTCACTGATATTTAATAGCACACACAATGTACGTACATATATACTATCACCACACCGTATATATAATATAATTCCCGGCTTTACCGTATACTAAAACCCGTAACACTAGCCTGTATATATTCCCAAGTCTATGGCCGACTCAAATTAAATATTTTTCTCATTAATTAATTTATTACCTTCCCGAGTCTACGATCCGGCTCTAATTAAATTAATTCACACATTCATATAGTGTCTTTCTTGAGTCTATGGTCCGACTCTAATTTAATTAATTTACACATTAATTAATTTAATACTTGGTGTTGCTCAACCAATATACCCGAGCTCGCTCACTTGGCCCGTACCATTATTAATACCCGAGTCTATATTCCACCTCCTAATTAATTAAATACACCTCAATTCATTTAGTAATGTAGTTCCACTCAACTACAATACCTGAACACTTTCCTTCGGTCCAAAATCAATACCTACGAATTATATCCCCGAAATTTATTCATAACTTGACACTCATTAACTTCCCTTAAAACCCTATTATAATTACTTAAAATTACCAAGAGTTATGACCCTCTTTAATTTTCATCATTTAAATTAGCCCAGGAACTTTTTCAATTAAAATCCCTCATACAAATAAAAAAAACTTGCGTTACTACCAAAATTTTTGTAGCATCGATCGACCAGATCCTCGTCTTCTCCAGCCTCCTATTCGGCCATTGATGAACCCTCAAGCTTTTAATTTCATTCCAAACCCTTACCCAATCACAACAAATATTTCAATTACACGAAAATATGTTATAATCTTCCTATAACACCTAAATCATTCATTGATTCATCAAAATTCCAAAATTTTCCCGAATTGGGTTTTCCCCCTAGTTTATTCTACTGAGATATGAATTCGTCATACAGATTCGAAACTTGTCACCAATACTTGCTAATTAGAATCCTACAATTGATTCAAGTAGTCCCATATCCAAATCCATCGTTAATTTAGTCTCAAATCTACATATACTACTCAAATCTGGAAAACCCCTTTCCAACTATTTAACCCATAACCAAAAATAGATTTGATACACATACTATGATATGAACTAATTATCACAATTTAAAAATCACAACAGTTAACAACTTTCCTCTGATTGTTCGTAGAGTCTGATCCGTTGGTGTAGTTAATGGTTTGATGACGAACACCAAATTTGTCCCTCGATTTGTCTCCCAAAGACCCCCAATTTTCTCTTGATTTGTTTCCTCTATTTCTCTCTCAAACCTTAGGTTTAGAATTGTGTTAACTGCCATTCAACCCTCCCTCAATTAGGTTTAAAACCCCTAATTCCGTTTTTGGCCACATAGGCCTAATTATAATGGCCCAAATCCCCTCGTGTGGGTCCAACTATGCCCAAAAGTGTCCCGAGACCCAATTACTATCTCTGGGTAATCTTTTCAGACTATCTCGACCCATCTAGACTCAACCGCGCACTCATAATTGTCATCCAAAATACTTTATAACATTTCCAAATTTCGACCTCAAAAACGCGACACACAATAATTTGAACAATTAATCTTAAAGTTGCCAAATATAAATAAGTCTTCCCACTCAAATAAATTCTCCAACTCATAAATTTAAGTTTCTCCAATGTAAATATTTTTATATCTCCCAAAAATAATTAAATACTAAATCCTCAAAATGATGGGGTGTTACATAGTCCCCCCTTACAAAGGAATTTCATCCTCGAAATTAAGATACGCCTAGTGCTCCAAGCTTTGAATATCACTCTCTAGCCCTGTGCCTCTAAGATCGTTACATCTATCTCTCTCGCTTCTAACTAAGAGTTATATAAATATGCTATGACACCCCGACTAATTAAATACCGGGTATCTACTCCTTTATTAAATTAATTCAAAATGCCAAGTTGGCTCAGTTAATAGCATCACTGTCGAAAACATTTTTATTATTACTAACCACCTAGTATTTAAAAAATAAGTTGCCAAATTTTAATTTAAGTCTGATTAACATGCAACAAGTGTAATAAAGAATAATAACACCATTCACCATAATGAAGTAAATAGAATGAACATCACATAACGTAAATAAAGTCTGGAGGAAAAACTCCTCACTACAATCCCACAACTGAAATAAGTAAACCGAAAACTAAAACTGTACATGCCAAAGTCTGAAAACTGTAATGGAAATGTAACTCTAATAGAAATGGGCAACATGCCCTACAACTGATAGATAATGAATCTGGAATCCAAATGATAGATGCGTCTACAAGCAAATCCCTGTAGCTTCCACAAACAGCTACAACTCGTCACCTGAATGAGTATCCTATGCTTGGTGTCCTTGTGGCTGGGCACCTAAAATGGTTTTACAAGGAAAAATAGATTTGAAAAGCAAACGGGTCGGAGCCCGAATGTGGAGTTATATTTTAAAAACCTGCAAGTGCTTTAAAAACATTTAAAACATTAAATGCAAAGTACATGTTAGGACGTGCACTCACATGATATTCTCACCTCTCGTCTAACTGTGCACTCCTAACGTAAGTACCCATCTACAACGATATAAACCACTAGCTAAGTGACATCATAACTAGATAGGCTGTAATAGGTCCTACCCTTATTACTCGGTTCTATTAACATTATAACGCTCGTAATTAAATAGGGATTTAATGTAAACTCAGATGCTCAATATGCAATATATTTCACTATCAGCTAACCCGTTATGTTATTCTCGAAACAATACTGTGGTTATATTCACAACATTAACATGAAGATTCCCATTAATTAAGTGTATTTTATTCACATCATAAATATACAATACAAGCACCCCGTGAACTAAGCTGCGGTGCACACATACTCTGCTATCCATCCCGGTACATCACGTACATAAGGATCACATATTCCGAATCTCTCAGGAATAGTTCAGATGACACAAATCAAAAATAGTGGAGGCGAACACAGTCACATCACATGGGTCACGTACATACCTACGCTCCCACGATCAGCGGACTTATTAACATCCCAATAAGTCTTTCTCTGACCTATGTTCATCGACGTAACCAGTCTAAATCCGAGCAACACAAGGATTAGAGGGCCTAAGCGAACGCAAACCTCCCGTGATAGCAAGTATGGTAGGTATGTCATACACACAATTCATATACCAATACTAAGTAAACACACGTCTTAGTAATACCGTAGTTTAATCGTAGTACATATCGTATTCTCGTACCAACTTATAATTATCACAATTTATACTATTCCGGTTTATCATCATACGAGCCATAATTTATTCTCACGTCGTAGTAGACACTCACGTCTCAACCCAAACCGTCCATTTAATATAACTCTCGTATATAATTTCCTTATCATAAATACTCAAAGGTCCCAAACCTATCACTATATCATCATCGAAATGTTATTCATATCCTCGAACGAGTTTACGGAACTCCAAAAATCAAAACAGTTCAAAATGGCCCAAACTGCCAGCTCGTTAGAAGTCTCGTTCGAACGAGACTGTTCGAACGAGATCCAGTTCGTTCGAACGAACTGTACCTTCTAACGATATCTCATTCGAACGAGATATCGAACGAAAATACCCCTCGTTAGAAGAGACTGGTCAACTCGTTAGAAGCTCGTTCGAACGAGCTCGTTCGAACGACCTGGGTAGGGGCTTCTAACGACCTGCCAGTTTCGTCCCAGATTTTCTTAGTTACGTTTTTCATCCATTTCTACTCCTCAAATCTTCTCCAAAGTTCGTCCCAACAATGTTTTAAGTTCTCTAATCATCCTAAAACATGCTAAGGTCATAAACTAACATCTTTTAAGGCTTTAATGCACCCCATACATCATTAAATCACAAGATTCTATATTTTTCCCCAATTTTTATAAGAACATGAACCCTAGATTTTTCTCATCATCAAATCCCAGAATTTAAATCCGTTTTTGTTACAACCAATATACGTTAATACCAGAATAATTATCTCTATGTAATTCTACATGCGATTTGTCCTCAATATTCAAGTTCTAAATCCAATTAACATGGGTTTTCATTCAACTTTCAAGAACATTTAAAATCTTTCAATTTCTAACATGGAAAGGACATTCTCTGAATTTAAAAGTAATTAAACCACTTGCCTTGGTTCGATTTCTGATTTTGATGTTGATTTCCTCTCTCTTTCTGCAGAATTCCCTCTCTCCAAGCTTCTTCTCCAATGGAGGCTTAAGGTGGCTAGGGTTTGTTTTGGGGAAACTTAAAAAACCTAAATGATAACCTCCGTAGCTTAATGGGTTAATATGGGTTGGTTAGTGGGTTAAATCCACATCAGATTAAAACTCCCAATTTTCGTCACTTTTAATTCCTCAAAATGTAAAATTACCAAAATACCCTTTAAGTTGCCGGTATGGCCTAAAAATACCCCGGAACCCAAACTACACCCCCGACTAGTGTTTTCTGACTATCTCGACCCTTCCGGACGCGTTGTCGCACTCAAAACGACCA
This sequence comes from Sambucus nigra, assembly GCA_949130495.1. Lineage (NCBI taxonomy): Eukaryota > Viridiplantae > Streptophyta > Magnoliopsida > Dipsacales > Adoxaceae > Sambucus > Sambucus nigra. The sequence goes on from OX422216.1 coordinate 189,940,087, forward strand.
TACGGATTATAGATTTTAAATTTAGTTTTGTAATTAAAATAATATACCATGACGCGGCGGTCACACGCGTCTCAACAAAATTCTCAAATTGCCGTATATACATCTCACGACAAATTTCATAATTCCAAATTCATATATAATCATATATGCACATAATCAAATACCAACTCGCATCTCGTTAGTATTTGTAACCCGGATTAATTTCCAATTAATACGCATTTAATTAATTAATCCCAAAAATAAATATAGCCAAAAGTACGGGGTATTACATACTCCCCCCCTAATAACTGAATTTCGTCCCGAAATTCGAAACTAGAAAGTACCTGCTAAAAATAACTCTGGATAACGTTCGCGCATCTCATCCTCGCGCTCCCATGTGGACTCCTCGACATTGTGATGTCGCCACTGAACACGCACTAACGGTACTATCTTTGACCTCAGCTTCCTCTCGCTTCGGTCCAAAATAGCAATCGGCCCCTCCTCGTAGGAGCTATCAGGCTGGAGATCGATGTCCTCCACAGCAATGTGATAATGAGCCAAATTATCTCTAAGATATTTCCTTAGCGAGGAAATATGGAACACATTGTGAATCCGATGCAAATGTTCCAGTAACCCAAGTCTATACGCAACCGGTCCGATCCGCTCAATAATAGGAAACGACCCCACATACCTCGGTGCCAACTTCCCCTTCTTCCCGAAACGCATAATCCCCTTCATAGGAGATACTCTGAGCAAAACCTGGTCCCCCACTTGGAACTCCCTGAAAAATCTCTTCGCATCAGCATAACTCTTTTGCCTGTCTTGAGCTACCCGAATGCGACTCCGAATCAACTCAATCCTTGCCGAAGTATCCTGAATCACTTCCGGCCCAAGTAGTTTGTTGTCCCCCACCTCCAACCAACATGCTGGGGAACGACAAGGCCTACCGTACAGTGCCTCAAACGGAGCCATGCCAATAGTGAACTGATAGGAGTTGTTGTAAGCAAACTTCACCAGTGGAAGGTACTGCTCCCATCCACCCCCGAAGTCAATAATGCACATGCGTAGCATGTCCTCCAACATTTGATTTGTGCGCTCGATCTGCCCATCAGTCTGCGGATGATAAGCCGTACTCAACCGCAATTCCGTGCCCATGGCCTCCTGGAAACTTTCCCAAAACCGCGAAACAAATATCTTGTCTCTGTCAGACACGATATTTAGGGGCACATCGTGAAGTCTCACAATCTCTGAAATGAAGAGCTGGGCATACTGTCCCGTAGTGTAGTCTGTCCTTACGGGTAAAAAGTGAGCGACTTTGGACAACCTGTCCACAATTACCCAAACGGAGTCATGACCCCTCTGCGACGTAGGCAACCCCGTGATAAAGTCCATGGATATGCTCTCCCACATCCACACCGGGACCTCCAATGGCTGTAGCAATCCTGCCGGTTTCTGATGATCCACTTTTACAAGTTGACAAGTGGCGCATTTCGAAACAAACTCAGCGATATCTCTCTTCATACCGCTCCACCAATATTGGCGTCTCATGTCTTGGTACATTTTGTCACCACCGGGATGTACCACGAACCGTGAGCCGTGCGACTCTTCCATCACCTCGTGTCGCAATTCTTCCCCTTCCGGAACCACCAATCTCCCATTGAAGTGTAATCCCTCGTCTGAGCTGACGGTATAGGACTTAGCTCCCTCTGCTAGTAATCGGACTATCTGCTCCTGACAGAACGAGTCATTAGCCTGTGCCCGTACTACCTTCGTGACAATCTGCGGTGTAACGGTCATCACAGACATGAAAGATCGGGCCACTGCATCCTGGTGTCCCAATTCCTTCCACTTTGCCTTCCACACCTCTGCCACCTCATCTGCTGGCCTACGGCTCAACGCGTCTGCTACCACGTTAGCCTTACCCGGGTGGTACTGGATGTCGAACTGCTAGTCTTTCACAAACTCAAGCCACCTACGCTGCCGCATATTCAGCTCCTTCTGCGTGAACAGGTACTGTAGGGACTTGTGGTCCGTGAACAGTTGGAACTTCTCCCCCAAAAGATAGTGCCTCCAAATCCGTAGGGCAAATACCACTGCCGCCAACTCCAAATCATGCGTGGGGTAATTCTTCTCATGAGTCTTAAGCTTACGGGAAGCATAAGCTATGGCCTGTCTCTCCTGCTGCAATACACCTCCAAGTCCTTGCAAAGATGCGTCGGTGTAAACCAAATACTCAACTCTCGGTCTCGGCAATGCTAACACAGGTGCTGAGGTCAATTTGTCTTTTAACTCATCAAATGCCAACTGACAGGCATCACTCCAGATGAATGGCACATCCTTACGAGTCAGATGTGTCAAAGGACCCGCTATCTTGGAGAAACCCCGAATAAACCTCCTGTAGTATCCTGCTAGACCCAAGAACTCTAGTGAAAATAATTTTTATCTTGTGACACCCTCACCGTCACTCAAAAAATACCCCATGCCCATAGGATAAGAAGATAATTACCTCCATGCTCTAGCTGCAATGGATAATCCTTGGGTTCCTGAGCGACTTCCCCTGACCGAACGTACCCATGACTTGTTGTAGTGGCTGTACATCCAGAACATCGTCCTGTAGTTGACCCCTTCCTCACTTAGGACAATCTCTCTTCACGTGTCCTGCTTCCTCACAAACGAAACACCTCCTAATAAATTCACCCTACCACTGATCCCTTACTTACTGGCCTTGTCGTAAGTCATGGCCATCCTATTGATAGCCCCCAGATCTAAATCTCTTGGCTTGATTCCCCTGTCAGAAATCCTTCCCCTGATGTCCCCCTATGTGCTGTTGGGATACCCCACTAGAACTGTTCCCTCCCGCTTTATCCGACTGGATGGGTTCCACTCCCCTCCTACTTCCTTTCATGTGGAAGTGATATTCTTGATAGTGCAGTAGTGCTGCATTAACGACGTCTGTATAAGCTACTAATGCGGGATTACCAATCAAATGTTGCCCGATCCTTCAGACTAACCCATCCATGAACCTCGACTTCTTTCCTTCTTCGTTGCTTACCTCATCCGATACAAAATTTGCCAAATGAATGAATTCTTCCTCGTAATCGGCCACTGAACTGCCCCCCTGAGTCACCTCACTGAATTTTTTCCTCATTTCAGCCTCAACTACTGGTGGTTAAATAGAACCCAAAACTCTGCAATAGTTAATGTATCCCTTTCCTCAACTTTGGTGATTGACTCCCACCACTGTAGCGCTCCTCCCACTAACCTAAAAGTGGCTAGCATTTGCTTCTGCATTTCATTGCAATCTACCATGCATAGGTGACGCTGAATATCTCTTTTCCATTGACATGCTAGAACCACTTCTAAACCCTTTCGAAACTTTGGTGGATGGCCTTTTTGAAAGACCTCTCGTACTTGCTGCCACTCTGAAGTCCCCGGTTGTACCTGAACATCCGGTACCACTAATGCCAGTGGTTGATCTCATGGAAAGTACCTTGCCATTGCGATCATCGTCGCTTGAACTGTGTGTGAAACTAATTCAGTTACCTATGCAGTCGAAATGATCTCTGGTAGTTGCTGCGATAATGTTGGCTCCTGATGAGCCTCTCTAGTCTCATCTCCCTTTGCTGCCCTAGCTGTTTTCTCTTTCTCCTGGGTGGCTGCGGAAATGAGGATCGAATCATATGAGTTCACCATCAAATATAAAGTAATTGGCAGAAGAACGTAAATGCGCATACATATAAGAATACAACAATCCTATGATAGGGCTCTATATCAAAGAACGCTAAGCTGAAACGTGAAAAGCCGCACAGATCCTAAGGACACTAAAACCTGATGCTCTGATACCATATGTTACACCCCACCTAATAAAATATCGGGTGATCAGTCCTATATCAAATTAAAACAGGAATCCCAGTTAGTTCATTCTTGGCATCACTATCGAAAAACCTTTTTACAACTTACTAACCACCTAGTATTACAAAAAGTCGGTGCCAAATTTTAACTTTTTATTTAAACAAAACAATAACATGTGAAAATACATATAAACCATTCACAACAACTAAATCCAATCAACTGAATAAATAATTAAATAACTTGCCGAATAAACCATCGGCCACCAAAGTAAATAGCCCAACAACAATCATCCAACAACTGAGTAAATAAATTTGAAAACTGTACTGAAAAGTCTGGACGATAAGACCTAACTGAAACTAAAACTGATAGATGATTCCTACTCTAGGAAATAATGAACGATGCGTCTAATCCAAGCTCCTGCTAGCATCCACATGTGTCATAGCTTCGTTTCCCTAGAATAGAATATTAAGTCTGACGTCCCTATGGCTGGACACCTAAAAGGTTTTGAAAATAGTTTTATAGCAAGGTTTAGAACTCAAAATATTTTGAAAATATTTAGCAAGTGAATTAACTGCAGTAATTAAAAAGTCGAGGAATTATTTTGTCCTCAGGCATTCTAATTGGTACCTTATCGAGGAATTATTCAAAAGTCGCTCAATCATTTCATAATGGTAAAGATAGAGAGGGACCCGAGGATAATTCACTGACATCTCGATGCCTTGGTAAATATTTCCAAATATCTAAAAATAGAGGAGCCAAATTCTACGATCACATTCCGACAAAGAACTATGCCTACCATGATGATATATTTATTTCTAGCCAGGAACTAAAGGATTAGAGGGCCTATTGTCAAATAGTTGGAAACTCATGAAGGAGAGACGACACTGTCAGTTTTGTCAAATTTGATATGCTTCGAGGCAACATATACTTCAAATCCCCAGGAGCATATTTGGCAAGGTATGTTGGTGAGGAATAATCTCACGAAATTCTTTGAGCTATGCATACGATGCACTGCGGTGACTGGAACATTCCCTCTATAGACAATTATAGTGAGCAGAGTATTATTGGCCAAATATGAGCACATAAGCCTCTCGGCTCCATCAAGGGTGTCTAAAATTCTAAACTCAAATTTGATCAGTTGACGGAGGAATTTTTTGTAGAAGTTTAAAATGATTGGAGGAGGCCGTATATAGCCTGCCTCAAAGATGAAGAGCTAGCCACCGAGAGGGAAGATAAAATTTATTAAAAGAAGAGGGTTGCTCGATTCCGTCTGCTAAATAGGCAGATGTACAAAAATGGGTATAATGAGAAATCTTTGAGATGCATAGCTAAAGATGAAGTTGCATGAGTATTGAAAAAAGCTCATAAACCCTCACATATGGGTGGATTGAAGCTCTATGATCAGTTGGTATCTTTGGGATAGTATTAGCAAACAATGGAGTCAGAATCCATAAACTATTTAAAGAGATGTCCAGCATGCCAGTTGCATGTAACATGTTTCATGCCCTGTTGGTGAGGTTATAATGCCTATCTGCTCCTTACCCATTTCAAAATGGGGCATTTGATTTGGTGGAAAATATCAACTCAACATCTCGAGGGAAATAATTAATTTGGGTGGTTGGAGGGTTATACACCACATGGGAGGAAGATATCCCTTTTAGGATGATAACTTCTCAAGTAGTGACCCAGTTCATCCGGGAGTACATTATTTGTAGATTTAGAATTCCAAAAGTTATACTCACAAATATTGGCAAGTAGTTGTGTGCAAAGTGATTGGTCTTCTGATATACAACTACAAGATCATCCACAATAGATTGACCCCACCCCATCCCACGAGAAATGGGCAAGTAGAACAACTAATAAAACACTGATTAATATTTCTAAAAAGATATTGGAAGATCTCCCTAAAACATGGGATGATAATTTTCCAATGGTTTTATGGGCCTAAAGAACCTCAAAAAGTAAGATAAGATGATCCACTCATTTATCCTTAGTCTATAGTACATAAGTCGTTTTACGAGTGGAATTAGAAGTACCATCAGCATGAGTGGCCCAAAATCATGACCTGTTATAAGATCCAAGACACGTGTAACTGAATGCATTAAATGATCATTGTGAGAAGGATAAGGTGCACTTCAAGGTCTATACCCAACAATTGGGAAGGTCTTAGGAAATTTTAGTGAAGACAAGGGTTTTCCAAGTAGGGGATTTAGTTCTTTGATCATATACCCACCACCATAGAAACATGTATGCCTCTACGTTCAAGCCAAACTTGGAAGGACCATTTCTGGTGAGGGAAGTGGGTAAGTCTGGCTATAACCAAATCTCAGAGCTCGAGAGTGATGGCATTCAATCGATCAATTTAAATGGACTTAAGAAATACAATGCTTGAGGTATTCTTGAATCTATCTTTGTTTCTTCTTAAAAGTATTTGTATATGCATAAATACTTTTGTATGAGTAATATCTCGGGATATGAAGAATGTCATCATGAATACAGTTAATTCATTCTAGTTATTACCTTTTTTTACAAAATTACATTAATGGTTATTTCACATATCTTACCTAACTAACCAGTAATAACTCGAGATGCACTTCAAAATTCCAAGTAACAAAATAGCACGATCATGATAGTATCACATTTCCACAGTATAGGGCAATGTTCATTGAATTTTTGCTTGTAATGTTTAAATAAGATAAAATTTTCTAATTACAACCTAAATATAACGAGCAAAGACGTTATTTACTTTCCACAGTATAAAGAAATGCCTTTTTATTTATATATACAATCCACCAATACTCACAATATTTTGAGGGCATACACTCTCAAGTCAATGTCCTCATTGAAAATTATAAGGAGCAATGCATTCCAGAATTCCAATAGAAAATAAAATATTTCTCTATTATTATCTTAATAACGCTTGCAATATTTTGTGGATATATGATTTCAATTCAATACCCCAATAGCAAGATATGACATGCAAAGTTTTCACTACACTTCCACATTAAAAGGAAGTCCGTGATCCAAGATATTATCATTTCTCTCAAAATAAAAAGTACATATAAATTTCAGATTTTGAAATAAAAGGAGAAAAAAGTTCATTATTACCAAATCTAAAGGAAATGACCATGATCGTAATTTTTTGAGGGGATACACTTTGAAGTCACCTAAAGCGACAGAATATCGTGAGCAGGAGAACAATCCACTTACAAAGTATAAGGAAGAACACTTCATTTTTTCTTAAATTATCATTGATCGTAATATTTCGAGCGGATTGACTTTCAAGTCAATGTCCTTATTGAGAAATATAACGAGCAATGCATTAAAAATGTCAAAAATGAAAACATAAAATTTTTTTTTTTTCTAATTAGGTTTTTCTCTCCTCACAATATTTTGAGGGGATAAAACTACACAATTGTAATTACAAGGATCGCATGCGAAATGTAGAGAGCATCATAACAAATTCCCACAGTAAAAAAAAAAGGAAAAAAAGATTTTATATCGTTACGAAAAAAGGACAAAGTGCTTATTAACAATATACTCAATCCCACAGGAAAAGGAAAAGCAATATAGTATGTCAACAGTCATCCGCAAATTTTTGCAAATAGAAGATCCCGCAGTATAAAGGAAAGACAAGATTATGTATGACAATTTTTTTGAGTAGATATGGTCCCATATTAAAAGGGAAAACACATGGAAAATAGATAGGACACGCGAAAGTCAAATAAGTTAATATTTCATTCCACAAAATTGCCTGCTTGAAAGATAGGCATAAATTACAATAATTTAGAATTCAAAAGAAGAGCGGATAGAAGTCTAATCGTTAGGTACAAGGAAAAGTAGATTCGATTTCCTATCAAAGTTCTCCCATGAGGAACCGAATTCTTTCCTTACATCATCTTCTAACTTGTACAAATGATCACCACTCTCTAAGTCATCTAATAAGACCTTATCTAATTCAAGTTCGAAGGATTTGATTTGCTCTCTTAAGGTTTCTGCTCGACGACGACGTGCCTTGTCCCGTGCATTCTCACGAGCTTTGAACTTAATTAACTTCCTCATTTTAGGATGAATGAGATTGAAAGCGCTAGTATCCAACAAGTCCAGTTTGTAATGGTAGAAATCCTCTATATCCTTAAGATCACAAAGAAAGTTACAAGTAAGAGACTTTATGATCTCACTCGGAGAAAGTCTGGTGACATGGAAAACGTGCGTGGCAAGTATGGAGTCCACACCTTCTTCACCTTAACACTACACCACAGAGTCCACTGTGTTTAAATAGCAAATCGGGTATGGAGTCCACCACATGAAATGATTCTCAATTAATATGAAGAGAATAAACTTGTTGGTGACTACAAACAAGATCTCAAAGCATATATGATAATGAACGTTGGATCTTAAACATTCTGGGTGAAACTAGGGTTTGGAACTTTTGGCTATGTATGGGAAAATGATTTTTGCCAAAAATCACACTAGAAAAAAAATCTAGAACCCCTTTATATAGAAAACAAGTTTTTGAGGCAGCATATTTTTTGAAAAATCTCGTTTGAATGAAAACGGAACTTCGTTCAAAAGAAAATGCAATCTCGTTTGAAACAAACCGGAACTCGTTCGAACCATCTTCAAACAAGCTTCAAATGGAATTTGTTCTTCTAACAAAGAAATATCATTTGATGTTCGTTTGAACAAACTACTAAACTCATTTGAATGAATACTTAAAGTCGTTCGAATGACTTAAAATAAAAAAGATGTTTTTTTTAAAATCCTTTTAAATTTAGCCTTCAAATATTGTATAAAAATAAACACCCAAATTAAGTTCCAATCATCCAATGGTATATGCATTTATACCTGAAAGATCCTCATAAACATGAAGACTTAACGTGGAATGAAACATGACACGATGATGCATGTTCCGAAGCATTACTGCTATATCTTCAATCAAACACGTCATAGGCTTGAAAGGTCAGAAACACAAAGCCTAACCTATGACTCAAAATGTTTTTTTTGGAATTAATATAATACTTACAAATTGACTTTATAAAAAAAAAGCCTTACAAATACCCCCTTTGGATATTTTGAGACAAAATGCAAAACAAAATTCTATGGGCCATTTTTTCACAAAAAGACATAATCCCCAATCTCAAAAGGAAAAAAGTATAGACTTGACAGACACATATGCTGAGTATGTTTGTACGCTTGTAAAGTTTATGGCATGTTGCATACCAGCACACTTAAACACACTTTCAAATGCAAAGAGAATATATAAACAATATAATTTTTCCTATGAATAAAATCCCCCTATGTCTAATGATCCCCGCCTAGGTAAGACGTATCCCCCTATGCTAAAGATATCCTCCCAACAATAGAGTGAAAGATACCATTTCTCCCCATCTTGTTCTAAAATAGACAAAGAAAGAATGCATAAAAACTATTTCTCCCTCATAAACCATATTTCCCCCAAAACGTGAGAACATGTTGTATCAATAGGAAATATGTATGGAAAGAAAAATATCATGCAATTGTGTAAAGTCTAACAAAAACAACATGGAAACACAAGAACAAATAATTCAATCAATGATCAATCAATACCAATATTGATGTACTAAATCATACTAACTTAACAATAATAAAGCATGATACGTCAATGTAAACAAACAATAAGAGATGCCAATATGATCATAATCATGCCAATTTCATTCAATGATAATGCACATGCAACATAGATTAAATGTGAATGCAAAGACTAAAAAAAATGATATCATATATATAAATATGCAAAATATACCAATAACACACTGGCACATATATATAGATAAAAACAACCACAACAGACCCAAAACACATAAGTATTACACACTACCATAGTATCTATGTGTATAAACAAGTGGGATGGAATAAATACGCATGAGTTAGAAATAAAAGAATTATTATCCAATAACTTAAAAATTGTCCAAGGAGTTATATTTGACCGCAAAACTTTATCAAACTATGGTTGAGCCTCAAGTGACATATAAAATGAACTCAAAGAATAAACAAAGACAATGCACACAAGGCTAGAATGTTGATGATTCTACAAATTAATAGCATCATGACATGATAAGCATAACTAGAATTCATAATGCAAACTCATTGATCTTAAATTATAATAGCCTCAAAACAAAACAAGATGTCATATTTTCTCGCTTAATTATTTTTTGAAGATACCATTTTTGAAAATCAAACAAACAAACAAACAAGTTGGCCTTTAATCTTTTGTTTTCACCTCTCATTTTTAGGGATTTCCAGTGATGGCTTTCCCGTAATAATAATTTCACCATTCATATCCCTTTCCCATGCACCGTCAAATATTCAATAAAAGCAACACCCTCACAGGCAACAATTCTTACATGCACAAATCCCCCATAGTAAAAAAAAATATTTAGATGGAAAGATTGATGGAAGAACATATCACTTATCTCAAATATAACATGTGAAGTTAAAATTCAGAAGACCTCACGCATCCATATGAGGAGGCATATAAAAAGTGAATCTATTAAGAAAATCAAAGTCAAACAACTCCATGCAATCATGATTAAGAACAATATAAGCATTGAAAATCATAATAAAATGTCCTACACACACGGAAACATGGAATGAAGTGAATTCAAACATACCAATATGTCATACAAAATGTATAAAACTAAACTACACATAAATCAAGTTTTTTATTTAGTTTTTAAATATTTTTCAAAATGATACGAATTTAGAAAAACTCAAAAGACAAACAAAATCCTTTTGTATTTTTGTAATAAGACCAAATAAATGAAAAATAAAAATACAAGAGACATATATAAGTAGCAAACAAATATAACATGAAGTACAAACGTTAGTGTCTGTAAACATGTGAACATAATCAACCATTAGATTTATCATGAGAAGTATCATGTGAAAATATTAGATAATCAAGAAGTCTTTCTTGTAACGCCTCCAAATATGATTTCCAAATGTACATAAGTGAAATGCGATGATCTCGGGCATTGAAAACCTCGGTGACTTTAAACTTAGACTTCTTAGGACCATTTCTAAGATTAAACAAAAAAAATCCTAATGTGGCCTTTCATACCGCAATGTGTGCATGTGCAGACAAGAGGAATGTTACCATTGGGTTAACCTTTTCTAACATTCCTATCAATGGTTGACTTTCTCAAAACTTTGGTCTTAGCTTTAGTAGTGGAAGTATTTGCATCATCGAAGTTAATCCCACACATGTATTCTTTGATTAAGACGATTCTTAATAGTTAATCCAACTTTTATGACCTAGACTCGAAATAAAACTTGATATGACTCAAGTCTCTCAATCTCTCTTCTAAATCCACAATTCTAGACTCGAGCACACACCTAGACTCTTCATATTCAAAAAGATCCTTTTTTAAAACCTCCAATAAACAACGGAGGCTATCTCTCTCCCCCTAACATACTTGAGATTCTCCTCAAGTGTCCTCTCACGTCCAAAGATTACCTACGACACATTCTTTCAACTTATCTTCCAATATCGAGTTCTCCTTTTTTAATTTCAATGTTTTTGCATACAACTCATGGAAGGCTAGTTGGAGTTCACTCTCCACTTTATCCTCTTTTTTATCTTCTTATTCTTCTCTGCTCTCTTTACCATCACTCTCTTAGAATTAAAAAAATGGCCTCAGAAGTGTCATACTCGAAATTATCTTCATGGGAATATTTTTTTTGTCAAGGCTTGCATGACTAGCCACGAATTTAGTGAAGTTGAGCTCACATCTGGTTACAAATCACTATCACTAAGAGTGTAATCATACACCTTCATTCTATTTTCCTCCTTCCTTATTTTAGTGGGACACTCAGCTGCACTATAGCCACATCCCTCACAACAAAAACATTTATCTGACTCATTCCTCTTAAATTATCATTATGATTTTTAGGGAATTGATTAGCTTTGTTACACTTATTTTTCTCAAACTTCTTTACATCTTTTATTTATTTTTCAAACTTTAGATTTTTTTTTAAATTTCTTTGCAAATAATGCTTCCTCCTTTCGGGCTTCCAAAGATATGCCCTTAAATTTTGTAATACCTCGTAATTTTATTGATTATTATTTAAGGGATTAATTAAATTAAATGAGAATTAATTGGGAACTAATCCGGATATAAATACTAGCGAGATGTGAGTTAGTATTTGATTATGATGTTAAAATTAAAAATTTCATGAGTATTGAAAATTGAGTATTGAAAATATTAAAGTTATCGCGAGGCTGAAACACGACAATTGGGAAACTTAAGTTGGGATGCGCGTGTCAGTCGCGTCAGGAACGAAATATATTAAATTAAAAAGTGAATTATATTTTTATTAACCGAATGGTCATTTTGAGTGAGCCAACGTGTCCGGAAGGGTCGAAATAGTCAAAAAACACTAGCCGGGGGTTTAGTTTGGGTCCTGGGGCACTTTTAGGCCAAACCGGCAACCTAGAAGGGTATTTTGATAATTTTAAAAATTAGGGAATTTAGACCCACGAATTTAAGTGTTAATTTAGAGATTTTAAAAGAACCACTAATGCCATTATCAGCTAAAAAGGGAGAGAGTGGGCTACGGTAGTTTTTGGAGAAAAGTTAGAAAGAGGGTAAAGGGTTCCCAAGCCAAACCATCTCCACACATCAGTTTTGGAATGGATTTGTGACCGGAAAGGAGGAGAAAATCAACCGTGAACCATCAACAACACATACGAAGAACGAATCTAAGGCAAGTGTTTTGATGTCGTTATTTGCATTGAATATTTCCTCCATGTGTAGTGTAGAAAACTGTTTATGTCATGGCAAATTTTGATGAAGAATACTTAGTGGAATTATTGTGAAATTTGTGGTTTTTGGTAGGAATTTGCATGTAGAATGACTATGGACGAATTCAATATACAAAACATAACTTTTCATGACCTGAAATCAGATTAATAAGGAGTCTTTTATGAAATTAAATTCTGGGTTCAAGTTCATAGGGTTTGGAATAAGAATTGCGGATTTATGATTTTGGTATGATAATTTGTAAGATTTGACCCAAAAGCATGTTAAGGAATGATCTAGGGTGACTAAAAATAGTTTACAAACATTAAAAACGTATTTGGATAGTCTTAGGGTGGATTTAAAGAAGAGTTGAAAGAAGAAAAATGGATTTTGGAAATTCTGGGTGTAGTCTGCCATCTCGTTAGAAGACCTGCCCAGGTCGTTCGAACGACCTTGTTCGAACGAGCTTCTAACGAGATGACAGTATACCTTCTAACGAGTTGGTAGTTCATTCAAAGACTTTCATTCGAACGACACTCGTTCGAACAACCTCGTTTGAACGAGACTTCTTACAAGTTGACAAAATGGACTTTTAGGCCTGATTTTATTTCAAATGTCCCGTAGACTTATCTAATGGAGTAATAACCTTACCTCATTGACTAGAGGGTATATTTGGGAGATTGGAGTACATTGAGGAGTAAAACTTATAATCTTGTAGTAAATCGAATGACCTTAATGAAATAGGAAACGAGTACCTAATTACGATGTGAGAAGAGTTGATAACTTTAATGTATATAAATCGGGGACTTATAAGCGTATGACATTAAATGATGATACAAGAACAAGAAGTATACCTCTATTAATATATTGAGATATCTAAGATGTGCAAATGCTTAGTATATGTAGTTATCTGTGTATAACATACCTACCGTACTTGCTATCATGGGAGGTCGGCGTTCGATCAGGGCCATCTAATCTTTGTGTGCCGGCGGAGGGATTTAGATTGGTACCTCGAGGACATAGGTCAGAGAAGGACTTATTGAGAAGTTAATAAGTCTGCTGATCATGGGAGAGTAGGTATGTGCGTGACCCATGTGATGTGAACTATGTTCGCCTCCATTATGTGTTATTATTGTCGTTTGAGAACGATTCCTGAGCGATTCGGAATGCGTGGTCCTTATGTACGTGATGTACCGAGATTGGATAGCAGAGTATGTGTGCACCGCAGCTTAGTCTCGGGGTGCTAGTATTATATATTTATGATGAGAATAATATACTGTAAATTGGAATGCACTGTCATGTATAAATGTGAGTATTATTAATAGTAACGTTTTCGTAAAGATAAAGATGGAAATCCTCTAGTAAGTAGTATCACTAATATGGGAAACCGAGAAGAAATGTAAGACACTCTGTTTAAATGAAAATGTCGGAATTAAATCGTGAATCGTATAACAATGTTAGATTTTATATTAGACTAGTTAAGTATGGGAATAACTAGAATGGGTACGGGTACGATAGGAGTGCACAATTAGCTGAGAGGTGAAGAACTCATGTGAGTGCACACACTATCATGTACTTTATATTCACTGTTTAGTGATATTAAACACTTGCTATTTTTAAACTGTTTTCACAATCGGGCTCTGACCCGTTTCCTTTCAAATCTATTTTTGTAAAACCTTTTAGGTTCCCAGCCACAAGGACACCAAGCATAGGAGTTCCATTCAGGTGACGTACTGTAGCTGATGTGGAAGTTACAGTACCTTGACAGTAGACGCCTCCATTTTCGATCTTGACTCTATATTATCAGATTCTCTCATCTATTGGGAATGTGGCCCTATTTCCTTTTAGAGATACTTTATCTATTCAGTTATTTCAGATTTTGGGTTGTGATTAATTTAGTGATGCGGACTTGGTATTTGTTTATTTCATTACTTGGATTGTTGTGAGGAGTATTCCTCCAGTTTCATTATTATTTTATGGTTATTCTATTGTGACTATGTTGTGGTGGTTATGTTAGCATTTCATAATCTACTGATTGCATGTTAATCGGATTTAATTAAAATTGACAACTAACTTTTTAAATATTAGGTGGCTAGTAATGTTTAAAATGTTTTCGACAGTGATGCTATGAACTGAACCAACTTGGCATTTTGTATTAATTTAATAAAGGAGTAGCTACCCGGTATTTAATTAGTCGGGGTGTCACAGGTGGTATCAGAGCATCAGGTTCTAGTGTCCTTAGGATCTGTACGACTTATTATGTTTCTGCTGAGCTTTCTTTGATGTAGAGCCCTATATTTTAGGACTGTTGTATTCTTTTATGTATGTTTCGCTCTTCAACAATTTTGAGATAATAATTGCGAACTTATAAGACTTTACTCTCATTTCAGACGCCTCCACGATGTGCACAACGAGTTCCTAGGGATTCTCAGCCCGAGCCACAGCTTGCACCAGTTCAGGGCACCATGAATGCCGCAGAGGTTGCTGCTATTATAGCCCAAGCGGTAAATGCCGCCCTCGCAGTTGTGCAGCAGGCACCACCTCAGGCGTCGGTAGCCGCGCCAGTTCAGGGTCATGCATTCCTGTCTTTTTGGGAACGCATTCGTGATGCTTTTTAGAAAGCACACCCTCCAGAGTTTGTAGGTAGCTCCGACGTTGTTGTGTCCAGTCAGTGGAGGAAGGACATTCAAAGGCACTTAAGGATGTACGAGTGCACGGATATTCAGAAGAAAATACTGGCTACTTTCAAGCTAGTAGGATCAGCGTTGCAGTGGTGGGAGTCCATTACCACCGCGAAGGAGAGAGACGCCCTTTCTATTCAGGAGTTCTGGGTGCGGTTCGACCGCAAATATTTTCCATGAGCTGTTCACACTGAAATGAGGAGGAAGTTAATGAACCTCAAGCAAGAGGGGAAGACCGTGGCCGAGTATGAGGCCGAATTCACTAATCTCTTGAACACTGTTCCAGATGAGATTCTGACAGAGGAGAAGAAAATTCAGAAGTTTATGGACGGATTGACTTAGAGGATCCTACAGCACTTGTTGGGAAATCTCTCGTTGGCCACTTATTCTGATATGGTTAACGCAGCACTGCTTCACTGCCAGGACCACCACTTTCACATGTCCGAGAGTAAGAGATCAGGAGAGTCCAGCCATCAGGGCGGGACAGGGGGAAATGGTGCCAGCGGGGCACAATCTGTTTAGGGTCAGCATAGGCAGGGTGATCAGGGTTCCCAACAGGGGGATCCTAAGAGATTCAGATCTGGGGTTGCAGGAATGGTCAGGGAGGTTTTAGACATGGCCATCAGGGTCAGAACGACAATCAGGGCCAGCAGGGCCAGAATGGTCAACAACAATAGTTTCAGCAGGGCCAGTATGGTCAAGGTAGGAATGGTAACGGCCATCAGGGCCATGTCCAGCAGGGATAGTGAGGGGGAAATTTCCTGAGAAAGTGCTTCGTTTGTGGCCAGATTGGTCACAAATGCCAGGATTGTCCTGATAGGAGCAGGGTCCCACCGTAGCAGTAGCAGGGTGCTCGACACGAGCCACAGAGGACTATATTTCCCACCGCCCTCCCAACACCACCACAAATGGCATCATTACCACCCATCCCAGTGGTCCCAGTCCAGCAGGGACAGCTTCAGTATGGGAGAGTGTATCAGCTCCAGCATGCCGCAGTCCCACATGATCCACCTACTATTGAGGGTATGTTCTCTATTCAGGGGACTATAGGGCGTATTTTATTTGATATGGGGGCCACACACTGTTTCATTGCCACGAGATTTGCATGCACTATTGGGTTGTTAGACACTGCAAAGAACACGATTACTTGCTTAGATTCACCGTTGAGTAGGGGTTCCGTGATTTCCCTTATTTGTAGAGGTGTGGGTATATAGATAGGGAGATTTACTTTACCCGCTGATATGCTAGTATTAGAGATGACTGAGTACGATGCGATTATTGGTATGGATTGGCTAGTTGCGTACCGAGCCATGATTGATTGTTTCAGTAGGAGTATTATTTTTTCCATTCTCGGGAAGGATATGTTTTTAGTGTCGATGCCACACCCAGAGGGAGGATCGTCCACTCACCTGTACTATATAGAGGAGGAGACCTCTAAGGAAGTGGTGATACCACTTGATTCGATTCCAGTCGTGAGGGAGTTTGCTGATGTATTTCAGGATATACCTGGACTACCTCCGAGTAGAGAGATATATTTTGTGATAGATTTGACGCCGGGCACTCGGCCCATTGCCCGCCACCGTACCGTATAGCTCCAGCAGAGATGAGAGAGCTAAGGGATCAGATAGAGCAGTTGTTGGGTCAGGGGTTTATCCGGAGGAGTACTTAGCCGTGGGGTGCCCCTGTGTTGTTCGTAAATAAGAGGGATGGATCGTTGAGGTTGTGTGTAGATTACCGGGAGTTGAATAAGGTCACGATACAGAATAAGTATCCGTTGCCCCGAATCAATGACTTATTAGACCAGCTGAGAGGAGCTTCCTTCTTTTCAAAGATTGACTTGCGATCGGGATACCATCAGTTGCATATCAGGGAACAGGACGTCTCGAAGACTGCTTTCTTGACGAGATATGGTTCCTATGAGTTTCGGGTTATGCCTTTTGGTTTGACCAATGCTCCAGCTGTGTTTATGAACTTGATGAATAGGGTGTTCAGAGAGTTCCTAGACCAGTTCATCATCGTCTTTATTGATGACATCCTAGTTTACTCCCAGACAGAAGAGGAGCATGCCGAGCATTTGAGGTAGGTTTTGCAGACGCTATGTTAGAACGAGCTTTATGCAAAGTATGAGAAATGTGGATTTTGGCTGAAGGAGGTTCAGTTTTTAGGGCATATCATTTCAGATCGGGGGATATCTGTTGATCCGGGGAAGGTATCCGCGGTGAGGGAGTGGGGATAGTCCACGACACCGACTGAGATACGTAGTTTCTTGGGCCTAGCAAGATACTACATGAGGTTTATTCGGGGTTTCTCAAAGATAGCGGGTTCTTTGACACATCTGACTCCCAAAGGTGTGCCATTTATCTTGATCAATGCATGTCAGTTGGCATTTGATGAGTTGAAGGGCATTTGATGAGTTGAAGGACAAGTTGACCTCAGCGCCTGTGTTAGCATTGCCCAGACCGGGAGTTGAGTATTTAGTTTACACCGATGCGTCATTACAAAGACTTGGAGGTGTGCTACAACAGGAGACTCAGGCCATAACTTATGCTTCCCGTAAGCTTAAGCCTCACGCGATGAATTAATCGACACGACTTGGAGTTAGCGGCAGTCGTATTCGCTCTTCGGATTTGGAGACACTATCTTTTGGGGGAGAAATTTTGTTTGTTCACAGACCACAAGTCTCTAGAATACCTCTTTATGCAGAAGGAGCTGAATATGCGTCAACATCGGTGGCTTGAGTTTGTGAAGGATTATCAGTTTGATATCCAGTATCAACCAGGGAAGGCTAACGTGGTAGCAGACGCGTTGATCCGTAGTCCAGTAGATGAGGTGGCCGGTGTGTGGAAAGCTAAGTGGAAGGAGTTTGGACACCAGGATGCAGTGGCCCGATCATTCATGTCTGTGATGATTGTTACACTGCAGATTGTTACGAGAGTGATAAAGGCCCAGACAAATGACTCGTTCTGTCAGGAGAAGATAGTTCGATTACTAGCAGAGGGAGCCGAGTCCTATACCGTTAGTTCCTAAGATAGTTCGATTATGCTTCAATGGAAGACTGGTTGTTCCCGAAGGGGAAGACTCGCGACATGAGGTAATGGAAGAGTTGCACGGCTCACGGTTCACCCTGGCGGGGATAAGATGTACCAAGACATGAGACGACAGTACTGGTGGAGCGGGATGAAGGGGTATATCGCCGTGTTCATTTTTAAATGTGCCACTTGTCAGCTTGTAAAGGTGGACCATCAGAAACTGGCAGGACTTCTACAGCCATTAGAGGTTTCGATGTGGGTATGGGAGAGCATATCCATGGAATTTATCACGGGGTTGCCTACATTACAGAGGGGTCATGACTCCATATGGGTAATTATGGATAGGTTAACCAAAGTTGCTTATTTTGTACCCGTAAGGACAGACTACACTACGGGACGGTGTGCCCAGATTTTCATTGCGAAGATAGTCAGACTTCACGGGGTGCCTCTAAATATTGTGTCTGACCGAGACAAGATATTTGTTTCACAATTTTGGGAGAGTTTTCAGGAGGCCATGGGTATGGAGTTGCGGTTGAGTACGGCTTATCACCCGCAGACTGATGGGCAAACAGAGCGGACAAATCAGATGTTGGAGGACATGTTGCGTATGTGCATCCTAGACTTTGGAGGTGGTTGGGAGCAGTACCTTCCACTGGTGGAGTTTGCCTATAATAACTCCTACTAGTTCACCATTGGCATGGCTCCATTTGAGGCATTGTATGGTAGACCTTGTCATTCCCCAGCATGTTGGTTAGAGGTGGGGGATAATAAACTCCTTGGGCCGGAAGTGATTTAGGATACTTCGGCAAGGATAGAGATGATACGGAGTCGCATCCGGGTAGCTCAGGATCGCCAGAAGAGCTATGCTGATGCCAAGAGGTTCTTCAGAGAATTCAAAGTGGGGGACCAGGTGTTACTCAAAGTATCTCGTATGAAGGGGATTATGCGTTTTGGGAAGAAGGAGAAACTGGCACCAAGGTATGTGGGGCCATTTCCTATCATCGAGCGTATTATGCCAGTTGCGTATAGACTTGGGTTACCGGAGCACTTGCATTGAATTCATGATGTGTTCCATATTTCCTCTCTAAGGAAATATCTTAGTGACGATTTGACCCATACTCACATTGCTTTAGAGGACATCGATCTTCAGCCCGATAGTTCCTACGAGGAGGGATCAATTGCTATTTTGGACTAAAGCGAGCGGAAACTGAGGTCAAAGATAGTACCATTAGTACGTGTTCAGTGGTGTCATCATAATGCCAAGGAGTCCACATGGGAGAGCGAGGATGATATGCGCGAGCGTTATCCAGAGCTATTTTTACCAGGTATTCTTTAGTTCTGAATTTTTGGACAAAATTCTGTTATTAGGGGGGAAGTATGTAATACCCCGTAATTTTATTGATTATTATTTAAGGGATTAATTAAATTAAATGAGAATTAATTGGGAATTAATCCGGATATAAATACTAGCGAGATGTGAGTTAGTATATGATTATGATGTTAAAATTGAAATTTTCATGAGTATTGAAAATTGAGTATTGAAAATATTAAAGTTGTCGCGAGGCTGAAACACGACAATTGAGAAACTTAAGTTGGGACTCGCGTGTCAGTCGCGTTAGGAACAAAATTATTTAAATTAAAAAGTGAATTATATTTTTATCAACCGAATGGTCATTTTGAGTGAGCCAACGTGTCCAAAAGGGTCGAAATAGTCAGAAAACACTAGCCGGGGGTTTAGTTTGGGTCCCGGCAAACTGAAAACCTACAAGGGTATTTTGGTAATTTTAAAAATTAGGGAATTTAGACCCACGAATTTAAGTGTTAATTTAGAGATTTTAAAAGAACCACTAATGCCATTATCAGCCAAAAAGGGAGAGAGTGGGCTACGGTAGTTTTTGGAGAGAAGTTAAAAAGAGGGTAAAGGGTTCCCAAGCCAAACCATCTCCACACATCAGTTTTGGAAAGGATTTGTGACCGGAAAGGAGGAGAAAATCAACCGTGAACCATCAACAACACATACGAAGAACGAATCTAAGGCAAGTGTTTTGATGTCGTTATTTGCATTGAATATTTCCTCCACGTGTAGTGTAGAAAACTGTTTATGTCATGGAAAATTTTGATGAAGAATACTCAGTGGAATTATTGTGAAATTTGTGGTTTGGGTAGGAATTTGCATGTAGAATGACTACGGACGAATTCAATATACAAAACATAACTTTTAATGACCTGAAATCAGATTAATAAGGAGTCTTTTATGAAATTAAATTATGGGTTCAAGTTCATAGGGTTTGGAATAAGAATTGGGGATTTATGATTTTGGCATGATAATTTGTAAGATTTGACCCAAAAGCATGTTAAGGAATGATCTAGGGTGACTAAAAATAGTTTACAAACATTAAAAACGTATTTCGATAGTCTTAGAGTGGATTTAGAGAAGAGTAGAAAGAAGAAAAACGGATTTTGGAAATTCTGGGTGTAGTCTGCCATCTCGTTAGAAGACCTGCCCAGGTCGTTCGAACGACCTCATTCGAACGAGCTTCTAACGAGATGACAGTATACCTTCTAACGAGTTGGTAGTTCGTTCGAAGACTTTCGTTCCTCGTTCAAACGAGACTTCTAACGAGTTGACAGAATGGCCTTTTAGGCCTGATTTTATTTCAAATGTCCCGTAGACTTATCTAATGGAGTAATAACCTTACCTCATTGACTAGTGGGTATATTTGGGAGATTGGAGTACGTTGAGGAGTAAAACTTAGAATCTTTTAGTAAATCGAATGACCTTAATGAAATAGAAAACAAGTACCTAATTACGACGTGAGAAGAGTTGATAACTTTAATGTATATAAATCGGGGACTTATAAGCGTATGACATTAAATGATGATACAAGAACGAGAAGTATACCTCTATTAATCTATTGAGATATCTAAGATGTGTGAATGCATAGTATATGTAGTTATCTATGTATAACATACATACCGTACTTGCTATCATGGGAGGTCGATGTTCGATCAGGGCCATCTAATCTTTGTGTGCCTACGGGGGGATTTAGATTGGTACCTCGAGGACATAGGTCGGAGAAGGACTTATTGAGAAGTTAATAAGTCTGTTGATCATGGGAGCGTAGGTATGTGCGTGACCCATGTGATGTGAACTATGTTCTCCTCCATTATGTGTGATTGTTGTCGTTTGAGAACGATTCCTGAGCGATTTGGAATGCGTGGTCCTTATGTACGTGATGTACCGAGATTGGATAGCAGAGTATGTGTGCACCGCAGCTTAGTCTCGGGGTGCTAGTATTGTATATTTATGATGAGAATAATATACTGTAAATTGGAATGCACTGTCATGTATAAATGTGAGTATAATTAATAGTAACGTTTTCGTAAAGATAAAGATGGAAATCCTCTAGTAAGTAGTATCACTAATATGGGAAACCGAGAAGAAATGTAATACACTCTGTTTAAATGAAAATGCCGGAATTAAATCGTGAATCGTATAGTAATGTTAGATTTTATATTAGACTAGTTAAGTATGGGAATAACTAGAATAGGTACGGGTACGATAGGAATGCACAATTAGCTGAGAGGTGAGGAACTCATGTGAGTGCGCACACTATCATGTACTTTGTATTCACTGTTTAATGATATTAAA
Source organism: Sambucus nigra (assembly GCA_949130495.1). Classification (NCBI taxonomy): domain Eukaryota; kingdom Viridiplantae; phylum Streptophyta; class Magnoliopsida; order Dipsacales; family Adoxaceae; genus Sambucus; species Sambucus nigra. The sequence goes on from OX422216.1 coordinate 189,962,063, forward strand.
CACTTGCTATTTTTAAACTGTTTTCAGAATCGGGCTCTGACCCATTTTCTTTCAAATCTATTTTTGTAAAACCTTTTAGGTGCCCAGCCACAAGTACACCAAGCATAGGAGTTCCATTCAGGTGACGTACTGTAGCTGCTGTGGAAGTTACAGGACCTTGACAGTAGACGCCTCCATTTTCGATCTTGACTCTATATTATCAGATTCTCTCATCTGTTGGGCATGTCGCCCTATTTCCTTTTAGAGATACTTTATCTATTCAGTTATTTTAGATTTTGGGTTGTGATTAATTTAGTGATGCGGACTTGGTATTTGTTTATTTCAGTATTCAGATTGTTGTGAGGAGTATTCCTCCAGTTTCATTATTATTTTATGGTTATTCTATTGTGACTATATTGTGGTGGTTATGTTAACATTTCATAATCTACTTATTGCATGTTAATCGGATTTAATTAAAATTGACAACTCATTTTTTAAATATTAGGTGGTGGCTAGTAATGTTTAAAATGTTTTCGACAGTGATGCTATGAACTGAACCAACTTGACATTTTGTATTAATTTAATAAAGGAGTAGCTACCCGGTATTTAATTAGTCGGGGTGTCACATATTTCTTCTTCTTTTTGGAGAAAAACTCATAGTTTTGAAGATCACCCACAAGCTCTTAGAGTTTCATAGAGTCTAAAGTACCCCAGGAATTTAAAACTCTCACTTTTTAATTAAATAGTTTAGGTGAGGACCTTAAGATATTATTGATTATTCAAGTTTTGGGTATTTTCTCTCCAAGTTAATAAACAAGTTCACAATATCACACAATCTAGCTTAGAACTCATCAAAGATTTCACTCCCCCTCCATTTTAATGGTTTTAAATTGAGTGGTGAGGTTTTGGAGTTTGGAAGCCTTAACAACACTGGTACCTTCATGTGTGAGTTAAAGAACGTTCCAAGCCTCTTTTGGCATTTCACATGTTATGATACGACGGACCTCCTCTGATGTGACTGAACTAAACAAAGAATTTAAACTTTGAGAATTATATTTTAATAACCTATGATCTTACTCACTCCAATTTTCTATGGGTTTAGGGATTCTATATTTCCCATTTTTGACTGTTGGTGGAGTTCCCCCTTATCCACCTCTAACAAACCCGCTCCTCTATAGCCATAAGTGTTGATTTCATATGTATCTTCTAGTATGCGTAATTAGTCCCATCAAACAACGGAAACCTAGAAAGATAATGACACTGAGACCGCTAAAATTAATGTCTAAACATAGATCTAACACAAAAACTTAGTGTTCCTGCTCTGATACCAATTTGAAGTTGCATGCCTATAGAGTCCAATACAGATAGGGTAGAAACAATGGTTAATTTTTATTTTTTAAAATTAAATATAAAACATAAAGTAATTATCCCTTAGCATGAATTTCAAGCAGTTTTGTGATAAACAGTTTACTAAATTTTATCTTGTCCTAAAACATGAATCTAGGTGCGAGAAGATCAAAATAATGAAATAAACCACAACACACCGATGTACAAGAAAAACCCATAACGGGAAAAACCTCGGACGACCCAGTGTAATACCCTGCCCTAATGTTTCATTTAATTTCCATCCATAAGTTGAAATTGAGTGAGAACCTTGGGACATGGACAATTATGAGTGGGACTGCATTCTGATTTATTTGTTTTTTGAGACTTGATGTTAATTATTGGAATTTGTGGGTAAAAATTGATTTATATAAAAGATATTGGAAAGAAGGGTCATTCGAACGAAATGGATATCGTTTCAAAAATAGGGGATCAAATGAACTTCGAGTAAGATCCCATTGCATAACTGATTAGGGTCGCACGAATGTCGTTCGAAGATCGAGATCGAATAAGGCATTTTTCTCGCTCGAATGAGGAACATATTTTGTTCAAACAATGGCCTTAGAAAATTTAAACCACGTTGCCCTTGTGCACTATCACGTTCTAGACCATTATATGAATGAGCCGTCGAACCCGGATTAGGCAAAATGGGATTTTGAGGTCTTGGAGGGTTTTATAAGGGTTGTTTAGGATTATTTGGGTGAGGGGAAATTGAAAGAAGAGAGAGAAAGTGGGTGGGTGGTCCTTCCCACCATTTTCACCATATTTCCACCTTAAAACACCATGCCACCACCACCCCTCACCTTATAACACCATATTTTCTATGTATTCCAACTTATTTGAACCATACATATCCATTTCCACCATAGATGAGGAAAGATACGAATTCATGAGCTTTTATTGGGGGTTCTTAAAGATGAAAATGGAAGATTTATGGAGTTTGAAGTGGGGTTTTGCTTGGAAACCTGATGGAGCATGCTTTTGGAGCGAGGCAACCTCCTTGAGACCACCTTAGGAGGTGGAAGGTTTCCATCTTCTTAGACCATTCATGCCTACCATTGTTGGAGCTCCATTTGGGGTGGGAAATCCTACTTTTGGTATTAATACTCTATTTTGTGTACTTGTTATCTTGTTGTTAGATTACATCAGTAGGGCGCATTTCATTAAATAACAAAAATCATGTGTATTTTTAAGTAACAAACATTTTTATGAAATAAAAATGTTATTTTGTTAACAAATAAATGATTTGCAAATATTTCAAAGTCTCTTGAAATGAAGATTGGGATTTTCATGAAAAAGGTGTATTTTCTAAAAAAAATTTGATGTTAAACATTTTATGAAATAAAATGTTCAAAAATGATGATTGATTTTGCTAAAACATTGGTGAAATAATGTTAAGAGTTTATTGTAAAAATGTAGATTTTATAAAAGATGGATATTTGTTGAGTTTGAAGAAGTAAAAATATATTTTATGACTTGAAAGTAAATTTTTGAAAGTATTATGAATTTCTAGAATAAAATGTATATCTAACCTATTTAATAGGGGTTTTGGAGTAAAATCCATCTCCTCATACTTGTAGACTTGTAGTATTTTGATAATGAACATATAAACAAGTTTAAACAAGCTTTTAGTGGGTTTAGACATAAAATAAGAAAAATAGAAATTTTAGTCTTCGAAATGTGTGAAAAATGAGTTGAAAGTGTAATAAATGTAAGACTTGAAGACTACATGTGTTAATAAAAGGAAAGGTAATTATATGGTGGACTAGCCCTTGAGCATAATTGGTTTTCTTGAAAGCGGAAAGTAAAGAAATGTCTAACATTAGAAAATGACTAGAAAAGGGTTGGATGAGTATTAATGGCTTAAAACATGGAGAAGTTGGTGTGTGTAACTTAATAATGTTTTTGGGAGGTTAACACCTATAAAACTGGAAGAAAGGACAATTTGAAAACAAAAGGGTAAAATGGTAATTTATGTAAAGTGGAACATTTTTATGAAATAAAAATGTTGGAAAATGTGTTACACAAATTGGTCCTTAACAGACATGATTTTGGAATAAAAATAAAGTTAGAGTGTAAGGGACATAAAATGGTAATTTTCAATGTGTAACACAAGTGGGGTAAAACACTAGGTATTGTCTTTGGTCCGGTAAAAAGGGAAATTGGAATAATGTGGACATTGTATAATGTTAAAACACATATGAAAATAACTCGGATGACACCGGGATAATTAAGGAGTGCTCGGAGCCCTGGGGTGAAAGACCCAAAACCATTGGCTAGAGCATATAGTTGCATTACCGATGGTGTGGAGCCCGTTAAAGTACGCAGCTTAGTGGAAGATTTCGAGAATAAAATAAAGGAATAAGGAACAAGTCAAAAAATAGGTTGTGTGGTAAAAGATGTTAAGGCAACCTAACTTAAATGAATTAATGAATGTACCGTTAAAGGATAACGTGGATAAGAACTGTGTAAATTGGTTAATGTCCATAAAGTAAATAAAAGGGAAAGTGTAGTGGTAAATGGATGAGTTAAGCAACCTAAATAGGTGTAACTTGTAATTAACACAAGGGTGTGTTGTGAAAGGTTTTCAAAGGTTAAAAAATTATTTTCTATCACGGTGTTAGCGTGTGTTGAAAGAGGTTATTTTAAATGAAAATACTAAAGTGCATCGCTTCAAATAAAAAGGGTAATTTCAGTAAAGGAATGGTTTCAGTTAAACAAATGTAATGGTTTCAAGTATTTAACCGTTTGTGTTAAATAGAGGGATAAATGCCAAGTTAAGAAATAAGAAGTCTTTATGAGGTTAAGGTAAATTAATCAGACTAAATAACGTTTTTGTAAGTAAAACAGTTTCATGCATTAAGTACATATAAGTATTTATATATATATACAAGGTAGTTTCATGTGCATGTAGGTATAATGTATAGAGTCTTCTTTCTTCCATTCGTTTCTATACTGGATTTTGTGTATTCTCGCTGGGCATTGGCTCACACCTCGTCTTTGTTACGACAGGTCGGGTGCAGGTTCATATTTTAAGAGCGTTATATAGGTAAGTATTCTATTTAATTTTATGTTAGTTGCTCTATATACTTGGACTCCGAGGATTCTTCCCACGTGTCCCTCACGTAATGTGAATTTGAAATTAGAATCGCATGCTAAACAAGTGAAATGTTAATTAAAATAAAACTGAACCAACAACATTATATAGGATGTTTCATTGCACTTCACGCCTAATGATCAATTCAGCCTGGGTTGACTACGGGTAACCCATAAATTCGGGTCGAGGCGTTACAAATGGTATCAGAGCTCTAGGTTCAAGGTTCATTTCGGGAGTGATGTGGTGAGCTTGGTAGTGTATTTTTTTTAACATCGGTGTCTATTTGGGACAGTCACACTAGTTTTGGTGACAATTTACTTCACGTCCTCAACGATAAAGTTAAAGAGGTTATCTGGATAAGTAAGTTAGTGTCAGGTGGCACACGATCGAATTGATAGTTGTTAATCACTTCTTCGCTTATGATTAAATTTTAGTAATTTATGGGTGTCCTTAAAAGCCAATATTTGTGACATTATGGTTGATTACTATGAGGTTCTTGGGTTTAACTCTTGATGATGTAGATTCTTTTCAGATGTTAATAGAGCGAGATGGTGCCCATGGAGCAAGTAGCATGAATTGCATACGGTCAACGGTAAGGGTTGATAGTTAGGGTGTCGTGACTAAGTAATGATGATTGGTTATTAAAATGTACAGAGCCCTTATGTGCGACACTTATCGGCGGTTAACGTCGATAATGTAGTCTGGAAAATTCCATCCCTGGGCTAATACCGTAATCGGTGGATAGTGGATGATAATATAAATTTGTGTAGATAATGTTTGAGGATAAGAACATTCAGTCTTAGTTGGTAGGATTTTATTCTTGTGGGTTAGTAACTTAGTGGTTCTTAGCCAATGAATGTATCTCATAAAAATGGTGAAACGTTTGGTGAATAGGATCTGTAGTGACATCGATAGTGTATGCCTAGAGATATACTGGTTATACAATGCCCTTTATCTTATATAAACCCTTAATAGAATCTGCTTATGGTTTGATGTGTCGTATATAGCCTTAGTTGTGGCAAGATGGTTCCTTAGGTACTCTTAGGATGAATGGTTGACTTGTGATGCCTAGAGGTGTTCGACAACTATGACCTACCATGTTAGGGGATCTTAGATTTTATATTCAGGTGAATGGCTTGGAATAGTTGAAGTAAACTTTGAGAAATCTTAGGGCATAACCGCTTCATGGAAATTATGGTTGACAAAGTCTTATCTAGTCCTTGGTGACAAATGCTTGAGTATACTTGGTGCCCTTGGGGAAACAGTCATGTTTGAATTATGGAATTTTTTGCATCCGACAGTAAGATGTGGAAGATTTGGTGATAACCCTGGGTTATTAGCTAAGTTTAAAGTAATCGCTTCATATAACCTTGGGTGAGGCTGGAAAAGTTTGATGCAAATAGGTAGTGAAATATTCTAAGGTGAAATTAGAGATTCATATCATGATTGGGTGTAATGCTCATTATCCTAAGGAGATCGATGTAGAGAGGGTCGAATTAGATTTGTATAAGTATCGAGATGCATTATAGATTCAGCTAAATATGTTAAGATCGAGACTATGCTTATGGAAGAGTTGATGAGATGATTGAGATATAGAGACGGTATCGACGTGAGTTGATAGTATATGTTGGAATAAAGCTATAAGGGAATCGTGTAGGCCTTGGATCTTCTATTTGGCTCGTGTGAACCTAAGAGTGTACATCCGAGTGGTGTTTGTTGCCACTATGGTTTTGGTGATGAGAAGTTGGTCATCACGTGGAGTCAATCAAATTGAACTCCATGATAGGTGATAGTAACTTAGTGATGATGAAGTTTTTGATATGATTAGCGTTTCATCAAATCGGGTGTTGCTTAAGGAGACATTAGGTGAGATCATTGTCTGGTAAAGTAAGATGATAATATGGGTGGGTTAGGTTGGTGATGGTAAGGTCATTGAGAGTTCCAACTAGGTGGCCTGTGTTTTCCAAGGGTGTGAAGAGGAGGCCTTATTCCCAAGGAGAAAAGTCTAGGGATTAACTACTCAAGGAACTTTAGGTTCATATGTTCTCCCTTTTTAAGGAAATGAGTGGGTCTTGGTTAGGTTTGTGATGATAGATGACTCAGGCGAAGGCATATGGATAAGATAGGATCCGTTGAGCTTGTCGGGTAGGGGACGTAGACTTCGAATATATAGAATAAATTCTTTATTCGTAAACCATCATAGTCATGTGAGTGGGTTCTTATAGAATTCATTTTTTATCTTTCTTGATCCCCTTGTTCCCTTTCAATCTCGGTAATAGATAACGACATACCTCGATTGTGATAACCCGAGCTTATAACATGGTGTGGTGTGATGCGGTTTGGACCATTAGAGTGTAGTGGGACCTGGTATGGTCATTGCAACTCGGTAACCGGGAGCGCCCTTATCTAATATATTCATGTCATTATATCCGGCTCCATGTGCGGGTGGATGCGCTTTCCACCGCACGGTTGCTCATAGTGTTCTCTTTCCCTTATGTATAGTGACCTAAGATTTGGTCGGCGTGATAGTTAAGGGATTTTTTCATGAAGAGCAGGTTGATAACTTGAGGACATAGTAGAATGTTAGAACTCAAGGAAACGTAGCACTAAGCATCATTTGTCCCGGTGAGTGGACTATGTAATACTTAGGAGTGTATTCTTTGGTTAGATATCTAGAGTGATCCTAAATTCATGTGAGGATTCAACCAAGGAGTGTTATTCAACTCATGGTTTTGAGACTTAGAGGAGTGTTATCCTTAATTCAAGTGACTAAACGTACGAGATTAGTATTTAGTGTGAACAAGACTATGTAGTTGGAACGACATGAACATCGTGGGTAAGGAGAGAGTGTGGTTCTAAAGATTGAGAAATTTCTTGATATTGAATCGAGTATTAGTGGTTTTACGGTATACTCTTGGGAAATAATCATTCAAGAGAGGGTATTGACTGGTAAAGGCACCGATATGCTCTGAATATGAGCAAATGTAGTCCTAGGACTCGACTAGCCATGATCTTTAAGAAAGTGGAGACTCATGGATTGTAGATAAATTTGATGACTAGCTTGAGTGTGAACATTAGGTCATGTTACATGATGAACCATTGATGAAAAACCCGTGAATGAGCATACGATGTTTTCTTAACGCTTAAGGACTTTGGTGATTTAAACTTAGAAAATTATTATTACTTGGAATAGAAGTTAATAAACCCCCATAAGCTTAAGGATTTATTAGTAGTTTATAATACCTCGCACTAATGTTTCATTTAATTTCTCCGCATAAGTTCAAATGGAGTGAGAACCTTAGGACTTGGACAATTATGAGTGGGGTTGCATTCTAGATTATTTGTTTTTTGAGACTTGATGTTAATTACTGGAATTTATGGGTAAAAGTTGAATTATATAAAAGAAATTGGAAAGAAGGTCCGTTCGAACGAAATTAATGTCGCTTCAAACAAGAGACATGATTGCTTGAAACAGGAGATCAAATGAGCTTCGGGAGAGATCCCATTGCATAACTAATCAGGATCGCGTGAAGGTGGTTCGAAGCTAGAGATCGAACAAGGCGCCTTTCTCGCTTGAATGAGGATCGTATCTCGTTCGAACGACAACCTTATAAATTTTTAAATCAGATTTACCTTGTGCACTGTCATGTTCTAGGCCATTAGATGGATGAGATGTTGATCTCTAACCATCCTAGATTGGGAAAAATGGGATTTTTGAGGTCTTGGAGGGATTTATAAGGGTTGTTTAGGATCATTTGGGGTGAGGGGAAGTTGGAAGAAGAGAGAGAGAGAGAGAATGGGTGGGTGGTCCTCCCCATGATTGCCACTATATTTCCACCTTCAACCACCATGCCACCACCATCCCTCCACCTTATAATACCATATTTTCTATGTATTCTATCTTATTTGAACCATGCATACCAATTTCCACCATGGATAAGGAAAGCTATGAATTTATGGAGATTTTGTTGGGGCTTCTTGAAGATGAAATTGGAAGATTTATGGAATTTGAAGTGGGGTTTTGCTTGGAAACTTGATATAGCATGCTTTCGAAGTGGGGAAACCTCCTTGAGGCCACATTAGGAGGTGGAAGGTTTCCATCTTCTTAGACCTTACATGCCTATTAGTGTTGGAGCTCCATTTGAGGTTGGAAATCTTACTACTGGTATTAAGACTCTATTTTGTGTATTTCTAGTCTTGTTATTGAAAAATAAATGATGTGAAAATATTTCAAAGTTTCTTGCAATGAAGATTGGAATTTTTATGAAAATGGTTCTGAAAAATTGATGTTAAACATTTTATGAAAAAAATATTTGAAAATGATGATTGTTTTGCTAAAACATTGGTGAAAATATGTTTCAAAGTTTCTTGCAAAAATGCAGATTTTATAAAAGATGGACATTTGTCGAGTTTGAAAAACTAAAAATATCTTTTATGACTTGAAAGTGCATTTTTGAAAGTATTATGAATTTCTAGAATAAAATGTATGTCTAAAGCATTTAATCGTATTTTTGGAGTAAAATGCATCTCCTCGTTGTGTATGCTTGTAGTATTTTGATAATGAACATATAAAAAAGTTTAAATAAGGCTTCAGTGGCTTTAGACATAAAATAATAAAAACGGAAATTTTTTTCTTCAAAGTGTGTGAAGAAGGAGTTGAAAGTCTGATAAGTGTAAGACTGTAAGACTACATGTGTTAATTAAAGGACATGGTATTATCTTGTAGAGTAGCCCTTGAGCATAATTGGTTTTCTTAAAAGGAGAAAGTAAAACTGTTATCTAACATTGGAAAATGGTTAGAAAAGGATTGGATAAGTCTTAATGGATTAAAACATTAAGAAGTTGCTGTGTGTAACTTAATAATATTTTTGATAGGTTAACACTTATAAAATTTGAAAAAATAACAAGTTTGAAAACAAAAGGGTAAAATGGTAATTTTATGTAAAGTGGAAATTTTTTATGAAATAAAAATGTGGAAAAGATGTTACACAAGTTGGTCCTTAACGAACATGATTTTGGAATAAAAATCAAGTTAAAATGTAAGGAATATAAAATGGTAATTTTCAAGGTTTAACACAAGTGGGGTAAAACCCTGAGTATTGACTTCAGTTGGGTAAAAATGGAAATTAAAATATAGTGGCCATTGTATAATATTAAAAAACACGTAAAGAAACTCGGATGACACCGGGATAATTAAGGAGGGCCCGGAGCCCTGGGTGAAAGACCGAAAACCACCGGACAGAGCATATGGTGGTGTCGCCTACGGTGCGGAGCTCGTTAAAGTATGCAATTTATTAGAAGATTCTGAGTTTAAGATAAGGAATAAGGAACATGTCAAGAAATGGATTGTGTGGTAAAATTTGTTAAGACAACCTAACTTGAATGAATTACTGAATGTTCCGATAAAGGACAAAGTGGACAAAAAATGTGTAAATTGATTAATGTCCATAAAGTAAATGAAAGGGAATGTGTAGTGGTAAATGGGCGAGTTAAGAAACCTAAGAAAGTGTAACCTATAATTAACACAAGGGTGTGTTGTGAAAGGTTTTCAAAGGTTGAAGAAGTATTTTCTAACACGGTGTTCGCGTGTGTTTAAAGAGGTTATTTTCATTGAAAATACTAAAGTGCATCGCTTTAAATAAAAGGGTAATTTTGGTAATGGGATGGTTTCCATTAATCAAGTGTAGTGGTTTCAAGTATTTAACCACGTGTGTTAACTATAGGGATAAATGCCAAGTTAAGAAATAAGAAGTCTTTATATGATTAAGGTAAATCAATCAGACTAAATAACAATTTCGAAAGTAAAACGATTTCATGCATTAAGTATATATAAGTATTTATATTTGTACAAGGTAGTTCCATGTGCATGTAGGTATTATGTATATAGTATTCTTCCTGCCATTCATTTCTATACTGCATTTTGTATTTTCTCACTGAGCATTGGCTCACATCCTCGTCTTTGTCATGGCAGGTTGGGTGCGGGTCCGTATTTTGAGAGCATTATATATGTAAGTATTCTATTTAATTTTACGTTAGTTACTGTGTATGCTTGGACTCTGGAGATGATTCCCATGGGTCCCTCACATAGTGTGCACTCGAAATTATAATCGCATGCTAAACAAGTGAAATGTTAATTAAAATAAAGATGGACTTGCAACATTATATAGGATGTTTCATTGTATTTCATACATAATGCTCGGGTCAAATCGGGTTGACTACGGGCAACCCATAAATCCGATCGGGGCGTTACAAATGGTATCAGAGCTCTAGGTTCCAGGTTCATTTAGGGAGTGACATTTGTAAATCATCAAACTTCACTCCCACGTCACTCCCAAAATGAATGGTATCAGAGCTCTAGGTTCAAGGTTCATTTCGAGGAGTTACAAATGGTATCATAGCTCTAGGTTCAAGGTTCATTTATTTAGAGTACACAACCCAAATAAAAACTCTAAAGTATGAAAGAACACTATGTGTAAAGCAGTATCCGCACTCAATATTTCTAAGACACTATGTCCTGGAATGCTCTAGTACTAACTGTGACACTTCATAAAATCTACTACTAAATTGATCAGGCCTAAAACTAACTCACGGGAATTAAAATAATTGAATATCATTCTAAGAATGATTGGAAATAAAATTAAATAAATGTTTAAAAGTAAAAATAGGACATATAATATATATTAAACTCACATAATTTAATAGAATCATTGCTTACTATCATCGTCTACTAAAGATGTTAAAACCAACATAAAGTATCAATTGACTCAAATGTAAGATTAATACAGACATAAAACGGACTATAGAGTATGAGCATATAGGCTCGATATTTACATCCTATGAGATCATCAATGAAGAGGAGATCAAGTTTGGATGTGGGTGAGGCTTCAGAGGCCTATGTCCTAACAAATGTTAATATGAGACGTTAACAATAAGTCTAAGTAGTATAACAATATAATTGACTTTGGACTACAATATGACTAAGTATCTTCATCAAGTCTTTTTAGTTACATTTAATTGACCCAATGCACACAACACTACATACCACATGCGTCTACTCCCGAGCCCAAGTGTTCCTCATGATTAACTCTTTTACATCATTATTGATTTTTAGGTACAATTCCACATAAATTCATTTGAACTTCACTATTGCATAATATCACCCAAAATTATCTACATCAATATCATCTTAAACCATCACTGAGTAAAATGCATGCCGCATAAAAGGGCCCGCATATAATGAAGGCCTAAACTATCACCTTTGGGGAATGCTCGCGAGAACTAGGCACAGTTATAGGCTATCCCACACCTATTATGTAATGCCTCGGTCTAAATTTATGAGTTACCTATAGTCAATCAGGTCCGACCCGAGCATTAGGTGTGAAGTGTGATGAGATATCCTAAATAATGTTGTTAGTCTCATTTTATTTAATTAACATTTCACTTGTTTAACATGCATTTCCAATTTAAATCAAGCTACACGGGGGACTCGTGGGAAGCATCCCCGAAGTCCAAGAATACAGAGCTACTAACGTAAAATAAAAGAATACTTGAAGGAGCAAATTTCCAATTGAGTCTTAATGTAATTTTGACTTATTCTCGAAACAAAATACATTTGTGTCATAAGTAGATTTTAATTGTTCGATCCACTACGAGACTATGACTTGTCGAAGATTAATTGAAGACGTTGCAGCAAAGCTACAAGGAATTATACATGCCGAAGTTTAATTGTTGCAATTTTCCATCTTCAAGGTTTAGTTGTATTCCGAGATCACTTAGGTATGAAGGCATAAGGTTAATGAAACTGGGAATTTTATTTTACAAAAATAAGGATCTTATTTTTAAAAAGAAAAAAATGTTTTAAAAGTGTTTTTAAATGTGTACACTTTGTTTAGAGCCGATGAGGACGGATTAGAGTTGGATAAGGGTTGGTTTTAAGTAAAACTCTAAATCCGGGAGACGTCGTTCAAACGACAAGCACTGTCGTTCGAACGAGTGCTGTTGTCGTTCGAACGACGTAGTATCTCGCTCAAATGAGATTCATCCACCGCCTTAAAATAATTATAAATAGGCGTGGTCAGTTTCCTCAAAGCATGTGCTATGCGAAAAATAGTTTACCATACATAAAGGTTTCTGCACAAAGTTTTCTAAGTGTTTTCACAATAAAACATCCTTGGAGTTTCAAGATATGAGCTTTTCATTATCATATTTTCTTGTGATCTTGTTGGTACCAAGTTTGAGGTTCTATTGAAAATCCATTGTTGGTTTTTTGAAAAAGATTCAACGGATATCGATTTCGACTTCGTAAATGATACAGGACATATCGGTGGACACCGAGACACTCGTGAAGGCGCGTGTTGTGGATGAACATAATAGAAGAAGGTGACTTTCTACGTGGGCACTGTAAATATTGGTAAAAGATCATAGGAGTGTCAAGTCTCGTGGGAGGATTGAGTCATTGTATAAGACTACCATCTGACTTTGTAATTACATTATCATAGTGATTGTCTGGCCTGGGTCGTCCGAGGTTTTTTTTCCGATGTTGTTTTTCCTCGTACATCAGCGTTGTGAGTGTTGCTTTACTTTATTTTACTTGGTTTAATCACTAGTTTCATTCTTAGGGTTAAACAAGATAAAATTTGGTTAAGTTAATTTGTGTCATAACTTCGTTTAATAAAATTGAAAAAGAGTTTGTCATAAAAAGAGAAAGTTGGTTTGCATTCATCCTTATATTAATTCTGCTCAATAAAAAGTTATATTTTGGGGACCTACAAATTGGTATTAGAGATAGAAATACATTTTTATTGTGTTTGATCCCTTTTTTCTTGTAAGGATGATTTTTGGAAATTATGATAGTTTTCGCCCTCCTATTTTTTATGGAACTAATTATGCTTATTGGAAAATGCGAATGATAAGTGCTTAAAATCCATTGATGAGCGTGTCTGGTTAGCTGTTGAAAAAGGTTGGTCAACACCTATCACACGAGAGGGTGAGGTCACAAGTTTGAAACCCTTTGAGTCATGGACTCAGACTGAACATAGGCTTACACAATATAACTGTAAAGGTCTGCACGTTATTTCCTCACATGTCACTCCTGAAGAGTATAATCTTATCATGACTTGAAAAACTTCGAAAGACACTTGGGATACACTAGAACTCACTCACGAGGGCACAAACACGGTTATTGCTTCTAAGTTGCAAAATCTCACTACACAGTTTGAGACGATTAAGATGTTAGAGAGTGAGATGTTTGATGAGTTTTACACTAGTTTGTCCACTATTGTTAATGTGGCGTTTAACCTAGGTGAGAAGATTCTCAATAACCGAGTGACTATGAAAATTTTAAGATCGTCACCGAGTAGGTTTGATGCTAAAGTGACCGTTATGACTTCCCTTGGTATGCTTAACTCGTCAAAAAATAGAAGAGGTCATAGGTGCCTTACAAACCTATAATCTAGATATGTTAACCTCCAAAAAAGTGATAAAGAAATAAAAGGGCATTGCTTTGAAAGCCCTGAAGGAGGGGACTAAAGTTTTGAATGAAGACTTTGATTCTGACTTTGAGGATGTCATCTTATTGGCAAGAAAGTTCAAGGAGTTTCTTCAAATTCATAAGAAATTGAAAGATGCCAAAAAGTTTAAAAAATTCAAGAACAAGGGAGACTCCACCCCTAAGGACAGTAGTAAGAAGCCTAAGAGAGATGAGTCTGATAGGTGTTTTGGGTGTGAGGGGTATGGTCATAATGTTAAGGAGTGCCCCATTAGACTTAAGAAAGAGGTCAAGCAACCAATTGCATATAATGCCACCTTAAGTAATAGTGAACCAGAAGAGGTAGAGGAATCCCCCATTGAGCATAACTTTGTTGCGTTTATGGCATGTCATGTGAGCGATGATGATATATCTTCCCACGAGGATACTCATGTGTGTGACACTTCTGAGGCGGTTAAGAGTGCTTACCGGGAGGGTGAGGGTGATGAGAGTGAGGATGAGGAGATCGACGTAGGATAGTTGCAAGTTGAATTTCGAGAGTTGTTTGAGGAGACAGTGAAGGTGAAAAAGTCTAACTCGAAATTGCAAGCTAAGTTGAAAGAGCGTGTCGTAGAAAATAATGATTCTTTGATTGAGGATCTTAGGGAACGGGAGAAGAAGCTTAAGGAGAAGCTAGAGTACACTAATAAAGAGAGAGACACCCTTAGAGGTTTGATGGAGGCTTTGAAAAAGTAGGTTCTAGAGTTTGAAGAGTCTTAGCATCTACTTGAGTCTAGGATTAAGGAGTTAGAGGAAAGTTTGAGAGACTCGTCTAGATTTAAGTTTGACTTGCACGCTAGAAGTGATAAGTTGGATAGGATGTTAGCACCGTCCAAATTAAGAGAGATAGGGGAGGTATTGGTTTTGATGATCGTGTTTTTCCCGTCCCCCCCCCCCCCCCCCCCCCCCCCCCCCCGCAAGTGTTAGAGAGCCACATAGGAACGTTAAAAAAGGTCCAAAGTAGGTCATTTTCCATACCGTCGATACACTTGCACGTTTTGTGGTAGGAAATGTCACCTTAAAAAGTTTTGCTATGACCTTAGGAATGCTCCTTGACAATTTAGGAAGTTTAGGAATAAAGTTTCCCAGATTCTGCCCACCCCCATGTGCCGTTACACATATACTTGGGTTAGGAAGTCGGATTTGGTAGCTTTAGGAAAAAAACTTCATGATTCTCATTTGGTTGCACTTGATTGTTCCCATGCTAAATCTAAAGGTTGAGTGCGTTAACATGTTTATCTTTTGTATTGTATTTTTCATTTATTCCATCTTATTTGAAATATACAAAAAGATTTTTGGTTTTAATTTTGTTCTTGAGAAAAACATAAAAAGATTTTTTTGAGTCAAAATATTTTTCAAAAAGCCAAAAATATTTTCGATTTTATTTTTGTGTCATGAGTTAACATGTTTGATGTGTCATATTGATGTGCTTGGACCCCCTTCCTTCCATTATCAATGTGTCTAAGACATTTGTTTATTATTATCGTTGCTTCGAATTATCTTTACCATTGTATTATAGGATGTTTTGAAGTTGATATGCGTTTTGATTCGACTTTCTATATATGCCATCTTTGCACACATGCACGAGTTTATATGAATGTTTGGCTACTCTTGCATATATGAGTTTGGTGAGACGTTCTTATCTCAATTTTGTCATCTATGCGTAAGTAGACATATGGAGGAAGTGTGCATGTAATAACCATTTACCCGTGAGCATTTTAATCTAAATTAAAAATATGATGAGTGTACGGGAAAGGCCTGCGAGAGTGTAAAATTGAATCGTCATGAAAGCCACCGTTTAAAAGAGCCCAGAAAAATTCATAAGGTAATAAAAAGAATCATATGCCAAAAATGGGCCATATTAGTTTAGTTCATTCAAAGAAAAAATTATGATATATATTTGAGGGAGTTTGGATGGATTAAAATTTTAAATGGGTTTGCACAAAGAATCCCAATGTTGAAAAATCGTGTCATGACGCTATTGTTTGTAGAATCGTCAAAATTCCAGATTCATGTGCATGATGTTTGTTTAGTTCATTAAGCTCACACTTTAATTGTCACATATGGCTACAATAAATTTTGATGATAAATTACTATTGATTAAAGCTTCTTGATCGTTTCGATGTGTTGGAATTATGATTCATTTGTTTTAGCTCACGTACATACACTACATGTTCATGTTTAGTCACATCGATACTATGTTGGCATGTTACTCATATTTTTTTGTTTTGAGTTTTTAATTTTTCTACTGTTTTGTTACTATTTTGCAGTTTTGAGCCCCTTCCAGTTAGAATTCTCAGGATATTTCTTCACTGGGCAACACTGATTAATTTTCTGGGGAAACTGTGAAAGTTTGATAATGTTGTTCTAGCGACATACAGTTACGTTCGAGTGATGTCGCTTCTCATTCAAACGACATCCCTGGTTCATTCGAACGACATACAGTTTAACCAGTTTGACTTATTTTGGTTGATGTCTATTTCAGTACCATGCTGCATATTGATTCATATTTCTATGCTGGGTTTCTGTTTATGCAGTATACTTTGATAGATTACATATTTCGTTGCATTGGTTCGTTTAATCACACCTGCTTAGATTGATATATTATTTGTGTGATTCATTGTTTCCTAACTACTGATTTGACATTGCTTGATTATATTTAACTGGTTGTTCTGTTTATCTAGCTATTCTTCATGCTGATTTAATCATATTGCTATATCTTCATGCTAGATTTGTTTATCTTTTCACTGGATTGTCTATTCAAGAAAAAAAGGGGGAGAGATGTCTCTGATGTAGGGGGGTTGTGTGAGTCGAGTTTGTTTACATATTGGTATCATGATTACTCGCATAACAAATGATTCCGAGTTTTGATTTCAGTTTTCATATTGATTTATATCATTTGTTCCTCCATACTTCACATGATATTTGTCTATTTCATGTATGTAGGTATGCTTAAAGATATTCGAGATTTCAATTCTACATCACATTCAGACATTCAGAGATAGTTTCATGCTTTCTGGTCAATTGTTGGAGAATCTAATCCTATACTGATGATGTATTTTTCATTTTTTGTTTTATGGGATAGGATTTAGGCGTCATACGTCTTGATGGCCCAGCTTAGGCATTTAACTGTTAGTTTTGTCCCCATATAGTCAAAGGGGGAGATTTTTAAGGACCAAATTTCCAATTGAGTCTTAATGTAGTTTTGACTTATTCTCGAAACAAAACACGTTTGTGTCATAGGTAGATTTTCATTGTCTGATCCACTATAAGACTATGACTTATCGAAGATTAATTAAAGGCATTGCGTCAAAGCTACAATGAATTAATCATGTTGAAGTTTAATTGGTGTAATTTCTCATCTTCACGGTTTAGTTGTATTCCGAGATCACTTAGGTATGAATGCATAATGTGAATGAAACTCAGAATTTTATTTTACAAAAATAAGGATGTTATTTTTAAAAAAATTTTTGAAGTGTTTTTAAATGTTTACACTTTGTTTAGAGCTAATGAGGACGGATTAAAGTTGGATAAGAGTTGGTTTTAAGTAAAACTCTATTTTCAAAGTTGGATGCATCAAAACTCTAAATCAGGGTGATGTCGTTCAAACGACAAGCACTGTCGTTCAAACGAGTGTTGCAGTCCTTCGAACGACGCAGTATCTCGCTCGAACGAGATTCCTCCACTGCCTTAAATTAATTGTAAATAGGCGTGCTCAGTTTCCTCGAAGCGTGTGCAGTTCCAAAAATAGTTTACCATACAAAAAGGTTTCTACACAAAATTTTCTAAGTGTTTTCATAATAAAACATCCTTAGAGTTTCAAGATCCGAGCTTTTCATTATGATATGTTCTAATGATCTTGTTGGCACCAAGTTTGAGGTTCTATTGAAGATCCATTGCTGGTTTTGCGGTGAAGATTTGGCGAATACCGGTTTTGACATCGCAGACGATATAGGCCATATCGGTGGACATCGAGACACTCGTGGAGGCGCGTGTTGTGGATGAACATCATGGAAGAAGGTTACTTTCTACGTGGGCACTATGAATATTGGTAGAATATCAGAGGAGAATCAAGTCTCGTGGGAGGATTGAGTCATTGTATAGGACTACCGTCTGACTTTGTAATTCCATTGTCATAGTGATTGTCTGGCCTGGGTCGTCCAAAGTTTTTTCCCGATTGGGTTTTTCCTTGTACATCGGCATTGTGAGTATTACTTTATCACTAGTTTCATGCTTAGGGTTAAACAAGATAAAATATGGTTAAGTTAATTTGTGTCACAACTTGGTTTGATAAAATTGTAAAAGTGTTTGTCATAAAAAGAGAAAGTTGGTTTGAATTCATCCTTATCTTAATTCCGCTCAAGAAAAAATTATATTTTGGGGACCTACAAATACTTACCTATATAACGCTCTCAACATACGAAACCGCACACAACCTACGGTAAAAAAGAGGAGGGAATGAGCCGAATGTCTAGTGGAAAAGTACAACAATGCAATATAGAATCGAATGGAAAAAAAGAGACTCTAACACGTTATACTTGTGTGCGCATGCAATTACCTCATTTATACATATAGTTGTATATACATTAATGCATGACTTCGTTTTATTTAAAAAATTTACTTGTTTCGATTAATTCAGATTAGTCCTATAATAGAGCCCCTTTTTCCTTAACTTGACATGTATTGTTCGATTTAACACCCAAGTTAAATACTTTAAACAAATACCCTTTTATTTAAGGAAAATCACTTCTTATATAGAAATGATCTTTTTTCTCACACCAATTTTACCTAAGTATTTTCCTTGAAAATCACCTTTCAACACGCGCAAGCACTGTGTTAGAAAAACACTTGTTTATCATTGAAATCCTTTTATAAACATACTATTGTGTTAATTATAGGTTAAACCTCTCTAGGTTACTAAATCACCCATTTAATCACTTCACATTACCATTCCTTTTATTTCATGGACACTAGTCAATTTCTCACTTTACTTGTCCACGTTGTCTTTCAACCAAAACATATATTAATTTCATTAAAGTTAGGTTGAATTTTCTTATATTCGCAACAAATTCCATTTCCTGACATGTTCCACTATTCGTTATCTTTTTCTCAAAATCCTCCAAATAACTACGTACTTTAACGGGCTCCACACCACCGGATACACTACCATAAGCTCTGGCTAGTGTTTTTAGGTCTATCACCTAAGGGTTTTGGGCCCTTATTAATTATTTACCACCTCATTTGAGTCCATATTAATGTGTTTTAACATTTATCAAATGTCAACATTATTCCACTTTTACCGATCGAAGCCAAAGTCCAGGGATTTCACCCCACCTTATGTTACACTTTAAAAACCACCATTTCATGTCCTTTATACATTTGTGTCGATTTTATCCCCAAAATCACTTTCATTTAGGACTATTAGTGTAACGCCATTTCCAACATTTTTATTTCATAAAAATGTTCCACTTTTTGTAAAATTGTCATTTTACCCATTTATTTCCAAACTTGCAATTTCTTCCATTTTCACAAGTGCTATTTTCCCAAAAACATTACTAAGTTATACATGCCGACTTCTCAAATGTTTTTACTCACACTTTTTAACTTTAAAATATCTTTATTTCCTTTGTTTACTATGAAACCCTTGGGCAATTTGGAGACTACTTTACAAAAAATAACATTTTCTTTTATTTTCACATGTAGTCTTGCAATACCCACTCACCACATTTTCTACACTTTTAAACACACTATAAGGGTTGATTAAATGGGCCTAACACATGGTCCATTCTAGAAATTTCATAATGTTTTCAAAAATAGGCTTTTCAAGTTCAAATATATTTATATTCTTTCAAAATTTGAGTAAATGTCTATTTATATAAAAATCCCAATATCCACAAGAAAAACTTGAGAAATTGTTCTTAGAATATTTTTCGGCAAGGGAAATATAATTTCAAATCTTTTATTCCATGAAATGTTTAGATATAAAGATTTCTTGAAATATATCATGTTTCTCAAAACTCTTGGAATCTTTTTATAAACCATTTTTCACAAAACTAGAAGAAATAACTTTCTTAAGACATATATGCATGATACTCTTACAAAAGTCTAACTATAAGACCAATATTATGTAAAATAATGTCCTTATTCTAAGAGTAGAGTTTTACCATCTGAAAGAAGCTCCAACAGTGGTATGATGAATGCAGAAGAATATGACAACCTCCCACCTCCTAAGGTGGCCTTAAAGAGGTTGTCTAACTCCACTAAGCATGATCCATGAAAGATCCATGATAATCCCCTCCAAACTCCATAATTCTTCTTCATATTCTCTCCAAAATCTCCCAATAAAACCTAAAAAATGAGTAACTTTTGCCAAAATAATGGTGTATATGGGTTTATAAGGCTTAAATATGTGGGAAACTATGAAATACTATGGCAGTTTAAGGTGGTGATTTGTGGTGGAGGGGATCTCAAGATCTAGAGAGAGAGAGAGAGACTAAATTTGATTAGAATACCAAAATGAGCCAAAGCTTCACTTAAATACCCCTAAAACCCAAAGGGTTAAATTCCCCTACACTTAATGTTTTATCTATTGGTCCATCAAGTCTTTATCCAACGTTTTGATATGAGTCGCTGAGAGCTCAACACATCATCCAATCCGACGATTCACAATCATGACACCACATTAAAATGTGCAAAATTTTGAAAATTTTGTCTGGTCGTTCAAACGACATTGGGCTTCTTTCAAACGAGATCCCCTCTCGTTCGAACGAGAAATCTAACGAGGTAAGTGAGATGTACCTTATTTGAATGGGAAGAACCCCCTCATTCGAATGACTATGTACCTTATTCGAACATGAGCATTCAAGTGTGATTCCAAAGAGCGAGGAAAATCGAGCATTTTGAATGATGAAGACTTTCATTTGAACGATTGCCAAAAATCTCAATATTAACCTTAGGAAAAAAAAAACTCCATTTCGATTACGTCGACGCCACCACGTTACCCAAAGTTCACTTATGATCCACCTCAATAAGCCCAGAGCCCCATTGGTCATACCAAGCCACCAAAACATATGAGTACGATCAAAGTTACGGGGGTGGGTGTTACATATTACAATTAAATAATCTCTAAAGGAATAATCACCACTCCTTCACACCAGTCATCTCGTCCCATAATCAAATCTATATAAAACGATCGGCCAAAGAATCTCACTCTAGAGATCAGGAGCGTTCAAGACGTGAGGTCCGGGGTAATCATAACAATGCTAACTCGTCATCATCACATCAGGGTGTCGGTATGTGTCGTTCATGCCCTATCTAGATATTCCCTCTAATAAGTAGCATATGACTACACACACCTGGTATGTTTTCATATAATACACCAAACAAGTAATCCTAGATAGATAATCATTACAAGTCTAAATCCCAGTTTAATCACCTTAATTAACTTCCTTTAATTAAGAAAATATATTTTTCTTTAACATCGTTCGATCTCCTTGTTAGGACGGGAATACACTGTTCGTTCAAATGATGTCTTACCATCATTTTAACGAAAATATAATTTTCATTTGAACGACTCCAAATTATCGTTCGAACAAGATCCTACCATAACCCTTCTTCTTCCCAGCAAAAATCCACCATTGTTGACACCTATTTCACATTTTGATGTCCCTAAACAACCCCAGACTTTAGTTTTTATTGTGTATTAGTCCCAATACAATTACTTTCCAATCTCCAACGATTTTACGTTCTTCTAATATAAGATTTAGATATTAATATTTAATTATTAGCTCAAGAACTTTACTCATGATTCAATCTCAATTCAACCCAATTTCACTTTATTTCACAATATTAATAAGGAATTACTAACCTTTAACATGATTTAAAATGGTCATAACATCAATTTAGCAAGTTCTACTCTAAATAATAATAATCATCCCAATTTCGTAAAAATTCTAACTTCTTAATCGTGACAATAGTTATAAAATTGTCTAATTCAAATTATTTTAATATTAAATTAAGAATCTAATGAATAATAATATCATAATAAAACTTCAATTATAATCGTATACTCAATAAAATTGCCTCTAATTAACGTGAGTTGAATCCTAAGCAACAAACCCCAATTATTCTTCTCCTCCCCTTAGCCTTTTTCCTTAGATCT
This sequence comes from Sambucus nigra, assembly GCA_949130495.1. Taxonomy (NCBI): domain Eukaryota; kingdom Viridiplantae; phylum Streptophyta; class Magnoliopsida; order Dipsacales; family Adoxaceae; genus Sambucus; species Sambucus nigra. Next base: position 189,984,209 of record OX422216.1, read on the forward strand.
AGGGTTTCCTCCAAATGTATAAAAATGATTTAGTCTAAATCTAATCTCCATTTTATACTAATTATCCACGAAATTATGATTGTTCACGTCATGGACCCTAACTTATTATGCTAAAAACTAATTCCAATTAGTCTAAAGTCTAACCCAAGGCCTATACTAACCTGTGGGTCTTGAGACTCAAACGTTTAAGGTGTAAATGGACATTCTACTATCTCGAAAGACATCTATAAATAATAAAAATGATTATTTACTTTTGTTAAATAATTATTAATGCCTTATCATAATTTTAATTTAATCTAATATCAAATAGCACACACAAATTAGTGACATCACTCATCACAACAGATAAATAATTAAATAAAATTTTAATTCACTTACAATTATGGAGTATTACACTGCCACAGACCTGGGTTATTCGCTGGAGTAGTACGTCTAGCGATACTCTATCCATCCTTCCTAGGATGTAGGAGTCGATCAGTGAAGTTCCTTTACATCTTGTAATTACTTACATTTCATTTTCGGCAATTACATTCATTTCATGTTTTTTGCGAGTCAGAGATTGTATGAGATGTACGCTTATTCAGATATGGATATTGGATTATTGAGATTGTATATTTGAGAGTTGGAGTTGCCTTCTAATTTAAGTTGTGTAGTATCAAAGATGTTTTATTTTATTCAAAACTTTTATCATCTCTTATTTCATTTTTTTTATTTAATTTATTTTGTCATGCTGAGAATGTTACCAAATATTTTTTATTCCCATGACTTTTATATTATAAATGATCAATATATTTATGGATTTTATGGGGTATCATAGTTGGTGTTAGATCATTTTAGGTTCTAGTGTCTTATGTTCTTCACAGTGTCCATCTCTTTTCCGTGATGCGTTCTTTGAATACTTTAGAGCTTTATTATTTAGGTTTCGTACTCATTATAACGATAATTGCTTAGGGGTTTTCAGGTCATTGTTCTTGAAAATCTATTTGAATAAACGAAGTGGTATTAAGAGGGTTCCTTATTTGGATCCCTTTATGATACGTCCCATGGATGAGGTTGACTTCGATCGAGAGTTAGGGACTGTTAGGTCAGGGTCCTAGATTATGTGTTTAGCATATGGTTTAAGGGGAAATATTTCATCTCACCATCCAAAACAACATGAGAAATAAGTTTTTGAAACCTCGTCAGGGTGATCGTGAGTTTAAGTATCTTTTTCTTTCTGCACCAGGAGAGATTGATATAGAAGTGGAGATAGACTTTCATGTTATATGAAACAATTTGTGAAGACACATTGCGTCAACAAAATGTTTACATCAACTGTCCTTCACCACTTGTGTCTTGGTGGTGGAAGTTGCCATTCTACATTGCCAGAATCATTACAAATATCTAAAGTATAGAATTCCTGAAATTAACATAATTAGTGACAAATTAGGTCCAAAAGACTAGAGATGGTGTCGCATTATCCTGAGCCGGGGAGGCCCTAACTAGTAGAAGGAAACACACAGGGGAGAAAACCCGACTATAAGAATTAGTATGACCATTAAAACATTTGACCATTTGGGGTCACGACCAATGAGAACAAGGCCGATGAGGCCAATTTTAATTTAATAGCTGTAGAGATAGGGTTAGAAGGGTTGCCTATATATCCGCTATTTGGATATTTCCTTTAGAGGGAATGGTTATATTTATGGCAAGTGAGGCCACTTATAAAACATATACCTTATGGGCAAGGGCAACCATATTTTTGGGGTAAAATTGGGGGATTATTTCAATTATGTTTATGACACGCGTGTATGAGTCTTACTTTGACATTGAGGAGTCATGGTTTCTTTTATTAATAGTGTATTTACTACGATCTTATGATATATAGATTTTTATCTCTGAGTTTTATTTATATATGGATACCACAAACGACATGGTTTCTTCCTTAATTCGTGATTGGGTAAATGTGGAAATAGTTTTAAGGCACTTTTTTGATTCAGACATGTGATCTTATGAATTTTATTATTGAGGATTTAGTAGTAGGTATATTTTACGCTTATATCGACTAGCTCGGTAAGACTTTAATATCTTCCATGTCGGAGAAGGGTTATTTCTTTTGGTTGCATCTAGGCTCAGGGGAAGGCCAAGCTTGTATGGGTATTTTGTAGATGTTAACACATCGGGGGGGGGGGGGGGGGGGGGGGTTACGGTTCCTTATAGACATTGCCCATTGTTCGTAATTTTCCCAGTAATATTTGAGGAGATACCCCCTACATGGAAGACTAATCTGACTTAGTGTTGCCACTAGAATTAGGCATGCTATGAGGGTATATTATTAGGTTATCTCCATTTGAGATGATAGAGTTGAGGGAGAAGCCACAACATCCTTTGAGCCAAGGGTTAATTTAGGGTATGTGTTAAAAATATAAGGATCACTCAGTTTGTGTGGATCGCTTGGAGATGGGAAAGGTCATAATATGGAATAGACATTCATTTCCTTGAATTGACGATTTGTTTAATAAGTTAAGGGGAGTGAATATTTTATTTGAATATGGAATTATGATCGAGGTATCACTAGTTATGCTCCTTCTGTGTGTATGAAGTTGTTATTTAGTGCATTTTGACTGTAAGTGGATCAGTTCATTATGATTAGCGATGACATCCAGTTGAAGGGGAAGCTTTGTTATTAGTGGTGATAGTTACACCCAAATTTGTGTCGTGGGTGTTTAAATCGCAAACATTGAATTTTTTATTGTTGCATTGTATATAAATTATAATTTGGAAGAGTTCCCTTTCTTTGATTGACGAAATTAGAGCGTTTCATTTTTAAAGGAGAGTGTTTGTGATCGAACTCTCAAACTACTGGAATGTATTTTTGTTCGAGGTGCATGTTTTTTGGTTCACCTTACATTCTAGAAGAGATTGGATGTATAATAATTTGAGGATTCCATATTGGTGGTGAAGTGAAGCTATTAATAGAATTGTTTATGTCTAAGGTTACACTTTCAAGTAGTGAATGTAGAGAACTGGAGATATCCAAAGATATAGAGTTGTTAATAATTCTAGCGAAAAAATGGGTTAGAAGACCGCTTTCTTTTGTCGTGGGGTGCGGGGGCCCCCAAACGGGACATATGCCATCCGAGTCAATTGAGTTAGATTCCCCAAGATGATTAGAGACAAAATTTAGAAATTTATTATTATTGAAATTGGTTTAGAAACACCTCAAATGAGGTGGTGTTTAGTATAGATAATATGGATATTACTTGAACATGTAAAGGAACTTCTAGAGATGAGCAGACGCACTATTTGGTTCCAAGAGGGAGATCTGGTGCTTTTGACAATCTTTTCGATGAAAGGAATGGTGAAGTTTAGGTTCCAAAAAGAAGTTTGCATTCTGATAGAGAGGTCTTTTTCACATTCTTGGTTAGGTTAAGGGCGGTGTCATTTGACATTACCCGATCAACATCATCATGTGCATGAAGTCTTCTATGGGTACATAAACGAGGGATTTCCTGAGGGACAAGTTGTAATTTCAATGATTTTAATAGTTTGGTTTGATTTTTATCCGAACACGATTTATGACGAGAGAACTTAGTGTGTATTAGTTTAAAAAAGGGGTGGAGCCCTAGATATATTGTGAGGATGTCATGTGAGCCGAATATTCTTAGATTTACGAGTAAAGTTTATAAGTGAATCGAATTTCGAGGACGAAATTCCTTGATTGGGGGGGGAGGGGGTAATACCTCGTACTTTTGTTGTAATTAATTAATTGTTAAATTTATTAATTATTTCTGATGTGTTATTATGCGACATGTGGTATGTCACTCATTATATTTGTTATATGTGTTGTGATATTCATTTATATGTTACATTATTTAACACTTTTGGGATTCGACATAATACACGATGATACATTAACTAATATTTCAGTGACTTAGTATTATGGGCGACTATGGAATGGTCTGGGTCTAGATGTTGGAGATTTCCTTCTTTTGATTATTTCCTTGGTATCATATTCCACCAATCGTTAAGTAGTTTCTTATAATGCCGAGTCAAACATAATAAATTACAGTTTACTTTTAACTTAATTGACTCGTACCGATATAATAAATTAACTTATTGAGGAAATTAATTTATAAAAATATGTTCCATTTGATGTTGACTCTCGGGGCTTCGAAAATCCATTTTGACTTAAAATAGTGGAATCTAAGTCCGTTGGGTTAATATATGGTTTAGGATTATTTTTGGGCCAATAGAAACATGTTTTTGGCATTTTTAGTTGGAACTAATTTTGGGCCTACGCCTAATTTCGCGCTTTGTGAGTTATTATAACATATTAGGTTAACCCATTTGTAATAATACACTTTTTGAAAAAAAAACTAGAGATCTTGGGAGAAGAGGAACCAAGGGTTGGACAAAAATTAGAAGATATAAAGAAGAATTGGGGGATTTAGGGATTGATTCCTCATTCAATCCACAATAAATTCTATTTTTATTAATTATATAGTTAGATTTATATTAGAATAGTAGCACGAGGTTGGAATATACTATTAAACTTATTTAATCTCATTTGAAATCATATTAGCACTTAATTTTGTAATAAGAGTTAAATTAATGTTTTAGTTTAGTTTTGTAATGAAGAACTATTGTCATTTTGTCGTGAATCCTTTAATTTGAACAGTTAAATCATATAATCAGTTAATAATAATTTTATTGATGGTAATAAGTAACTTATATTGATTATAGGATTGAAATCACTGCCGAACTTGTCGAATCTTGTACTAATAATAAACCAAGGGTTTGGTTTCATAAATTTGGTAAATAGATCATTAATCAAAGTTAAAATCATTGAAAAATTATCATAATATGTTAGAGATACATATATAAGGCTTAGTTATGATTAAGAAAGGTTAGTTTTGAGTTTTAAAGGCTTGGAGTTTTAAGGTTTTAAGGTTATGGACAAATTGAGAACAAAGGAAGGATAGGACACGTTGCCAGAATCAGCCTAAGTCAACCCTCATACTTGTCCCCGAGTTGGTTTGGGTTTGGAATGTGTGAAGGAGCCATTAGTTGGGTTGTTCGAGGGGTTTCCTTTAGACAACTTGGATTAATTTTAGTAGGTTTATAGGAGTATAAAACCTTCTTAGAAACCCTAGATTATTAGGTCATAAACCTTTATATATGTTAATTAATTTAATGTGCTTAACGATATAGAACAAGTGTAGTTGTGTAGTGGTTCACTTATGTAGAAATTGAGAAAGAAGTTTATAGTTTAAATGGTTTTTGGATTGATTTGTTGTTTGATTTGGATTGTGCATACGAGTTATAGGTTAAAAATAACACCTAGTATTGGAGACTTGGTCAGGACGGAACTTATAATACATGTTGATGCCTAGTGATGATTTAGAGCCAACGTTTATTTAGGACATTTGAATAAACTATCAATTCGGGTAGTTTTATTTTTGAATGAATGATGATTAAGTGAGATGATACCCAAACATTGGAGCGTAGAAATACGAGATAGTTTAATATGATATAATTAAAGTTAAAGTGTGTAATAACAAATAATAAAATAGACATTATGTGTGTAA
>OX422216.1:192982278-193122278 GCA_949130495.1 Sambucus nigra
TCACATATTTTTCTGAGTAAAATTTTATTACTTGTCGGTTTGCCCAATTACGACATGATATAAAAATAATCCAACTTATTTACTTATTCCTATTAGTAAATATAACACACATCATTAATATTTAACCCGCTCTTCAAATTTTCTTGCACTTAAAATTCTCAAATCATTTCTCCGAATATTAAACTACACCAACTCGTGTAATTTAAATATCCATAAAGGTACGGGGTATTACACTAAACTACAGTTAGGTCATGGCTTGGATGCAGGGTGTTCGAGTCGGGTGTTTACTATAAGTCATCAAGGCATTTAGCCTCATTTTGCACGTATAAACCTATATTTCAACTTATTAAACTCCCTAAAATCTCCATTGAGCAACCTTTTCTCTCAATTCATACAAAGCAATTTTTTAGGCTTTCAAAAAGGGAATCAAGAGAAATTTTTAAGAGCAATTAAATCTTATTTTGCAAGAGTTTTTTAGAAGGATTAAAGGCAAACTTTTCAAGATTTCTTCTCGCTAAATTCAAGTCAAGTTTTAATTCATATTTAAGGTAAGTTGTCATCTACTCCTCTCCTTTTATATGCACTCATATTAATTTCACCTAAACATTAATTATAGATTTCAAATTGTTAAAAATCCTTAAGAATTTTGGGATTCCTTATGATATTATCGTGCATAGGTTAAATTATTAGCCTTACATGCTATATATTGTTATTCCACCCTAATTAATCAAACAAATTTAATATTATCTTTCAAGAGTACATTAGTATTTTCGAGTTTGAATTCTCATCTTGGATGCATGATTAATTGGAACATACGATGAATAATATGGATATATTTAAGGATTAATTATATTCTAAAATTCTTGGTAGGGTTGTACCTTTATCTTGAAGACTAATCCATTTGGTAATAACTATCTAATTAACGATACTTTAAATATGATGATTGTTGTTTTCGACCTAGATAGTTATGAGGATTCATTATTAGTGATTAGTCCAATTATTAACGATTAGCCTATGTTCAAACTCTTGATAACGAATAAAATCCTTATGTTGATTCGTATTCTTAAAATTTGGAATTTGACTTAATTGTGTAAGAATGCCATATAACCCCTACTACTTTTATTATGTTTACTTATGTAGGTTTATGGTTTTTATGGCTTGTCTTTAATGAATTACGATTGAGTTCGAAAGCTTATAATACCCTACTATACCAGCATCGATAGTGTCCCCAATTTAACGATCACTCATAGTGGTATAAGGATTCATTCCAACTCATATCCAGAAATTGGTGACAATGGGATTTGAACTCTTACCATGTGGTGTCGTAAACCACATGTCTTATTAGTGGAGATTAAAAGGCCTCTGTGTTAGAAAATTACAAATCTACATATATAAAGAATTACTTTCCCGGATCGTGACAACATGGTATGTAACTCTCTGGCTACGAAATCAATCATAACACCAGTCCATTATAACCTACCCCTCCTAGGGAGACCAATGTTCTCAGTGGGATTAAATTAACCATCACCCAAAATTTTATAACACTTATTCCGGCTGAATATTGGCTCTGTTACCATTCTGTAATACAACACTCTATCACCGTCAATATTTCTCCTAATTTAACCACCGCTCACAGTGGTATGGGGTTTTATTCCATCTCATATCCACAAAATGGTGCCAATGAGGGTTTGTACCTTTGAACCACATGCCTTACAAATGGGGTTTAAAAGGCTCCGGTGTGAGAAAAGTGAAAATCTACATATATGAACCATTATTTTCTCTTATACAGCCAATATGGGATGTAACTCTCTAGCGGCCAAATCAACAATGCAACCAATTTTTTACAAAGTTAGATATTTAATTCGTTTAACCTTTTAATTAAATACATCCCCAAAAAACCTAAACTAATTATTTCTCTTAACAAATACCTTATTTAAATAGAAGTGTGTAAGAGAGGTCCCTTATTTAGATTTCATTTTTATGAGATGTCCTATGAACAAAGTTTAGAGACGGGTGGGAGTGACGACCTTAGAACCTTTAACACAAATATCTCTTTACTTTTATGTTCAGATTATGAGTAGTTCCTCGTTAAACATATCATCTCTTAAGTCCATAATGTAATGGTATAACTATTGATTAAGAAATCAAATTAAAATGACCCGAGGGTGATGTAATTATATAATAATGATGCATCGATGAGTGATAAATTACGATTGAAACTTGGAGCATTATTAATGAATGTGAATCTTTGGATATGTGCCTAAAGGGAATGCTGACTAAAAAATCACTATTAGGGAAGACAAAAGACGGCCTCTATAGACTATTTATTCGCCCCAAACAGTATTTTTTAGGATGGTTTTAGGGTCAATAGTGTATAATTACATTTGTAAGGGGTCCCAATTGTATTAGGGATAGTTTTAGACATACCTAATAATCGTTTGGGCTAGTTTTTTAGCCATCCTTTAAAAGCTATCAATAATAAAATTTAAGGATAGGGGTTTTTCGTCCCTTAAAGTTTGGCCGAAAAATTGACGTGATTTTTTTTATTGAGATGCTGCATTTTAGGGAAGGTTCTAGCTATCCCAAAAGGCATGGACAGTTCTAAAAGTGTTCATATTATTGTAGGGGCATATTTTAGGGCTTGCCCCTTAATAATCCATGTTTAAAAATAATTAAATACGAATCTTCAAAGTTCATTCAATATCAGCCATAATATCAACAAATATACAAGTTATGACAAATAAATATCGCTATGAAAATTTCAACGAAGCTCTCAACATGAATGAAATATCTAAAAGAGAGAAAAAAATCATTCCTTCATATTCAAGGTTTCCAACATAGCATCTCTAAAAAGTAAAACAACCAACCTAAAACATAAGCTATATGTTCGAACTACAATCATCGCCAAAAATATCAAATAACCAATTTGAAACCATAATAAAACCAAAAAATAACTACCTAACTCATAAATGTACAAAAGACCTGTGGTGACACTTGTTAATGAAGTCAAATAGCTAGATAACATTTATTCAAAATGATATACATATTGAACCAAAAGATGTTCAAACCTGTGGAAGAGAACATAAACATAATTTTGTCCAATATTATACTATTGTGATCCATATATCATCGTGTTAACTATTTTTAAATCACTTGTTATTTAAAAAAAATCGCAGAGTTTTCTTTGTTAATAAATGATACAGTAGGTATTCGTGGAATTCCTCGAATACCAAAAATGCCAAATTGACACCCTTCCGTTGGCCACCCTTGTCACGGCCATTGACCGTGACAAAAAAATATACATTTTTTTATCACAGTCAATGACCATGACAAAAAATATACATTTTTTTATCATGGTCAATGACCATGACAAGTTCGTGATAAAGGCTTATCACGGTCTTTGACCGTGATAAGTTCGTGACAAGTGCATTTGTCACGAATTTGTCATAGTCAATGACCATGACAATCTTAAAAAGTTGTCACGATCAAAGACCGTGACAGGTCCGTGACAACTTTTACAGCAAAATAAGCCTTTCCCTCTTTTTTTCCCTCATTTTCTCTCTCTCTATGGTGCTGCTCTCTCTCTTCACTCAGGTCCATTTCTCTCTCTATCCTTTGTGTGTATGTGTGAATATGTGTGCATGTGTGTGTGTTATGTGCGTGTGTGTAGGTGGGTGTGTTGGGTGTGTGTGTGGGTGTGCATGAGCGGGTGTGTGGAGGGGGCAGTGGGTGTGGATGTGTGCGTGTGTGGGTGTGTGGGGGGTGGGGTGGCAGGAGGGGTGGGGGTAAGGGTGAGGGGCAGTAGGGGTGGGGGTGGGGGTGGGGGTGGGGGCAGTGTGTGTGGACAGTAGGAGGAAGTGTGTGTGGGCAGTAGGGGGAAGGGCATGTGTGTGTGTAGTGTGACACCCCGCCTAATTAAACATCGGGTGATCAGGCCTTCATTAAATTAAAACAGGTTTCTCAAATGGTTCATTCTTAGCATCACTGTCGAAAACTTTTTAATTACTAATCCCCTAAGTAAAATTAGACCGGTGCCAAATTTTATCTTTCTTTAAAACAGATAAATCAACCAAACGGAACAAAGTACAAATAATCATGTACTGTAATTCAAACAACAAAGTAAAATTACAACAGAACAAAAGTATTACCGAAGAAACCATCGGCTAAAAATCCCAAACAATCAATATAATAACCACTAGTCTGAATCTAACATCTGAGACTAATACCGGACAACAAGTCCATACATAGAAGAGTGCGAGATCCTGTGCTAGATCTGAATGAGAGATATCGTCTAGTAAAATCCTGTAAGCATCCACTGTACTATAGCTCCGAGTCTGGAATGGAATCATCACACATGGCGTCCCTGTGGCTGGACACCTAAAAGGTTTTAAAAATATTTTATAGCAAGAGTTAGTACTCAAAACATTTTGAAAATATTTAGCAAGCGTTTATCACAATATAAAATGCCACTACACCAAAATGGGCAAATTGTCACCTTTCAGCCGGCCAGCCTTGTCAAGGTCATTGACCGTGACAAAAAAACACGCGTTTTATATCACGGTCATTGACCTTGACACGACCGTGACAACGAATTGTCACGGTCATTGACCGTGACAAGCCCGTGACAAATTGAATTGTCACGGGCTTGTCACGGTCAATGACCTTGACACGACCGTGACAACTTTTCCAGCAAAATCACTTTCCCCCTTCTTTTTTCCCTCCCACCGTTCCCTCCCTCTCTCTCTCTCTCTCTCTCTCTCGACTCGACGCTGCTCTCTCTCTCTCTCTCTCTCTCAGGTCCAATTTCTCTCTCTCTCTCTCTTCCATTTATATATATCTTTGTTTGTATATTTATGTGTGTATGTGTGTATATATGTGTGTGTGTATGTGTGTGCGTGTGTGGGGGGTGGGGCGGGATGGGGCAGGGTGGGGGAGGGAGTGGTGGAGGGGGGCAGGGGGTGGGGCGGGGTGGGGAAGGGTGGGGGTGGGGGCGGTGGAGGGGGCAGGGGGTGGGGTGGGGTGCAGTGTGTGTGTGTGTGTGGTGGTGTGTTTTGGGGGAGGGGGGGAGGGGGTGGTGGAGGGGGGCAGGGGGTGGTGTAGAGTGGTGTGTGTGTGTGTGTGTGGTGGTGTGTGGTGGGGGAGGGGGTGGTGGAGGGGGGCAGGGGGAGGGGGTGGGGTGGGGTGGGGTGGGTGTGTGTGTGTGTGGTGGTGTGTGGTGGGGGTGGGGCGGGATGGGGCAGGGTGGGGGAGGGGGTAGTGGAGGGGGAGAGGGGGTGGGGTGGGGTGGGCACACCTACGCACACACGCACACCTACGCCACACACACACGCACACCTACGCCCCTACGCACACACGCACACCTACGCCACACACACACGCACACCTACGCACCTACGGACACACACACACCCCACCCCAACCCACCCCCTGCCCCCCTCCACCACCCCCTCCCCCATCATTGTGTGAATAGGTATGAGATCATAATTTGGAGGAATTCACGTCCAAGAAATGATTTGGATTCCCTTTAGGGTCTTATGTCTTGAATTAATCTGAGGGGGTGGGGGTGGGGGCGGGGGTGGGTGGAGTTTTGAATATTATTTACATTCAAAATAAATAATTGATAATAGTTGGATAATAATTGGATAATAATTGTTTTTATACCTATAGAACAGCTTAGATAGTGTGTGTGTGTGTGTGTATGTGGTCAATACATGAATTTCTTTTTGTATTTGAATTATCCCATGAATTTATTTTTGTATTTGAATTATCCCATGAATTTATTTGTGTATTTGAATTAACCCATTATATGAAACATACTTGAAATTAAATATAGTGCGCATAGATACTAGCATTCTAGTTCTTATGCGTACGCATTCAATAACCCTTAGACCCGTTCGAGAGTCATTACCCCTGTAATGAGATCTCTCAAATTGTCCCGTTTGGACAGTTTGAGACTGTATAATTTTTGTATAATATTCTTATTGGCTTAAAGTTGTTACTTTTGGAGGAAGTTCTGCAGTCGTATCTTAATGTTCTCTGGGTACATACTAGATTGACAAGTGTGACTGTTATTTTAATTGACCAATTGAAATAACACTCACACCTGCCAATCTACGTCGTGTACTTGGAGAACTAAGGGGATATGCTGTCGAATTTTTTTCAAATCGTAACAATGTGCATGAGCTGTTAAGTATATTACAGAAAAATGCATTCTTGAATGGGATAGGACCACATACCCTTTAATAGGAATATTAAATGATGGGATAATTAAAAAAACATTCTATAAATCTAAGTTTTGTTTACCTTTAATAGGTGTTTAGTTGTGGTAGCTGTGATGGGATATCCGAAATACAAAGAGTGGATGGGTGAGACTAATAGAATGGGGGATGTGTTTCGCAGAGGTGCTAACGAATTTGTGAAATATGCAAAGAGATGTCGTAATGATGAAGAGTTTCCGTGTCCGTGTGCTAGGTGTAAGAATGGTAAGGTGTTTGAGTGGAAAACAGTTGAACTACATTTGTTAAGATCGGGTATGCAAGATAGTTATCGATTTTGGAGTTTTCACGGTGAATTGAAAGTTCCTTTTGTCCCTGACCAACCTTCACAACATCCTTCAACAAGTAGAATAGATGAAGAAGGGGACGACGTAGATCATAATATGTTAGAGTATTTAGTTGATGATGCGTACGGAGTTTATGAAGCTGAGGAGAATGAGGTTACTGATGATGTAGAAGATTCAAGTGCTCGTGAAGATAACACGATAAAACTTGACGATGACTACCAAAGTTTAAAATTTAAGGCGACCCAACCGTTATACTCTGGCTGTGAGAAAGATCAAACAACTTTACATGCCATGGTTGGTTTGCACAGTTTGAAGACGCAGTACGGTTTGTCTGGCAATAGCGTGAGGGGAATTCTGAAATGGGTGAAGGGCTTATTACCTAAGGTGAATACACTTCCAAATAGCTATCCTGTTATGAAGAACAGTTTGAAAGGTTTGGGAATGAAGTATAAATCGATTCATGCTTGTGTGTATGACTGCATACTATACCGAAAGGAGTATGAAAATCTCGATCGTTGTCCGGTATGCGATGAACCTAGATATGTCCAATCTACTAGTAAGGAAGGCACAAGCTCAAAAGTGCCTCAAAAAGTATTGAAATATTTTCCCGTTGGGCCTAGATTAAAGCGATTTTTCACAGTACCATGGATTGCAGAGGCAATGACTTGGCATGCTAGGGCAGAAGTAGGGGGTAATATCATGCGTCATCCTATTGATTCTACTGCCTGGCGGAGGATGAATTATGAGTATCCCGATTTTGCTCGAGAACAACGCAACATTCGTTTGGCTATATCAACAGATGGTTTCAATCCATTTGGAAATCTAAGCACCAATCAGAGTGTATGGCCAGTGATCCTAGCCCCACTCAACCTCCCTCCTTCACAATGTATGAGACCTGAATTTTCGATGATGGCTTTATTGATACCTGGGCCAAAGGCACCAAGTGAAGACATTGATATCTACCTGGCTCCTTTGGTAGAAGAATTAAATGAGTTGTGGGAAGATGGTGTGCAATCATTTGACTCTTTTAGAAAAGAAGAGTTTACGCTGAAAGCTATGTTGATGTGGGCAATTCATGATTTTCCAGCTTACGGGACATTATCCGGATGTGTAGTACATGGTTATTTGGGGTGTCCTATTTGTGGAGAGGAGACTGAATCTCTTCGTCTATCCTCCAGCTTAAAAAATGTATACCATTGCCACAGGAGGTTTTTACCCCCAGCTCATAGTTTCAGATTTGAGAAAGCTTCCAATTTTTTATTGGGCGGAGTTGAACATAGGCTACCGCCGAGACAACTTTCGGGTTCAGAAATTGAAAGTAAATCTTCTCAATGTGGCCCAAATATTCCAGGTAAGAATCCCAAATTTAAGAATGTCAAGCATAAGAAGACCCCAACTGGGAATGAAACTGAGATAAGAAAGGCATGGTCTCGGAGGTCATTTTTATTTGACTTGCCTTATTGGAAGAAAAACCCGGTGCGCCATGTATTGGATGTGATGCATGCAGAGAAGAACTTCGCTGAACATATTGTGGGTACTTGCCTTGGGGGGAGTCATTCGAAGGATGGAGAAAATGCACGAAAAGACCTTAAAACGTTAAAACTTAAACCACAACTATGGTTGAAAGAAGATAGTAGGGGAAGGACAATAATTTCCCCTGGTGCGTTTACTTTGACGAGTGAGGAAAGGAAGGTGCTTCTAGACACAATATATAATTTGAAGGGATTATCTACTTTTTCGTCCAACTTGCAAAGGATTGTGAATTATGCTACTCATGATTTACATAAGTGTAAGTCCCACGATTGGCATGTGATCATGCAATTGGTTCCTCTATTGTTTAAGCACTGTTTCTCCAAGCACAAGGATTTGCGTAGGGCTATTATGCAAATTAGTATTACCTTTTCCCTCTTGTGTGAGAAGGTAGTGAATCGAGAACACATAGTGGCCGCAAAATTGGCTGTGAACGAAGCGATTTGTGTATTGGAGAAGTACTTTCCCCCAGCATTCTTTGACATAAGTGTTCACTTATTGGTACACCTATGCGACGAGGCACTTCTTTGTGGTCCAGTTAGATATCGGTGGATTTATCCGTTTGAAAGATTGATGAAAGTTTTTAAAGATTACGTCAAGAATACGCAATACATTGCAGGATCAATTGCAGAGGAATACATCACCGTGGAGTCATCAATATATACTCGGGAATATATGACTGACTCTACCAGCGTTGATGACACTGATGAATTCCTCGATGATGGTGGTAATGTGATGAGAAAACGAGTGAAATTAACGAGTTTGCAACATGAACAAGTAGCTCGTTATCTATTTGACACACATGAAGATGTCGAAGAATGGAAAAAGTAAGTTTCGAATATTATAATGTTTAACATTATTTTAGATTATTTTATACATGATTAATTTTGTAATATGCAGTAAATATGAAGCCTGTGAGAACAATAAAAGACGAAAAACAGTGGTACAATCAGACATCGAATTTAGGCTATGGTTGACACAAGAGGTAATTACAATGAAAACAGTCGTTATATAACGTTACATTACACTCATATTTTACCACTAATATAATTAATTTATCTATATTCTCAGCTCCTAAAGATGGGTGATGCGACATCAAGGCTTGCTCGTCTAGCCACTGGACCCTTGTTCGTGGCACAAGAGTACAAAAAATATCGATTGAACGGTTACATTTTCGGCGCTAAAGTGTACGAGGAAAGTACAAATGTACAGAACTCGGGTATTTCATACAAGGCTCTTACTTTCTTTCGAGCAAGCGCAAAAGATAAAAACCTCGTTGAAGCTGAAATGACTTACTATGGTGTAATTCAAAATATATTTGAATTGGATTATATAAGCTTCAAAGAGGTTGTATTTTACTGTGAATGGGTAAGAGTTGAGGATAAAAATGCTTCTAAAGTTGATCCTGTCACCAATTTGATCATGGTTGACTTGTCCAAGTTGAAGAGCAACGACCACGTGAGCGATGAGCCGTTTGTTTGTGCATTTCAAAAGGTTAAGCAAGTGTTTTACTCGGAGTATATCAACAACGAGCCGTGGTCAATTGTTAAACACGCGCCAAGGCATCTAAATAGTAGTGTGGATGACTTGGCTGCTCCTACCGAATATCAATCCATTTTTGATGATAACCCGAATTTGAAACAATTTTTCAATTTGTAATAATTATTTCAATTTGTACCGAAACATCCATTTTTAATGCTTTTACTTGATCTGCACTTTATCATTTTCACTCTTGTGTAGTGTGCGTGTGTGGAGAGGAGATTAATACATAAATATTCCAACTACATCTAAGTTTTGTTTATACTAATCCATGAATATACGCTTTTTACCTATAATAGGTGATTAGTACATAGTTATTTGGGGTGTCCTATTTGTGGAGAGGAGACTGAATCTCTTCGTCTATCCGAACACTAAGAAATACCATAATCCTATGGAGCGATGCTCTGCAAATTCCTCCCAACCGTTACGTAGCCAAACATCACCGGTTGAAGTTGTCAATTCCACTTTCCATACCCCACCACTTTCCATACCCCATTCAAAGGTGGAGTTGACAACTTCAACTGCTGATTTTTGGCTACACAACGGTTGGAAGGAATTTGCAACGCATACCTCCATAGGATTATGGTATTTCTTAGTGTTTAGATATGAAGAGAATTATAATTGACACGATTGCCCGGGGTACATTAGTTGGAAGGAGGTGCCATATGAGCTCAAGTTAGCTGTTTGAGTGACACTACAGGTAATGTATTTATATTTATATGTCAATTTCGATTTCTATTTCAATTACAATTTATATTTATCTATATTTGAGGGGCGGATACTAATTTTACTTTATTTCAATTCAGGGGACAGGGAGTGGCCCTAAGGGTAGGCCACATATGCTCTATACTTATGTGGCTACTCGGACGAGAAGGGAAGGATAAGGAGGTGTTCCCGAGCGTCGCGGTACAAAATCTCTTTTCCATGCAAATAGTTTGTAGATTTGAGATAAAATGATGGTGATGTTGTTTCTTTTTAAATAGTTTCTTATTTGAATATATATTTGCATTATCTTTAGTTTGTTCGGATATATGATGTGTGGAACAGGTACAACGTTGCTATAACAGGTACAAATATACTGCTGGGCAGTGGCGGTGGCCATACTTCCCAGCAGTTTTTTTTTAATTCTGCCCAGAATTGTCACGGTCATTGACCGTGACAAGGCCGTGACAATATTGTCACGGCCTTGTCACGGTCAATGACCGTGACAATTTTTTTACAAAGGGTCACGGCTTTGTCACGGTCATTGACCGTAACAAACGTGTCACGGTCATTGACCTTGACACGACCGTGACACAAAACGCGAGTTTTATGTCAAGGTCAATGACCGTGACACGACCGTGACAAAAAAAGTTGTCTCGCCTCGAAATGTCACGGTCATTGACCTTGACAAGGTGAATTTGTCAAGGTCAATGACCTTGACAAATGGGCAGATTTGGTGTAGTGTGCGGTTATTGATTACACATGTTAGGTTCTCGTACACTCTCTTGAGTTAACTCACCCCTCATCTTTTGTGCACACCTAACGTTCTACACTTAGTTTATCTAGCCATACTTCTCAAGCTAACTAAAACCAAAGTAGTGAACTGAACTTATTTGTACCCAAGTTCCAGTACCGCCCATATAGTACAACCGTTTTACTAACATCTCGCGTATTTAAATAACTCCCAAGTAACATTTAATCTATGTTATTTCTCAAGACTTCTCCTTTAGTTTCACTACTAAAATTACTACAGTTCTCACAATTGTTAACTTTCCCACTTATGTAATTAAGTTTCACTACTTCAATTACTAAATAGATTTTCTCTATATAAAGGTGCATTTCGTAATTAAGTTTCACTACTTAACTTACCATTTCAGTATGTATCTTTAAATACATACTATATATCAATCTACTAATACATGGAAGTAAAATATCATCAAGTATATATATTTCACACATAATATATACTAAATATCAGTCATTACTATTTTACCCTTTTTATACACGTAAAGGACTCTTGGTTCGGAATGATTCATCGACCCCAAGTAAGAATTGGTTCGGAATGATCCATCGACCCCAATTATTTTTAAATATATATATATATATACACATATTCTGGTTCGGGACTCTCTCATCGCGACCCCAGTTCAAAGTTTGGTTCGGCATTTCTCATCGACCCCAAACACATAATAACTTTATGTTAGTTCGGAATGTCTCATCGACCCTAACATAATTAATTTAGGTATAATCTCCCTACCTAAAAGATCACATAATTCAGTAGGTACACGCCCGACCTATTAATCATATACGTACGTAATATTTTAATCTCATATATCTACCGTACAATATTCACTTTACGATTTATCTCATTAATCGTATTTATTTGAGTATTCACACAACTCTAAGGGTCCTAGTTACCCCTTACATATAATTTCAGTAGTTATTTCGTACCCTACTGGTCTATTACTTAAATTGAATTTACTTCGCCCCGTAACTCTATTTTCGAAGTCCCCGATACTCTACTAAATCGGATTATTCTCATCGGTCCGTAATCCAAGCCCTACACCCAATGGCTTTATTGGACCTCAACAATATACCTACTGGTCTTATTCTTACTCCCAAATAAGTATAATGTAAATCCTAGAATACTCATTCATTCCCGAACTCAACGAAGACTTAAACACGAAAAATTCGGGAAAAACAGCTTGCGTCGATCGATCGACTGCTGGGTTCGATCGGTCGACATAGTCGATCGATCGACAGTCCGAGATCGATCGATCGATCGAACAGGGGCAGACGCAGTCTTCTTCTTCGTTAAGATTTTTCCTCCATTAACAAATCTTCAAACTCCATTATAGTCCACCAAACTTTAACCCAATG
This sequence comes from Sambucus nigra, assembly GCA_949130495.1. Classification (NCBI taxonomy): domain Eukaryota; kingdom Viridiplantae; phylum Streptophyta; class Magnoliopsida; order Dipsacales; family Adoxaceae; genus Sambucus; species Sambucus nigra. The sequence goes on from OX422216.1 coordinate 192,994,772, forward strand.
ATCCTAACATATTTCCACATATACTAGGACAGTTTCTAACGTGTCAAATACATCAAAACTCCAATTACTTTAAAGAATCAATGAATTAAAACCCAGAATTTCTTGAAACCCTAGTTATGGTGTTCTTCCCATATTATCATTCAAAATCCAGATTTTTATTCCGAAAATCATCAAGTCTAATCTGAATATTAATTCTCTACATAGTTTAAATCATTCTACATGCGATTCCTATCCCAACATGCATAAATATCATCTTTCTCCAATCAAAATATTGATTTAAACAAAACTATTCAAAAACCCTACACATGGGTATTATAACTTTATAATTTGTAATAAACAAATTGCCTTATGATCAGTAGGGTCTGATTTCGTGGTTCTTGTTGATGATTGATGATCTTCGTCCCTCAATCCTTCTTCCCCAACAAGTTGATTGTAGGAATCCCTTTGAATCCTTCCCAAATCTTCTTTTTGCTTTAGAAAGTTGTGCCTCTCTTCTCTCTAATGGTATTGGTGTTGTCATGGGTGTTCTAACCCTAATTCATCTATCATAGGGCTGATATAAAACTCTCAATTTCGTAGGTCTCCATACCCTCTTATGTTAAAAGACTAAAATGCCCCCGAACGGTCTCGGTTTAGCCCAAAATTATCCCGGGACTCAACTAGTACCCCCGGGTATACTATTTTGACTAATTTGACCCTTCTGGACTCTTTGGTGACCTATAAATTATCATTTGAGTCACTTAAAAAATATTACTCGTTCTCACCCCAACGCAGTCTATACGCGTTAAGTAACTATTTACCACTCGCGCTAAGTAAATAAAATGATGCAATATATACCGGTATCTATCTTTCGATTAATACACCATAATTACAATTTTAAATAAAACTCTTTAAATTACTACTCTTACGTAATTTAAATCAAGCCGATATTTTCTCATTTAATTCTCCAATCTAATTAAATGGAATATTTGGAATATTCAGAAATACGGGGTATTACATGTAGTGTCTGTGTAATGTGTGTGTAGTGTGCGTGTGTGCGCGCGCGCGTGTGTGAGTGTGTGTGCATGTATGGGTAATGGAACAATTAGGGTTTCTTACGTAAATGTGTAAATACCCAAATATATGTTGTACCCTTAAGTATAAATACTTAAATATTGTTGGTTAATTCATAATGATAAGTAATTAACCCTTTAGATTATCCCCTTTGTTGGGTTCATATGTAAATGTGTAAATGGTGATTCTCCCCATGTTTAAGAGGCTTAAAGTTCATTTTGAATTCTTTCTCACGGAATAGTCATAATAGGAATTGGAATTGGGACTTATAATTATTATTATTAATTTCATTATGACTTTAATTGGATATAAATGAGTTAGGAGCCTTTAGATTCCCCTTATTAATAATTGGTTTTAAATTAGTAAGTAGTTAGTTTGAATTGATGCTTAGGATTTTATCATAATTGTACATATTATGGGTTAGATGTTGTTGTTTTGGAATTCAGAATTAAGTTCTTAAACATTAATATTACACCCTGACAGTTGAAATGGACAAATTGATTAATAAAATATAGCTTTATTTGTAACTTTAATAATATAGCTTTAATTGTATAGTTTTAATGATGATATATTTATAAGACGTGATGAAATGAATTAATTGAGTAGATGAATTAGAAGGAATACGGGATACACATTTGTCGGTTTATTGTTGCTGTTGAATTATAGTGGACTGATGTTGGGTTGGTTAATTTTGGAAGTGGCATGACCACTGGATTATTATCCAAAAGGGGGGGAGGAGTTTTTAACTTTTTTCTAAAATTAATTTGTGTCACGAATAATATATTACTAATTCATATATATAGTATGTTTCATTTATGATAATTAAATGAAACTTACTTGAGATTACATATAGTATGCATAGATACTAGAATTCTAGTTCTTATACGTACACATTCATTAGTCCTTATACCCGTTCGAGAGTCATTACCCTTGTAATGAGATCTCTCGATTTGTCCCGTTTGGACAGTTTGGGACTGCATAATTTCTGTATAATAATATTCTTAGTGGCTTAAACTTTTTACTTTTAGAGGAAGTTCTGTAGTCGTATCCTAATGTTCTCTGGGTACATACTATATTGGTAAATGTGAGTGTCGTTTCAATTAATAAATTAAAATAACACTCATACTTGCAAATCTACTTCGTTTACTTGGAGAAATATGGGGATATACTGCTGAATTTTTCTCAAATCGTAACAATGTGCATGAGTTGTTAAGTATATTACAGAAATATGCAGTCTTGAATAGGATAGGGCCACTCATCCTTTGGAGGAGATGGAGGAAATAGGAATCAATATTATAAATTGAATTTGATATTGAAATTTAAAAATCGAATATAAATAAGACATAATTAAATGAAACATACTATAAATCCAAATTTTGTTTATACTAATCCACGAATATACCCTTCTTTCCTTTAATTGGTGATTGTTTGTAGTAGCTGTGATGGGATGTCATAAATACAAAGAGTGGATGGGTGAGACAAATAGAATGGGGGATGTGTTTCACAGAGATGCTAATGAATTTGTGAAATACGCAAAGAGATGTTATAATGATGAAGAGTTTTCGTGTCCGTGTGCTAGGTGTGAGAATGGTAAGGTGTTTGAGTGAAAAACAATTGAACTAGTACATGGAACATTATCCGATTGTGTAGTACATGGTTATTTGGGGTGTTCTATTTGTGGAGAAGAAGCTGAATCTATTCATCTCCCCGCTAGATCAAAAAATGTATACCATTTCCATAGGACGTTTTTACCCCCGGCTCATAGTTTTAGATATGATAAAGGTTCCATTTTTTTATCGAGCGGGGTTTAACATAGGCTACCATCGAGAAAACTTTCAAGTTCAGAAATTGAAAGTAAATCTTCTGATTGTGGCCCTAATATGCCAGGTAAGAATCCTAAATTTAAGAATGTCAAGCTTAAGAAAAATCGGTGCGTCATGTATTGGATGTGATACATGCAGAGAAAAACATCGCTGAACATATTATGGGCACATGCCTTCGGGGGATTTATTCAAAGGATGGAGAAAATGCACGAAAATACCTTAAATCATTGAAACTTAAGTCACAACTATGGTTGAAAGAAGATTGCAGGGGAAGGACAATAATCCCCCCCGGTGCATTTACTTTGGCGAGTGGGGGAAGGAAGGTTCTTTTAGGCACAATATATAATTTAAAGGTTCCATCTAATTTTTCCTCCAAGTTGCAAAGGATTGTGAATTATGTTACCCATGATTTACATAAGTGTATGTCCCACGATTGGCATGTGATCATGCAATTGGTTCCTCTATTGGTTAAGCACTGTTTCTCCAAGCACAAGGATTTGCGAAGGGATATTATGCAAATTAGTATCTGCTTCTCACTTTTGTGTGAGAAAGTAGTCAATCGAGAACACATAGTGGACACAAAATTGGCGGTGACCGAAGCAATTTGTGTGTTGGAGAAGTACTTTACCCCATCATTCTTTGACATAAGTGTTCTGTTGCTGGTACACTTATGCAATAAGGCACTTCTTTGTGGTCCAGTTAGATATCGGTGGATGTATCCATTTGAAAGATTGATGAAAGTTTTCAAAGATTACGTCAAGAATGCACGATACACTGCAGGATCAATTGTAGAGGAATACATCACGGTGGAGTCATCAATCTATGCTCTGGAATATATGCCTGACTCGACCAGTATTGATGACATTGATGAGTTTGTCAATGAGGGTGGTCATGTGATGGGCAAAAAAGTGAAATTAACGAGTTTGCAACATGAAAAAGTAGCTCGTTATCTATTTGACACACATGAAGATGTCGAAGAATGGAAAAAGTAACTTTAAATTATTTCAAGTTTTCATTATTTTAGATTATTTTATACATGATTAATTTTGTAATACGTTCGTCACATTAATTTTTATGCTGAAAATATGAAGCATGTGAGAACAATAAAATACGAAAAATAATGGCACAACAAGGCAACGAATTTAGGCTATGGTTGTCACACGAGGTAATTATAATGAAAATGGTTGTTATATAACGTTACATTAAAATAAAACTTTAGAACTAACCTAATTAATTTATCTATATTCTCAGCTCTTAAAGACGGGTGATGCGACATCAAGGCTTGCTCGTTTAGCCACTGGACCCTTTTTCATGGCACAAGAGTACAAAAAGTATCAATTAAACGGTTACATATTCGGCGCAAGGGTGTACGAGGAAAGTACAAATGTACATAACTCGGGCATTTCATACAAGCATCTTACTTTCTTTCGAGCGAGTGCAAAAGATAAAAACCTCATTGAAGCTGAAATGACTTACAATGGTGTAATTCAAAATATATTTGAACTGGACTATGTAAGATTTAAAGAGGTTGTATTTTACTGTGATTGGATAAGATTTGAGAATAAAAATTCTTGTAAAGTTAATCCTGGTACCAATTTGATCATGATTGACTTGTCCAAGTTGAAGAACAACGAATACATGAGTGATGATCCCTTTGTTTGTGCATTTCAAAAGGTCAAGCGAGTGTTTTACTTGAAGTATGTCAACAACGAGCCGTGGTAAATTGTCCTACATGTGCCAAAGTGTGTAAAAAGTAGTGTGGATGACTTGGCTGCTCCAACCGAATATCAATCCATTTTTTATGATACCGGAATTTAAAACAATTTTTAGATTTGTAATAAGTATACCAATTATCGAACAATAGTTTAATGCTTTTATCGGACATCGATTTACTGCTTTTAATTCATTTGTACTTGATCATTTTCTATCTTTCTCTCTTTCCTTTGTATATGTGTGTGTAGGAGGGGGATTTTTCAACTATTTTCTGAAATTACTTCGTGTGATGACCCATTCGATAGTGGCACGACCACATAAAATGTTTGTATGTCTTCTTCAGGTGTGTGTGCATGTGTGTGTGTATGCATGTGTGTTTGTATTCTTCTAATCAATTTGGATTAGTACTAATAACAAAAAAAATTACAAAAAATGTCTCCTTCAGGGATTAAGGCAAGGCTGATGATGATGATAATGATGAATACTTTTTCAGGGCTCGGCGGTAGCGGAGGCGATGAGGGTTCCTTGGCCCTTAGGCTCCCCAAATAGGGAAAATTAGGAATGACCATTGAGAAAAATACGGGCTTATTGACTAGATCCCTCGAGCTGGTGAAGATGATTATCGGATCGGGATACACCAGTTGGAGAGAGGTGCCAAATGAACTCAAGTTAGATATTTGGGAGGCAGTCCAGGTAATGTATTTATATTTCAATTTCAATTTCAATTTATAACTATATTTATTCGCAACTAACAGTTACATTGTTTATGTTTTGTATTTTTTTGACAGTTATAATTCAGCCTACCCCCAGAACTCCGCGATTCTGTGTTGGAGCAGTTGAGGGAGCAACACAAGACATGGAAGAATAATTTTACGGGCCCGATACTTTGAGAAGACCCGGGACTCCATTATCAGAATGCGTGAGTCTGTCCCGTTGAAGGAGCCGACCGCATTGGCACAATGAAAAAACTTTATTAACAATGAGATCAAGGAGGAACAATTGGCATCTCGCCAACTGGGGAGGGAAATTGGGTGAAAAAGACAGACGATCACTACTCTAGCTGGACGTCTTACCCCGAGGTGGAGCACAGGATGGTAGGTTTTTATTTTTCTATAATTATAGAAATATGCTATTCTGCATTATTTTACTTTGCGTTACTTACTAATTTTGCATTATTTTATTTCAGAGGATGGGGAGTGGCCCTGGGGGTAGGCCACATAGGCTTGATGCCTATGTGGCAATTTAGAAGAAGAAGGGCAAGGATAAGGAGGTATCCCCGAGACCAACTGTGCACTCGAAATCCTCATTCGAGTCACTTATAAAAAATTCACCTTTTAAATCCACTACAACTCCGCACATATTTTTTCAAGTAAAATTTTATTACTTGTCGACTGCGACATGATATAAAAATAATCCAACTTATTTACTTATTCCTGTAAGTAAATATAACACACATCATTAATATTTAACCCGCACTGCAAATTTTCTTTCACTTACTATTCTCAAATCATTTCTCGAATATTAAATTACACCCACTCGTGTAATTTAAATATCCATAAAGGTACGAGGTATGAAACTAAACTACAGTTGGGTCATGGCTTAGCCGCAGGGTGTTCGGGTTGGGTGTTTATTATAAGACATCAAGGCATTTAGCCTCATTTTACACATACAACCCTACATTTCAACTTATTACACTCCCTAAAATCTCCATTGAGCAACCTTTACTCTCAATCCATACAAAGAAATGTTTTGGGCTGTCAAAAAGGTATTCAAGGGAAATTTTTAAGACCAATTAAATCTTGTTTTGCAAGAGTTTTTTAGAAGGATTAAAGGTAAACTTTTCAAGATTTCTTCTCTCTAAATTCAAGTCAAGTTTTAATTAATATTTAAGGCAAGTTTTTATCTACTCCTCTCCTTTTATATGCACTCATGTTAATTTCACCTAAACATTAATTATAGATTTCAAATTGTTAAAAACCCTTAAGAATTTTGAGATTCCTTATGATATTATCGTGTTTAGGTTTAATTATTATCCCTACATGTTATATATTAAGATTCTACCCTACTTAATAAAACAAATTTAATATTATCTTTTCATAGTAAATTAGTATTTTTCGGGTTTGAATTCTCATCTTGGATTTGTGATTAATTGGAATATATGATGAATGATATGGACATATTTAAGGCTTAATTATATTCTGAAATGCTTGGTAGGGTTGTTCCTTTATCTTGAAGACTAATCCATTTGGTAATAACTATCTAATTAATGATACTTTAAATATGATGATTGTTGTTTTCAACCTAGATAGTTATGAGGATTCATTATTAGTGATTAGTCCAATTATTAGTGATTAGCCTACGTTCAAACTCATGAAAATTAATAAAATCCTTATGTTGATTTGTATTCTTAAAATTTAGAATTTGACTTAATTATGTAAGAATGCCATCTAACCCATACTACTTTTTTTTTTTTTTTTTGTAATGAATTAATCACACATATAATATACAAAGAGTACAAGATAAACTTATGTAGGGTTATGGTTTTTGTGGCTTGTCTTGAATGAATTACGATTGGGTTTGGAAGCTTATAATACCCTACTCTACCAGCATCGATATTGTCCCCAATTTAATCATCACTCATAGTGGTATAAGGTTTTATTCCAGCTCATACCCAGAAATTGGTGCCAATGGGATTTGAACTCCTGCCATGTGGTGTCTTAAACCACATGTCTTATTAGTGGAGATGAAAAGGCCTCCGTGTTAGAATATTACAAATCTACAAATATAAAGCATTACTTTCCCTCACCCTAACGACATGGGATGTAACTCTCTGGCTACGAAATCAACCATAACACTAGTCCAATATAACCTACCCCTCTTAGGGAGACCAACGTTTTCGGTCGGATTAAATTGACCATCACCCAACATGTTACAACACTTATTCTAGCCGAGTATTGTCTCTGATACCATTCTGTAATTCAACACTTTATCACCATCGATATTTCTCCTAATTTAACCACCGCTCATAGTGGTATGGGGTTTTATTCCATCTCATATCCACAAAATGGTGCCAACTAGGGTTTGTACCTTTGAACCACTTGCCTTACAAATAGGATTTAAAAGGCCTCGGTGTGAGAAAAGTGAAAATATACATATATGAACAATTACTTTCTCTCACACAGCCAATATTGGATGTAACTCTCTAGCGGCCAAATCAACAATGCAACCAATTTTTTACAAAGTTGGATATTTAATTCATTTAACATTTTAATTAAATACATCCTCATAAAACTTAAACTAATTATTTATCTTAACAAATACCTTATCTAAACAGAAGTGTATAAGGGAGGTTCCTTATTTAGATTTCATTTTTATGGGATGTCCTATGAACAAAGTTTAGAGACGGGTGGGAGTGACGACCTTAGAACCTTTAACTAAAATATCTCTTTAATTTTATGTTCAGATTATGAGTAGTTACCCGTTAAACATATAATCTCTTAAGTCCGTAATGTAAGGGCATAACTATTGATTGAGTATTCAAATTTAAATGACCCGAGGGTGGTGTAATTGTATAATAATGATGCATCGATGAGTTATAAATTACGATTGAAACTTGGAGCGTTATTAATGAATTTGAATCTTTGGCTCTTTTCCGAAAGGGAACGATCACTAAAAAAATCACTATTGGGGAAAACAAAAGACCGCCTATATAGACTATTTAACTGCACCCAAAAAGTATTCTTTGGCATGGTTTTAGGGACGATAATGTATGGTTACAATTGTAAGGGGTCCCAAATATATTAGGGATGGTTTTAGAAATTCCTAATAATCTTCTGGGATAGCTTTTTAGCCATCCTTTAAAAGCTATCAATAATAAAAGTTAAGGACAGGGGTTTGTCGTCCCTTAAAGTTTGACGGGAAAATTGTCGGGAAATGTTTTTTATTGAGATGCTGCATTTTAGGGAAGGTTCTAGCTATCCCAAAAGGCATCGGCAGTTCTAAAAGTGTTCATATTATTGTAGGCACATATTTTAGAGCTTGCCCCTTAATAATCCATGTTTAAAAACAATTAAATACTAATATTCAAAGTTCATTCAATATCAGCCATAATATCAACAAATATACAAGTTATGACAAATAAATATCGCTATAAAAATTTCAACAAAGCTGTCAACATGAATAAAATATCTAAATGAGAGAAAAGAATCATTCCTTCATATTCAAGGTTTCCAACATAGCATCTCTAAAAAGTAAAACAACCAATCTAAAACATAAGCTATATGTTCAAACTACAATCATCACCAAAAATATCAAATAACCAATTCGAAACCATAATAAACCCCCAAAATAACTACCTAATGCACAAATGCACAAAAGTCTCGAGGTGACAATTGTCAATGAAGTCATATATCTGGCTAACACTTATTCAAAATGATATATATATTGAACCAAAATAAGTTCAGACCTGTGGAAGAGAACATAGACATAGTTTAGTCCAATATTAAACAATGGTGATCCGTATATCATCGTGTTTACTATTTTTTAATTACTTGTTATTTAAAAAAAATCGCAGAGTTTCCTTTGTTTATTCATGAAAACGAACCTGTTTTAACATGCCAATATAGATAATTAGTGAATGTAAAAATTGAACAATAAAAGTTCCCATATATTTACATACCAATATAGATAATACATACTTGATGAAGAGCAGTCCAATTTAAACACAAATATTTATATACTTATACTAGTAGATAATGAAATCACAAGATGAATGACATAAGTTTTAAATTATTGATATATGTAAATGCGTGAATGCGCTCTAACACGACTTTAAAAGAGTGGAAGGCTTTGATACCACTTTTAAGTGGAAAAAATATGCTCTGATGCCAATTTGAGAATGTTAAAACAATCGTCCTCGGCAAGGATGGTCACAAACAAAACTTCTATTTTTGTATTTTTTTTATCAATTTAACGTCCCAAACATACAAAACCAATTTTACATAGATTTTAATCCTTGCTTAAATTTGGTGTGAAGGATAATACATGTTCTAAATATAATAATTTAAACTACACATTCAAATAATACAAATATTGAGAAAAAAAAATCCCTTTTCAGGGCAAAACCTTTATTTTTGCACTTCGGAGAATTTTACATGATTGTCGACTTACAAAAGACTTAATATCACCCACAAGTATATTGCACTGTCTTCGTAGAAACTTTAAAGATTACTACTCGATCCAAAACATTCCATAAGTGGCAATCCACCCTCGGTAACTACTGATCAACCTTTAACCTTCTTATTGGTTGTGATCACTCGGGTTATGAGGTCAGTTGTAGAGAATCATCTCCACAAAGTGTATGCGATGATACAAAACTATGTAGGTTTTCAAAACGATTCACAAAAACTATTTGGGGATGCAAAGTTGTGAATCAAAAGTGTTTTTGTAACACAAAAAGTGAAAACGTTTACAACAGATATGGAGGAAATGTTTTAGCAAAAGTCTTACGAAATTTGGAGTCAAAACAGGTAGGCGGCGGCTCATTTGAAAGAAAATGAGGCTCGTTCGAACGAGAAAGGCAGTTCATTTGAACGAAAAATAGAGTTCATTCAAACAAAAAGGTCATCTCGTTTGAACCAACATCAAATGACCTTCAAACTATGAAAAACGGTACTCCCTCATTAGACGCTCGTTAGATGTAGAGATTAACGACCATTTTCACGAGAATGTAAAGTTGTTCGAACGAGAAACGAATCTCGTTTGAATGAGGATAAAAGTAAAAAATTTATTTAAAAATACCAGCCTCATTTTTCAAAAAAAAATAAACATCCCAAATAACTTTATGAGTAATTTCAAACTCCTAAAAGTCTTGATATCTTCTTAAGATATATAGGAGTCTTGAACTTGGAGATGTTGGTGTTCGGTTCAACGAGTCCATCCGAGCCGGTTTGTAATGGGATACGCCAAATATGCCAAAGTACAAATAAAACAAATAAAAAGCTTAAACTAAAATATTTGCACTTACAAATATTACATACAAGATGTAGAATAGTCCAATATAAACCATCATTTATAAATCATACCCATGTCCCATAACTAATAAAATATTGAATGTAACAAAACCCAATTAATAAAATCCCTCCATCCACATGAAACCTAATTCAAATTTAGCAAAACAACACAAACTAAATAAATACAATCACGCAGGCAATATCCATAATTTAGCCACCTTTAATGTTACATTGGGTGATGAAATGCAAATGGAATCAAAGTCCCTCATTCAAAACTAAACCCAAACCATGTCCTTGCTGGAGAAAACCATCACAACCTCAAATTCAACTTCGCCCAGTTGCTACCAATTTAACCAATGAAGTTTAAGATCCTAAAGAAATTAACCTTACAACTACACAAGAATACTTCAGTTTAACATTTATATAAATATATTTATGAAAATTCTCAGTTTGTAACTATCACTATATTTGGGTAATTTCAATTTATACATTTATAAATTAATATAATATAGGTTATTCACTTATTAGAAAATATTAAGTATTGATGAAAAGCTTCATACAACACAAAATAAAATCTCTCTCTCTCTCTCTCTCTCTCTCTCTCTCTCTCTCTCTCTCGCGCGCGCATAACAAATTAACACACATATCACCACCCAGATTGATAACACTAACTGCATTCGTTGACCACAAAAACTGAAGGGTAGGTATACTTTGGCAAATGTTTCTTATTTATAAATCCAATTAAATCAGTAAATATTAAATTTTACTAATTCCTTTTTCATTTTATGCATAAAAAAAGTCTAAATACATCCACTCATCTTCGTTAATCACTAAAAATTGAGACACTAATCAATTATCCTAAAAATGACAAAAAAAATCAAACTATTTAATAAAGATCTTGTTGAACAACCACCACGACCTTCATATTAACTCAATCCAAATCCGAGAACTATGTCATTTAAAACCATAATTAATCAAGAAATGTGGAATTTATTTTCAAGCCACCTCTGTTATTTGAATTCATAAAACACTCATTCTTTGGACAAACTTTCTCAATAATAAAAATGATAAACAGTTAGTTATAATTAGTCACACGTTATGTCAAAAATATAGAGTACCCAATGAATAAATGAACAAAGTGTAGATACATCTGGTGAGTGTGACATATGTTGCCTTCTTTGACCTCCCCAACAGAAGAGAAATAAACTTCAATGATTTTTAATCCACCGACCATTATAAACCTTCAACAACATATTATACATCATATTAGAAAAACTAAACTACATATATACATAATAAAGAAACATGTATAATTAAATACATGAAACAAAAAATTTATTATTGGGAGGAGGAGATGAAATTGAGGGAGTACAGTAATAACAACACGGTTGGGAGATAAGATAATGCTCTCGTGTGAGAGAAAAAATATGACGTCGGACTGTGTGAGATAGAAAATGATGTTAAACCATAAGGGAAAGAAGATGACACCATCGGCTTCGATCGGTGGGAGTAAGAAGAGAAAAGTTATGCATATGAGAATGGAGCACGTGCGTACGAGAGAGAGAGAGAGAGAGAGAGAGAGAGAGAGAGAGAGGGTAATCGTGCTATGTGAGGGAAATGATTTTGGTGATTGGAGGGAACCGCATATAATTTAGGGCAAACATCCGTCCCTTAAAAGGTTTTGAAGGACCAACACCTAAAGAACACTAGTATAACCTTCCTATTTATAGCATAATTTATGCATTATATAACACGTATGGACCTACATATCCCTAATTGTGGATATATATGGGATGAATTTAATGGCAGTTCCAAATAGCGAACTTTAGGACCGACCTTACAAACTGTCCCTAATAAACTAGTCCTAATTAACCATTTCTTGTACTGACACTTATATTGTCGTACTCGAGGAGTATAATTTTACATGGACTTTGGGTGTGTGACATAGTATTATGGAGTTGTGTTACTACGTAGTAAGTGATAATGGGTTTTACAATATTGGAAAGTTGGTGGCGACGGATTATGTGATGGTTTTCTATGGGCATACTGCATGTTTTTTTAGATGGTCGGGGACAAGGGACACGTGTTAGTTACGTTGTAATTATTTATGGGGTTAATTAATTGATGAATTTTATGAGTTAATTAAATGGGTTGTGAGGTTCCTTGACACGTAGTAGGTCATTGTTATTGATTATAAACTATGAATTATCATTTATGTGTGTGTGTGTGTGTGTATGCGCACACACCCAGTTTGAATTGCGTAACTTGTCTACATTCTAGGGTTTTGACCTATCTTTATTCATGGTAATCTTTTATGTGTTAGGCCCGTCCTCCAGCATAGATTCTCTCTTCTCCAACTAGTATAAATTATCCATTCTCCTATCATGAGACTTTCATCTTCAGAGATCGATGTAGGTCCATCTTTGTATACACTATCATTTACACTATTTAATCGTGTGAGTTGTACTTTGGGTTTATATGGCATGTATATTGAATAGAAGGTTTTGTCTTGTATTATTTTAATCTAATTATTGGAGTTAATGTTTAATTGCAGATATCTCTCCCTCTATTTTAGCTTTGTTGCATCCTTAGGAGTTTTGTATTGGAGTAGTTTCATATCGTATTCTTATACTTATCACATGTTTCATTTGTTTCCTTTAATGATGAAAATGACATTTAAATTTTTTTGCAAGTTTTATATTTTAATGTTAATAATTGATCAACCTTAAGGTTAAAATATATGGGTTGTTACATAAGTTGATCATTGGCATCCCAATCTTCACTCTAAATCAGTTTTGGAAAGGCATTTTTATCTCCATTTAAAAAATCCATTTTTTTCTTGCTACCAAAGAAACATGGATTGGTATTATAAATTCAATCACAATAACCAATAAATGGAGAAGAGAAACCCAAATAAAAAAAAATAGTAACAAATTGAAAAACATAAATACTTACTTCGACTAAAAAAAATGAAATAGAGCAGTGTACTTTGAGTTCCATTTTAACCCCTCAGATGATGCCAAAATTGCCTGAAAGACAACAAACTAGTTGTAGATGATATAATACCAATGACACTGGTCTTTTTCATTTCTGACTTATAGCTTTTAAAGATATGTGGAATATGTGCAATGTTGAAAGTTTTTGGCGTACAAAACGCTGACAGCTTCAAACTTCTATTCTACGACATACTATGTTAGGCTTGCTTTGATATTATGTGGATTTCAAACTAGACACAACAATAAGAAAAATGCAGAAATTTACGTGCCTCAACATTTAGCCTACATGCACATGAGAAGGGAAGAGGAGTAGCACTTACTCAACTATTCAATAGTAATTATAGTGGCACATTATATAGAGATTTCCAATTACAGTTGAGGCAATCAAGGAGCAAATGAAGGAAAATCTTCCAAACAAAGAATCCTAAATAACGAAAGTAATATGAGGCTGACCAATTTTCTCCTATAATATGAGGTAATATCTAAAGCAATACAGTCGCTTGTTGAGGTGTATGAAAGCAGAAATCATCATGCCATTGCGAGAAGGTTTGACGAGTTGGCCCATATCATTCTGTGAACCACTTCGTATGTTCTATTTATTCTCTTGATTGGTAGTCAATGTAGAAATCTCTGCCCGAGTCTTTTTTCAAGGGTCTCATGGCGCCTAGTGGGCAATGGATGATCATTCCCCTTGTTTTATGAAAATAAAAGAAATACAATTTGGGGAATTGGTATAAATTTTGATCAGTTGAATGAGTCTACTAGCTTTAATTAATCGCATGGGATTATAGGAGATTGCGGCGGTGAGAAGATTGGTGAGTATTATTTTAGAAATGCTTTTGTTTTGTGATGTATTTCAGCTATCAATCAATCGATGGTTGAATTATATTAAAAAAAATATATCCTCCAATATTTTCAATCTTCCTTTAAAAGAAATAGGGCACAGATGGAATTTTAGAGAGAGGGAAAGTTTCTCATTAATTGACGTGCAAATAATGGGGGGTCACCCTTTATTTATAGTACAAGTTGGTAAACTTCTAATAGGAGTGGACATCCACTTAAATATGATAAATACAAATATTTATAACACCCCCTAAATGTTTACCATTTTCGCCATTCAATGATTGTTGCCTTATTAAAACGTTACTAAGGAACACCCATTGGAAAAAAATCAAAGGGAAAGAAAAATAGTACAACTTTTGTGATCATTTAGTCGGTGTTTGACGTGTTTAATGATGTCTCGTTAAAATCTTTAGTAGGAAAACCCAGTGATACTAAAGGAAAAAGAATACAACGTATAAATTTTCCAAATAACATGATCTTGTATCCTCCCTCTGATAAGATGCTCCCCCTAATTGATATATTCAATTTCATTGTTGGTGGAGTCGACGCATTACATTCTCATACACAAACTTTTGAAATATCGTCTTTGGTAGTGACTTTGTGAAAATATCAATGAGGTTATCACTTGAATGAACTTTCATAACTTTAATATCATTTTCTTTTGAAGTTCATGAGTGAAGAAAAACTTTGGTGCAATGTGTTTGGTTTTGTCTCCTTTGATGAATCCTTCTTTAATTTGTACTATACATATTGTCTTCGTAGATGACACTTGGAACATCTGTTATGGAAGGCAATTGATAAGAACTACGAATATGCTGAATTAAAGATCTCAGCCATACACATTCACATCTAGATTCATGAAGAGCTAAATTTTCAGAGTGGTTCGAAGAAGTATCTATTAAAGTTTGTTCGCTAATAAATGAAAGTATTACCACAAAGAAAAAGATAACCTATCTGAGATCAACCTTTATGAGGATAAGAGAGATATCCAGAGCTTACATAACTAGCTAACTCGAAACTATTAAAACTGTAAGAATAAAATAAAATCATGTCAGTTGTTCTACGTAGATATCATAGGATATGCTTAACACCAGCCTAATGCTTTTTTGTTGGTTTATAACTATATCTAGCAAGCATGTTCTTAGAAAATGAAATATCCGGCCTAATGCATTGTCCCAAGTACAGCAATGCACCAATTGCACTTAAATAGGGTAGTTCTAGACCTAATATTTCATCATTTTCCTCTTTATGATGATATGGATCCTTCTTTATCTACAAAGAATGAACAACCACAGGGGTACTTAGTGGATACGCTTTATCTATATTAGAACGCTTTAATACATTTTAAATATAATTAGACGGATTGAATAAAATCCGGCTAGAATTTTTCTTAATCTACAGGTTGAGACAAAATTTAGTTTTTCCAAGCTCTTACATCTCAAATTCCTTTTTCAAATAGTTACTAGTTGTTTCGAGCTCTTATAGAATCCTAATTAAATTTATGTCATCCATATAGATTGCTTTATAAATACACAAGTGAAAATTGAATTATTTTTATAATTCTTCTAGATTATTTTAAACCATACAATAAACGTATTAGTTGGATCGAGTGTGTACTCCTTGACTCCGCTTCAGGCAAAGAAAATTCTTCAGGAATTTTATGTATATTTATCTATCTAAGTCCCCGCATAAATATACGATCACAACATCCATGAGTCTCATATCAAGATTTTCAGAAACAGCTAAGCTAATTAGATATTTGAAAGTTATACCATCTATAACGGGGGAGTATGTTTCCTAAAAACCAATCCAAGGTTTCTGTAAAAAAAATATTGTGCCACGAGTCGTGCTACATATCGAGTGATTTCATTCTTCTAATTTCTTTTTCTTACAAACACCCACCAGTTACCTATTGTGTTAAAACCTTTTGGGGCTTCTATTATAGGTCTACACAATGTTTATTTATAGACTCAAGTTCTTCCGTGATGGCAACTTCCCATTTTGGCCAATCTACTCTTTGTTGACAATTATTTATAGTATGTGGCTCATAAACAGTAGGTCTAAGCTTAATTAACATAGCAGCGTATTGGATAGTATGTCCCCAAGCAGTGACTGGGAGTTTGAATTATATAAGTAAAGGTCGTGCAATAAGTTACAAACGTTTAATTAAAGACTCAACTGAACCATTTTAGGTATGGACATGAGGGACTGGGTGCTCAACATCAATTCCTCGAGATAAATAATAATTATCAAAAACTCGAGAAGTAAATTCTCCCACATTATCTAAACAGATGGATTTAATGTGATGATCAAGGAAATGTGCTCTAAGTTCTACGGTTTGAGCAAGTAATTTTGCAAAGGCCAAATTACGAGTAGATAACAAACAAACATGTGACCAATGAGTGGATGTATCAATTAAAACCATAAATTATTAAAAAGTTTCACTAAAATGGTGGATGGGCCCACAAATATCCCCTTGAATTCTTTGTAAAAAAGGATGGTGAATCATAAGATATTTTAAGAAAAGATGGCTTAGTGATTAATTTACCTTAAGAACAAGGGGTGCAAAAATGATCATCTGTTAGGGTAAGTTATTTGTTTGTTAACAAGTGACCATGATATATATCTATGATTTGAGGCAACATGTTTGATCCATAGTGACCCGAGCGGTCATGACACAATATTAAATTATTAGGATCATTGAGCTTCCTACTCATGATAATATGTGATTCTACAACGTTAATTGTTGTATGGTATAACCCCATGGATAGTGCAAGCAGTTTCTCTAGTGTGATCTTCTGGCTTCCAACATTAAAAGTAATGTAAAGAAACTCTTTATTACCTTCATTACATGTTTCCATATGAAATCCGTTCATTCTAATGTCCTTAAAACTCAATAAATTTCTTCTCGAATTTCCTTAATATATAACATTATTTATGAATAAGTGGGTACCATTAAGTAACACCACGTGGGCTCTTTCTGTACCTTCAATAATCTTAGCGGGACCAACTATACTAGAAACATTTGTTGTATTATATACCAAGTCTAAGAAAAAAAATTTGTTTTTCAAAATGTTGTGGGTTGTCCCACTATCTACCAGACAAGTATCATCGCTTTCTCTTACTTTCAGATCTATACCTTTAACACGATTAAATATAAATTAAAATTCAATTCACAATCACATAAGCATTGTAAAAGAATGATAAAAACCATTCCATTAACTAATAAATGCTCAAATAAAGATATTAATAAATTTATTTACGCTCTAATGCTAAATCTAAAATATGACTCTATGTGATAATTGATTAAATTCATAAATTTCTAATTTGGCACAATTATTTAATTAGATTCTATTTTTAAACCAAATTAATTCAGTCCCTTAAACATGCAACTATGTGTGTGCGTGTGTCAAACCATAAATAAAACATGCGACACAAAATTTCAGGAAAAATTCCCGAAGGGAACAACCTTTTATTTCTAGAACTTTGACAAGTTTACAAGACCATTGACTTACATACCATCTTGCTTTCGCCCACAAGAGTAACGCACAATGTCTTTGTCAAACCTCCAAAGTAACGGCTAGAAATAAATCAACAATGGTTCACACGCTGCTATACCACCAAGACGCGCAGTCCAGACACGCAGTCTAAAATCTTCACATGGACTCCCTCCACAATAGCACGCAGTTGTCGGTTGCAGAGCTCTCCCCGCAAAGAATGAAAAAAGTAAAGTGTGTTCTTGAACACCAAAGCAATCCACCAAAGCATATGGGATTTTTTAGAATTGAAAACAAAAGGGATGAAAACCCTAAAAGAAGAAGTCAAAAAGAATTCTGCAGATTCGTAGTTTTATGTCTTTCAAAATGTTGGGACTTCTTAATGAAAACGAAACCATTTAATGAGTATTTATAGAAAATCGCACCGCCTCGATCGTTCAAACAAAAAGGAGATCTCGCCCGAACGAGTGCGTGTGTCGTTCAAGCGACTTCACGCGACAATGCAATGTCGTTCGAACGACAGAGCAAAGTCGTTTGAACGACTGGAACGTCAGAAAATATTATTTTACTATCCTCTCCAACACTTAAAAAAAATACTCATTCTTAAATTTTGACGAAAAAAGTCCGTTCCAACACCTAGAAAATATTTTGAAAAAATATCCCTAAGTTCTAAGTGCAAGGTTAAGGTATTTAAAACATAACCTTACCAAAGTAAACTTTGCGGAGGCTTTTTGATGAAGAACCTTGATATATTCGGATCCATCTTGATGTAGATTTCTCTTGAACTTCTTCGACAGTTGTAACGATATACGACATAATTAATTGTGACGGACATTTATAAAAATATGCCCTTACACTAAACTACTAGTGTCTCAATAGTAAATATGAAACAGATAAATAAATAAACAAAACATATTCATTTAGGTCTTCAGGATCATCTTTGGTGGTTCTCTAAGAATGTTATTAAATGTGTCATAATTAATACCATTTCCATCCTCACCTTCATAAAAATAATTGAAATTGAGATTAGTATCATCAAATTTCGAACGGTCTTTGAGATTTTCCACAATGTTTGTCTTCACTCCATTTTTTAGGCCTGATATTTTCAACCAATTTCTTGGACGAACGATATGTACTTGTCCAATGCCCACTATGGCCACATCTATGACATATATCATATGGATTTGGTGTACTTTGATTCTGATTCCATTAATAATTATGATCATTCCACTTTTGGTGGTTGAATTTTTTATTTTTTTCTAGGGCCTTGATTACGAAAGCTACCTCTTCTAGAGTTTCCACGACCCTTCTGCATATTTTCTTGACCTCTTTCATTATTCTAAGCAGATTTAGCATTCACTTCAGGGAGTGATACAAATCCAGTGGGTCTAGATGTATGATTCTTTATTAGTAAGTAGGAGCATGAGATTAGTTTCGAGTAACTTTTAAACCCTCGCTCTCGATATTGCTGCTGCAGGAGCGTGAAAAGTTGAGAAAGTTTTCTCATCTGGATCTCCCACCTTTTCCCCATATAGCTTTTGCTTGGAGGTAATTTTAAATACAATGGAATTGTATTCAAACACAGTCTTAAAATCTTAAAATCTCAAGTTGAGTTATTCATGGCATTCACATGGAAGTATGATCGATTTTTTTTTTCATAATTCTCCATAAGGGAATTCCATAATTTTAGAGGATCTTTCACAATTAGGTACTCACTTTTCAAATCATTATGTATGTGATGCCTAAGGAATATCAGAGCCTTAGATTTGTCCTTCCAGGACATGGTATTTTCAAGTGTTATTGCATCACCAAGGTTCCAAGATTGTAGATGAAGTTCAATATCTTGAGACCAATTAAGATAATTCACCCCAGAGAGTTCAAGTGGTTCGAATTCGAGTTTAGAAATATTTGACATTTTTAGATTGGTCAATTAATAAATTATAATCAGAAATATGTAATGCATAATAAAGAAAAATAATAACTTAATATTCATTTGAATATCATGTGTGCAATTAGGACTTTAAGTCCTTGATTTTAATAAGTAGAACTTTCGGTTCGTGCTATTTATTTATAAGAACTTAAGATCAACATATAAAATAATTAAACTTTTGATCAATTTTATTAAGTATAAGGACTTCAAAGTCCCTACCTTATTTTGTCTAAACTTCAAATTCGATTAGAGTTTTTTAAAAATTACTTGGAACTTCAGGTCCAAATTATTTGGGGACATTTAATGTTCTTTACTCTATGATACAAATAATCAAAACTTTGGATTTTGATTGAGGGTATATATTCTTTGGAACTTCATATACATAATTTAAATAGCAATTCAAGTCCCAAATTCAAAGAGTAATTGGGAACTTCAGGCCCCACTTAATGGGAACTTCAAGTCCAAAATATTAAATCAAAACTTCAGGTTTGAATAAAGAAAAAATTGAATGTAAATAATTATTAGGGTACTTTAAGTATTCCTTAACCTATTATAGAAAATAATCAAAAACATCAGGTTTGATTTTACGGCACAATTTATTATCATGTCCAAAAATTTGAACATCAATTGTGAACTTCAGGACGTAAAAATTTAAATAAGAATCGGGAACTTCCAACCCCAAATTTTAAATAGAATTTAAGAACTTGAGACCACAAAATTTTATATTGCAATTGGGAACTTCAGGCCCCATATTTTAATAGCAATTGAGAACTTGTAGCCACGAAATTTTATAATGGAATTAGAAACTTCAACCCCCAAATTTTTAATAATAATGATTTTAAATTTAACTAATCAAGATTGTAATTTTGAAAAAGTTAAAGGTTAAATTATGAATGGATAAACTAAAAAAAATACAAGTATATAAAATTGTTAAATTTTTTGGAAGTGAGGCATATTAAACTATATGAGATAACATGTGTGCTACAACATAGATATATGATTACTCCAATAGTAGGAAAATAGGGTTTTTAGCGAAATGTACATGTATACAAGAATCTTTTTTATTCTTATTAATATGTTACATATATTGTGTTATAAAACATAAGGTGGTCACATATATGTGTGTTGAAGAGACAAGTCAATAATACAAGGGCCACAAAATAATGGCTCAAACATATTTCCCATGTGTCGTTAATGAAGAAAAATATCAGAGATAAAAGACAAAAGAGATAAGAAATACATACATCAGATCATAAAAAAAATTATAATCAGATCATAAGAAAAGATTTTATGGTCAGACCCTTTTATTCTCATATATAAGACCCATCGTATATTTTTGTTTCATAAACATATAGTATTCCTATGAGGAATAGATCACATATTATAGGGTATATATATATATAAAGAAAATGATGAATACCCATTGTTGATGTAAAAAATTAGATCATATCTAATTATTCAATCATAGATAAATAAATGAGACAAAGAATTTTTAAAGTGGTTCAGCCTTATAAGAATGGCCTACGTCCACTGTTATGGTATTGCTGATTGTATGGGAATTCTCGATTACAAGTTATCTCAAGAAATTCCGGTCCCCCTCCAATGAGGATTGTACAATGTATTTATAGCCCTGGGGCTGTAATGTGAAAGGGTAATACATTAAATAATGTACATATTAAAGGGTGATACATTTAATGCTCCTTAAGCGTATGCGTTTGAATGATAAGCATTTAATGAATAATCAAACTGTAGGTTATCCTGCTATTAATGCTTTGTTCGAGGTGCAGCTCGGACCGCCTGAGTTTGTCGAACCGCCTAAGCTTCTCGGTGCTCAAGAGTTCCTTGGAGAATTCTCGTTCCTCGGAGCGTACGAGTTCCTCGGGGAATCAGTGTTCCTCGTTGTAGTATGATTCCTCGGAGCGTGTGAGTTCCTCGAAAGTGTTTGTTGTTGCCACGTAGACAGCCACGTGTCTTCACTTTATTGATCCATGTCAGCAGACTAAATTTGGTATCAACAAAAGCCCCCAATGTTTCATAGTTCGAAATTTGAGGAGTGTGGAACATTCTTTCTCGGAATATGGTAGCTTTAAATAGTCCTCCGGATTTTTAGGAGTGTTCGCCTTGTATTTATTTCTCTTTCCAAATTCGTAGAATCAGGCTTTTTAAAATTTTTATAACCGCCTCGATCTTCGCGTACTTTTTATCCTTCTAGCCGCTGGTAGCGTAATCGTTTCTTCTCGCTTCGATTGTCGCACCCTTTTTGTTCCTCTAGCCGCCGGTAGCGTAATTATTTCTTTTTGTAATCATTACTTTACCATTTCCCAAGGCAGAGTATTTAAACTTCACAAACACTCCCATCGTCTTCTACCTTTTCAAATTTGTATTTTCGAGTTTTCCATTACCTTACTCTCTTGTGCGTTCATCCTTTTCACCGTTCGTTGTCAACAGATTCACTCTTTTTCTGTAAGATCTTCTTCTTCATTTCCTTCTTTCATCATGGTTTATATTGTATAATCTCTTGATAAGTTTCGCTCTGATTTTTCTATTCCCTCCTGGGTTGTTCTGGAAGAGCTTTCTGAGCCTTCTGACTATTTCCGTTTGGCTGAGGGACATTGGTTCCCCAACCTCTTTATCGCTGAGTGTGGATTTTCTTTTCCGCCCAATCCTCTATGTTTGGAATTTTGTCAATATTTTGACGTTGTTCCTGCAAGAATAGCCCCCAATACATGGAGAATAGTTAATGGGGTGCATAGGTTAAATAAAATTCATGGAACTCGCATAAGAATTCCAGAAATCATGTTTTGCTATAGACGGGCAGTTGGTGATAGCACCTTTTATTTAAAAACTAGATTTTTAAATAGGCTTTAGTGGTCAATCTCCCGGATGCCAATAGGGACTATTTTGAGCATGGAGTTGTTATAAAAAATTGGCAACATGCTCCTTTATCAGGAGATGAAGTGTATCAGAGTCCCAGATGCCCTCCCTATGGCAATGGGATAGGTTATTTTCATTTTATTTATTTTGAAATCATGCTTCTTCTGCGTTTGACAAAATGTGCCACTGATATTTCAATGTTTATTTATTTGCAGTTGATAGCAAAAGAAAGTGTCCAAAAGAAGAAGAAGTGAATATAAGGCACTTAAAACTTATCTGGAGTTGGCATCAGAGTGTTGCCGACGAGCATATTAGGTCAGCCTCGTATCTGCTGCAGTACAAGAGCTACACCACTTCTTTCACTGCTCGTCCGGTGATAAGTGACGCAGAGCCAGTACCAACTTCCACCAGCTCCTCGCTTGAATCACACATTCCTTTAAGTGAAAGGATGAAGAAGAGAAGACCTCCCACCCTTTTTGAGAAACCTGCCTCTAGTGCTGGAGAGGCAAAAATACATAAGATTGACGTCCCAGTGGAGGGGACAAAGAAAACTGATGGACCTTCCTCGTCTGCCCTTGTTATGAAGGTTGTCGAGAAGCCCCCAGTAGCTCCGAGCAAGTCTGCTGCTCCAGGAGAGGTGATTGTAATATCACCGACCAAGAGTTCCTCCTTGGTTGAATCTATTCCTGCTCCCCTGAGGAAGCTGAAGAAGAGCTCCTCGGTCAATTTGGCTGACACCATCTCTCAGCCCCCAACTAGTGGAGTTCCCACTTTCGTTCCCCCGAGCTCTACCATGAGCTCGGTAAAGACTTGGATCATTCCCGAGATCCAAGGTATCGAGGAAAACCTTTCTCGGGATATGGTTACCTCTTTGGAAGCTCACCACATTGCTTCTGTAAGTCCTTTTACTTTGAACTTTTCATCTTTTCCTTATTATGTCTGTCTCTGACTTTCTTTCATTTTCTTTTCACAGTTGGTGAGCTGCTTCAATACAATTTTAAAGAAGGATGAAGCTATTAAAGCTTCTAGCTCCTCGTCTGGTGTAGAGGAAGCTTTGATGGGCTTGGGACAGTCTCTGAAAGAGTCTCGCGAAAAATATGCTGATGATAAAGCAACTTGGGAGAAGAAGCTTGCCTCCACCAAGCAAGAGAAGGCTCGAGTTGTTGAAGTCTCCCAGGAGTTGGAGAAGAATATAAAGGACTTGGAAGGGAAGAATGAAAAGCTTGACAAGAAGCTCAAAAATGCTGGAGATCTTGAGAATAAGCTCAAGGTTACTGAGGAAGAATTGCTGAAAATAAATTGAAGATTGCTGAAAACCTTCTGTCCGAGCAGCGTTCCTCGGAGAAGTTGAAGAGAAAAGTGGCTGTGAAGAAGTCTTTTAGCGCTGGCTGGGACAAAGGGTGGAACAAGGGGTTGGCTGCCATGATGTCACAAGTAGAATATGACAGCCTCAAGTACTTCAGGGATGGATGGGTCGCTGCTCTACAGGAGATGAAAGTGGATGAAAATTTCGAACTCTTTCAGCGACACATCCCTAGTCCCCCTCTAACTCCTGAAGAAGAAGAAGAGGACGAAGCTGCCTCCAAAGAGTCTTCTATGGTGATGGGAGATCATCCCCCAGCCATCCTGCCTGTTATTGAGGAACTTCAGCAGCTCGCTACTTCCTCCGAGCAACCTCCAGCACTTCCCCAGCTACTATTTGTTCCTTCCGAGCAACCTACTTCCTCGTCCCAGCCTCTCGAGAATGTTTTGGGAGATAAGGAAAAGATGTAGAGTTGTTCGGGTTTCTCTTTATATTTTTCTTTTGTCAAATGTAACCATGAACATGTAACTCTGATCCTTGATATAATAAAACTTGAATTTTTATTCTTGCATACTATTGTCTCTTCTTCATACTTAGTTGGTACTTTTATTGATTACTGCTTCTTCTTTCTCTACTAGTTTCTAGCCAGGATGGAATTACTATCTGCTCATGATACCAAGCTGTTGAGGTAATGCAATGATTATTTTAAGGTTGGCCATACAAATCTAAGCGCAGCACAAATTGTCGACATCCTCGGCTAAGATGCTTCGAAACAGGAGGTTGAGGCCTACCAATACTTGAAGACCCTTCTTGATCATGCAATGGCCAATAATGTGGCTTATTATGACATTATCGAGGATCTCCAAAGCATTATTGAAGACCTTCAGCAGCAATACAAAGAATCCACTGCTGACAAGGGGTATAAGAAGAAGTATCAGCAACTCAATGCTGACAAGGGGTACGAGAAGCATTTTGCTGTTTACGAGGTGAGGGAGAGAACTCTGAGGGGTGAGGTCGAGGAGTGCATACAAATAGCTGAACTATTAGAGCAAGAGAATAACAACCTGTAAAGATAATTGTCAGAGTTGAAGTCTGCAGCTTCCACTTCAAAAGCCTTGATCCCAGTGACTGATGAGGGATTCTCGTTCTTGGAGGTCGAGAACGCCAACTTGAGGGACGAGTTGGAGACCTTGAAGAGAGCTGGCCCATCTACATCTTCTCGTGGACGAGCAAGAGCTCCTCGGGGACGAGCAAGAGCAACTCGAATTCCTATCGAGGAACAGAGGACTCAATCTGCCTTAGAGAACCAAGCCTTCCAATTAATGGCAAAAAACCAGGCGTTGGCTGAAATGTCAAAGAAGATCAGGGACCTGGAAGAGCAGCTTTCTGTGCAGCAGTCAGTCTTGGAAAATAAAGAACTCTTCATCAAAAATATCCACGAGCAGCTGGAAAAACTGACATATCAATTCCACAAACAACCCAGGGAGTTCTAGATGGCTGGATACAACGAAGCTTTATACCACTTGGACGATCGTATCCAGAATGCCAATAATGAGGGCTACAAGCAAGGTTGGTTGAATGCCTTAGGTGTGCTGCAACTCGAACAGGGTCATTACCTGTGGGACTATCATGATCCTGGGCTGCTCGACCTACCCGTGCCACCATTCAAACTTGATATGAGTTGGATCCCTGCTCGGGCCATTCCTCGATGCTTAATTTCTAAGTATCTCGGCGACTACAATCTCCATTCAAGTGTTGAGATATCTCATCCCGAGCATCTTCTAGATCGACCATCCTTGATGAATATCAGGACGTTAAAAGATTTGAACTTCATAAACTCTCCTTTTGCTTTAAATGATCCGCCTGCTGGCGAGGAACCTGTTTCAAAAGCAGTGGGGAAGAAACCAATAGAGTAGGAATATCGATATAATAAATTTGTATACATTTCATTATCAATGTAATTTGTTTTTGATTTAATGAAAGACTTTTATTTTTGTTCGCAATCTTATTTCTATTGTCTTGTAAAATACTTTACATTTGTGCATGTATGTCTATTTTTAAAAAAATAACAATATTGTTTTGTTTTGTGTTGTTTGTCGATCAACTTATTGTCGACTAGCTTGAATTTGTGGTAGTCATAAAAATTACTAAGTTATTCCTCGACCAACTTACTAAGTTGTTTCTCGACCAACTCACTAAGTTGTTTCTCGACCAACTTACTAATAATTTTAAAAAGTCATGAGTATCAATAATTTTGATTAATCATTTTCTAGTATTCATAAAATGTTTACGACCAACCAAGGTAGTAAATTTCCTTCTCGACCAACTTCAGTTAGTGGGTTTTTATCCCCGACCAGCCATAGTTAGTGGATTTTTCCTCTGCGACCAACTTTTAGAACTTTTTGAAATAATTTTACCTCCCGACCAACTCAAGTTGGCCTTTTCGAGAATATAATTATTTCCTAACCGACATAAGTTGGTATTTTTAGGAATATTTTTATTTCCTGAGAAACATATAGTTTTATTTCCCTTAGGAATACAAGTTTTACTTCCCGGAGGAATACAGGTAGCTTTACTTCCCGGAGGAATACAGGTAGCTTTACTTCCCGGAGGAATATAGGTTTTACTTCCCGGAGGAATATATTTGTTTCTCGACTAACCTTAGCTGGTGTTTTCGAGAAAAATTTTGAGTAGCCCAAGTTTTGCCGAGTTTCGCCGAGTAGTGTGTAGCACTAGTATTCCCCAAAAAAAAATTTCAATAAAAGGAGAAAATTCACATCAATGATAATACTTGCGCAGGTGCTCTGTGTTCCATGCATTCTTAAACTCCTCCCCTTCTAAAGTTGCTATTCGGTAAGTTCCTGGTCGAAAAACTTCTGTAACTCGGTATGGCCCATGCCAGTTTGCCTCCAGTTTATTGTGCTTTTGAATTACTTTCTTCAGCACATAGTCTCCTTCTTTCAGGTCGTACTTCTTCACCCTCTTATTGTAGAATAGAGTTGTTCGTTGTTGGTATGCAGCATTTCTGATGGCTGCTTCTTCTCTAACTTCCTCGAGCATGTCTAAATCCAATCTTCTCATTAAGTCGCTGACAGGGGAATTAAAATTCAGTACCCTGTGTGTTGGGAGGCCCAACTCGGCAGGTATAACAACTTCACTTCCAAACGCTAGCATATATGGAGATTCTCCAGTTGCTACTCGGGGAGTAGTCCGGTAAGCCCACAGTACTGACTGTAACTCGTTGATCCAATTTTCTTTCGCATCGTCCAGTCTTTTCTTCAAACCATTCAGCAGTCTTCTGTTTGTCACTTCAGTTTGTCCATTACTTTGAGGATGGCCTGGTGCTGAGTGGATCTTCAAAACATTTGATTGATGACAATAGGCAGCGAACTCCTCGTTATCAAATTGTGTTCCATGGTCTGTGATGAAAGCATGAGGAAGACCATATCAACAAATGATGTTCTTCCAAATAAATTGATACACCTTCGCATACGTCATATCAATGAGAGGCTCAGCTTCTACCCACTTAGTAAAATAATCCACTGCGACGACGAGGTATTTGAACCTTCCTATGGTCGTTGGCAGTGGCCCTACCAAATCTATTCCCCATATGGCAAATGGCCAAGGGGAAGTGATGGGTGTCAACAATGCTTGTGGAGTTCTTCGAATGGAGGACAAGCGCTGGCACTTGTCACATTTGTTGCATAGGCTATACAATCAGCCCTCATCATCGGCCAGTAGTATCCCTACGTCATCATCCTTTGCAAAAGCGTCCGACCTGCTACATAGGCTCCACAGGACCCTTCATGGATCTCTTTAATTAATTCTTTCACCTCGGAGGGATGTACACATCAAACCTCCCATAATTCCTCGTCTATATAAAATATCGTTAGTTAATACATACCGAGCAACTTTAAACTTCAATTTCTTGGCTGCGAGCTTGTCAATTGGTAATTCTCCCTCCTCAATATATGCCCTGATGGGATCCATCTAAGATGGTCCTAAATCAAGAGTGATAAAGTTCATCGCCAAATCTTCATCTATACTCCGACCAGCTAAAACTTCAATTGGGATTGTTCTTCGTAGCTCGGTAGGAGTAACTGATGCTAATCGAGCTAGGGCATCTGCTCTTGCATTCTCCATTCTTGGTATTCTGACCAGCTGAATAGCAGCAAATTCTGATACCAACTCCATCAACTTTGCATGGAATTTGATCATTTACTCTCCTTTGGCTGCATATATTCCCAACATTTGATTTACAATAAATTAGGAATCACTGAAGACAATAATTTGCTTCGCCTCCATAATTTTTACCAAATTAAGACCTGCAATCATGGCATCATACTCAGCCTCATTATTGGAAGCTTTGAATTGGAAACGTAGGGCGTATTCCATGTCGACCTCGTCCGGAGTGCTCA
Organism: Sambucus nigra; assembly: GCA_949130495.1. Classification (NCBI taxonomy): domain Eukaryota; kingdom Viridiplantae; phylum Streptophyta; class Magnoliopsida; order Dipsacales; family Adoxaceae; genus Sambucus; species Sambucus nigra. The sequence goes on from OX422216.1 coordinate 193,023,233, forward strand.
AAACTATCCCTGCCCCACTGCCTGTTGTACAAGATGAGCCATCTACATATAGCCTCCATATAGGTAACTCGTCTTCAAACTTCTGATCTGACAGAGTTCCTCGGTGAAATATTTGTTGCTTCTTTTCTTCTTCCCCTAATATTTCTCGCTCTTCGTCGATCATCTTTTCTTGCCCTTTTACCAACTGGAGTTGGTCTGAGCTCGAATTTGATGATCTTGTAACATCCACTTTCCCTTTTACCAACCGGAGTTAGTCTGAGCTTGTGTTTGTTGATCCTGTAACATCCACAGGTTGATCAGTGAGAAACTTTTGCTCCTCGGGGGTATCAGGATAAGTGAACTCTGCTATAAAATCTGCTACAGCTTGCCCTTTAAGCGATGATCTGGGTTCATAGACTATATCATATTCTTCGAGCTCTATTGCCCAGTACATCAATCTCCTTGATTTTTCTGGTTTATGAAGGGCTTATCTCAATGGCATATCAGTATATACAACTATAGTATGAGCCTGGAAGTATGGCCTCATTCTTCTACTCGCCTCAATCAGCGCCATTGCTAACTTTTCCAGCTTTGGATATCTGATCTCTGCTCCTCGGAAGGCCTTACTTGTGTAATAGATTGGTTTTTGTACTCCATCCTCCACTCTTATCAACGCCGAGCTAACTGCATTCTCCGATACTGCTAGGTACAAGTATAATTTTTCTCCCATCACCGTCCTGGACAACAGTGGAGGTGCTCCCAAGTATTTCTTTAAGTCTTGAAAAGCATTCTCACATTCATCATTCCACTCAAAAGTCTTTCGAAGTGTCTTGAAGAATGGGAGACATCGATCAGTTGCTCGTGATACAAATTTGTTGAGTGTTGCTACTCGTCCTATAGGACTTTGCACCTCTTTCTTCGTCGTTGGAGATCGTAGCCCTAATAGATCTTTGATCTTTTCATGATTCGCCTCAATGCCTCGTTGGTTGACAATGTATCCGAGAAACATGCCTTCTCATACTCCAAATATGCACTTCGTCGTGTTCAGCTTCATTTGGTATTTATCTAGTTGATCAAAAGTCTGACTTAAGTCAACTAGATGATCAGCAGCTTTTTTTCTCTTCGCCAGCATATCATCAACATAGACTTCCATATTGCACCTGATTTGTTCAACAAAGACTTTGTTCATCAGCCACCGATATATCGCACCTGCATTTTTCAGACCAAAAGGCATAACATTATAACAATAAGTTCCCCTAGGGGTAATGAAAGAAGTACTCTCCCTGTCTTCAGGTTTCATTTTAATTTGATTGTAGCCAGAATAAGCATCCATGAAACTCAGCAGCTCATGTCCCGAGGTAGCATCGACTAGTTGATCAATTCGGGGTAATGGAAAGTGATCATTTGGGCATGCTTTGTTGAGGTCGGTGAAGTCTACACACATCCTCCATTTGTTGTTCTTCTTATTTACCATCACCACATTGGCTAACCAGTCCGGATATTTAACATCTTCAATGAAGCAAGCTTTCTGGAGCTTCTCGACTTCCTCCTGTATAGCTTGATTCTTCTTGGGGTTGAACACTCTTCTTCTCTGCTTCACTGGTTTGATTTCCTTATTCATATTGAATTCGTGACATAAGAAATTTAGATCTATTTCGGGCATATCCTCATGACTCCATGCAAAAGTTTGCTTTCTACTTCTAAGGAAGGTTATCAATTCCTATTTCAGTGAGGCTTCCAACGACAAACCTACTTGAGTAGTTCGTTCAGGGTGTTCGTCGTCCAGGATGATGTTTTCAGTAGCTTCCACCACTTGACCCTTCACGAGTTGTGACTCATCTCTAGGATCCAATATTTCAATTTCTTCTCCTTCTTCCACTTGATAAGTTGTAGTCTTTTTCCTTGATTCCTTCAGTTCCTCTTGCTCGGCGGATGAATAATAGCATTCCCGAGCTACTTTCTGGTCACCTTTCACAATTCCTACTCCAAAATTTGGTGGAAACTTTAGGCATTGATGCACTGTAGATGGTACAGCCTCGAACTTCTTCAATCCTACTCTTCCCATGATGATATTGTATGATGATTGAACATTCTTATCCATCACGAAGAAACGTATTCTTTATGTTCGACAAGCAGGCCACGTGCCAATGAATATATCCAACTTGATCGTCCCAAGTGGAAATACTTTCTCACCAGCAAAACCGAGGAGGGGTCTATGATAAGGCTCCAGTTGAGATAGCTTTAGATTTAAACTATCGAAGCACGAGTAGAACATAATGTCTGCCAAGCTACCATTGTCGACCAGTATTCTTGAAATTATAACCTCCTTCATCCTCATCTTGATCACCAGTGGGTCATCATGAGGATATAGAACACCTGCAAGGTCATTCTTTGAGAACCCAATAACAAACTTCTCTTTGTTCACCTTTCTCGGGCGATCCTCCTCAGCTAGATTTATTCATTGAATGTACGAGCTAGCTTGATCCTCACAGAGGTAAGCTTTTCTCTCGGCAGTAAGGTCTCCTCCTCCTGCATCTCCACCTATTATAACATTACAGTCAAATGACCCAAAGCGTATTGAAAATACCTCTCGTTCTGGCTGCCTTGGTCTCTTGGGAAGATCGGGGTCATCTTCGGGATCAACTTCATGGTTTCTTTTCTTGTTCTCCTCTGCTCGACGAGGAGATCTAGACCTCTCTCTAGTTCGATCGTTTTTTCTTCTTTCGCTTCCACGATCAACGTACTTTGCCAGCTTTCCTCGTCTGATGAGTGTTTCAATCTCATTCTGAAGAGCTATGCAATTTTTTGTCATATGGCCATGATCTTTATGAAACTCGCAATACTTTGCCTTATTCCTCTTGTCAGGATCTGCTTTCATTTTCTCTGGCCAGTTTAATTCCTCGTTACTCTTGATTTCTTCTAGAACATGGTTGATGTCCTTTTTCAAAGGAGTATAATTATCGAATTTCTTCATTGCATCCCATACCGACCTCGTTCTTGAATGTTTGTCATTACCATTGTTCTTATGCTCTTTCTTCTTAGCTTTATCATCTTCCTCCTTGGTTTCTTTGGCATCCATGTTCTTCTTCGCAGCCATAGCTTCCTCAGCATTCATAATCTTGGACGCTTTTCCCATCAGATCCGACATGGTTCTAGGTGGATCTTTGGCCAAAGTATAGTACAACTTGTTGGGCAGTAGTCCACTCATCAAGGCGGTAATCATTATCTTCTCTTCATAATCAATGACTTCAAGTTTCTCGTTATTAAAACGAGTTATATAATCTCTGGTACTCTCACCAGCCTTTTGTCTAACACTTAACAAATGCGCTACTCGTTTAACTGGCTTTGCCCCAAAATAGAAATTCCCAATGAATAACTCGTCCACTTGAAGAAAAGTTGAAATCTTACCCCGAGGAAGATTATTATACCATATTTGAGCAGATCCGGTAAGAGTTCTCGAGAATTCCCTACATCTTATCTCATCTGGAACAGCATAGATGTCGGTTGCATCTTAGTATTGTTCTATATGAAGGGCAGGGTTTGTCTTTCCATCATATTTGGGGGTCACAACAGGTGCTTTGAATTTTGATGGTGTTGGAAAATCTACAATAGCCTGGACAAAAGGTGTTCCTCGAACAAAAGTTCGTTGTAGAGGATTCTTAGATTTAACCATTTCTCCCAATCTATCCTCCAGCCTTTGAATAGAGCCTTTCCAAGCATAGTTTCCTTCCTCGGGCCTGTTGGTTCGAGCAGTTGATCGCGTTGAGGTGGCTTCTTGGGATTTATCTTGATGAGCAACTGGTCGCGACTGGGCGGATCCTTCCCTTAAGTCTGATGGTCGTCGAAAACTCCTCGATGGGGCTCTAGGAGGACTTTTGCTCCTCCTAGGACCTAATCGATCAAAAGGAGATACTCTGCTTAATCTTTCCAGCGCACAGGTCCTTTCTGGGGGGAGAGTGACACGTTATTCAGTATCTGTGGCTCGCACTGACGAAGTTCGTCCAGGTTGATAAGAAAAATCTTCAGACTCCTCATTGCGATATGAATTGGTACGTCTAGTACGTGAAGAAAATATATGGGTATTTCTTTGAATACTTCGTGGTATTGAATGGATTGGTGCACCGCCATGGAGGGTTTGTATGAGTTGATGCATAGTTTCTTGCATGACGGTCTGGCCCTGAGCCAGATTTGTCATTATTCCAGCCAGATCCGGAATATTTGGCGGAGCAGGTGGATTTGGAGGGCTTCCAGCGTTTAGATTGCTTGATTTTGGAATATCAGCTATTTGTGATGGATTGTTTTTTATGGAAAATGATATTACCAGTCATTTCCCACAGACGGCACCAATCAGTTGATGTAAAAAATTATATCATATCTAATTATTCAATCACAGATAAATAAATGAGACAAAGAATTTTTAAAGTGGTTCAGCCTTATAAGAATGGCCTACGTCCACTGTTACGGTATTGCTGATTGTATGGGAATTCTCGATTACAAGTTATCTCAAGAAATTTCGGTCCCCCTCCAATGAGGATTGTCCAATGTATTTATAGCCCTGGGGCTGTAATGTGAAAGGGTAATACATTAAATGATGTACATATGAAAGGGTGATACATATAATGCTCCTTAAGCGTATGCGTCTGAATGATAAGCATTTAATGAATAGTCAAACTGTTGGTTATCCTGCTATTAATGCTTTATTCGAGGTGCAGCTCGGACTGCCTGAGTTGCTCGGACCGCCTAAGCTTCTCGGTGCTCAAGAGTTCCTCGTAGAATTCTCGTTCCTTGGAGCGTACGAGTTCCTCGGGGAATCAGTGTTCCTCGTTGTAGTATGATTCCTCGGAGCGTGTGAGTTCCTCGGAAGTGTTTGTTGTTGCCACATAGACTTTCATGTGTCTTCACTTTATTGATCCATGTCAGCAGACTAAATTTGGTATCAACACCCATCTAAATTGATACACAAGTCCATGAGTGAGAAGAAAAGAACCTGATAATAAAAAGACGATAATAGTTGGTGTGGATAAATATTTTATGGTCTGCTTTGTACGTTGTTATAATAAACAGGGCACAGAGAGAATTTTAGAGAGAGGAGGGGTTTCGTATTAATTGGTATGTCAATAATCGGGGTTCATCGCATATTTATTGTACAATTTGGTAGAGTCCTAATACAAGTGGACATCCATTTAAATAGTATAAATACAAGGAGAATATATCCGTAGGTACCTCACGCGCCTCTAGTGACGCATCAAGTCCCACGCGCGTTAAAACATGTCAATCAATCTCGTTCGTTTAAAAAAATAACTCCATTATTTTTGCTTGCCCAAAATTACCCCTGCAAATACCCAAACTCACGAAAAAAAAAAAGCAATTTGCACGCTGATTCGATTCACCGTGCAATTCAATTCTCAAATCTGATCAAGATTATCAAATGTCATGCATTTAATGAGTATTGTGTCAACATTGAAAAGCTAAAAACGATCAGTACCTTCATCAGTTCATTTAAGGAAAACTTGAACAACTATTTATCTAGTTTTTGATTTACATTGGTATGTTCATCATTTTCATGTGATTCAATCTCTAAATAGGTACATTGAAGTTACTATGATTTGTTACATTTTGTATTAAATTAAGTTTTTACTTAAATTAGGGTTTCATATGCTTACGCTTTGTTAGGAATTCATACGCTTAGTGTTTATAGGTTTCATATTAGTGTACACAATTTGTTAGCTTTTAAATATGCACTGATTAAGAAAATGTATCTATTTTCATCTCTAAATGTACATGTAACTTTTATTTATAACGACATTAAAAGTGTTTAAACTTTTTAGTAAACTTATCTATGTATCATCTTTATAAGCTTTCATCAGTGCATTTGGGGCAAATTTAAGCAATTATTCATCAAATTTTGGAGTTACATTTGTACCTTCATCATTTCTCAAATGATTTAATATCTATCACACTTCCTATTACACATGATTGTATGTTAGGTTTAAAATTAAACTAATTTCTTACTTAGATTTTAACATTTCATATTCTCTTACACAAAATAGTTTGTTAGCGTTTAAAAATGCATCGATCAAACAAATCTACCTATCTTCATAACTGTAAATTTTGAACATACAACTTGCATTTTGAACATCTTTGACAAGGGTTAAAATTTTTAGGAAATTTATCTTTGTTATTTCTATATAACTTTACTACAATATAAAATTAAATTTATAAAAAAAAACATGCATAGTCCATCTACCAAAAAAATCGAGATCCAAACACACTACAACCATGGCCGGAATAAAAAGGATGGTGGAAAATGAGGTTAAGGTGTCCATGAGGGTTAAGAAAAATTTATCTGTTGTAATTCCCAATGATAATTCGAATGGGCCGAAAAAACAAATATTTGAGAGAACGTGGAGTGAGTATAATGAGATTGAGCTTATAAAGGAAATGGTTGACTATACCGCAATGCAGAGGTGTGACCCGTTTAGAAATAAGCTGCATTTTCATAATTTTATCAAGAAATCAGTGCATGTTGATGTCAAGAACCAGTTGTTTGCGAAGCCAAGGAGGCTTAAGAAGACGTATGAGAACAATGCAACATCTTGTGAAACAATTTATTTATTTCTACCTTATGCATTTAAGTAATTAGTTTTATAAAGGATTTGCACATAATACTTGATAAAGATTTTAGTGAATTTATCTATGTTCTTCCTTGAATGTGCAAAGCATTTATAATGTTTGAATCCATAAATATACATAGGCTAATAAGTTGAATGCATATGATATTTTGGTTAACAAACCAACATGTAGCTATCCAGGATATGTAGATATATCAGGAGCAAACATAATAATGTGAAGTTTTTTGCTTATAGATTATCTAATATATCTATCTTCATCATTGAATGTACATACAAATTTTATTTTGAACAATATTAAAGGTTGTGAAAGTTTTTATTAAATTTATTTGTGTTTTGTCACAATTTTTTATATATACTAATGTTCTCTCCTATTGGTTGCAATTCAGGTATCGAATATAATATATGCATACAACAACAAATGAGGGAATTGAATACATTGTTTGACCTATTATGTAGGCAATACCACATGCATTTTGAACTCCATCAACACTTGTTAAAGCTTTTATAAAATTTATATGTGTCCTTCACGGAATGAGAAGAGAGACAGTGATGTTGTCACACTTTGTTGCATATACTAATCTACTATGTTATTGGTTATGATGTGTCCCAATGGGGTGCCGCTGGCACGAACCACAACAAATAAAAGAGTTCAATAGGTTTTGTGAAACAATTTATCTATGTCCACTGTATGCATTTAACTTATAGAAGAGTTTAGTAGTTTGAAATACCAAAATCTAAAAAAAATTAACTTAGATATATTTACAGCTAATAAAATGGTTTCTTATTCTTTCACAAGTATTAGAAAAATGGTTAGTACAAGAAGTTCTGCAAGGACGAGCCTGAAAGAAAATGGAACGAGTTGGAAGTTCCATTAGCTTCATCAAGTTCAAGGTAAAATTCTTTTCTTTATTAGTTAGCATTGCGAATTTCTTCTATGATATTGAAATGCTTGATATATATCTAAAAACAGTGTACTTTGTTACTTATTTTTTATTTGAAAACATTTATCGGAACTCAATTAGTACTAATGTGTTACTGGAAAGCCAAGGAGGCTTAAGAAGAGGTATGAGAACAATGCAACATTTTATGAACCAATTTATCTACTTTCACCTTATCCATTTAAGTTATTATCATTGTAAAGCCTTTGCACATAACATTTGATAAAGATTTTAGTAAATTTATCTATTTTCTTCCTTGAATGTGCAAAAAAAATTATAATGTTTGAATATAAATATACATAGGTTAATAAGTTGAATGCGTATGATATTTTGGTTAACAAACCATTATGTAGCTATTCATGATACGTAAAAATATCAAGAATAAACAGAATAATGTTGAAGTTTGTTGCTTATAGATTAGAAAATCTATCTATTTTCAGCATTGAATGTGCATACAAATTTTATTTTGAACATCATTAAAAGTTGAAAGTTTTAATTAAATTTATCTATGTTTTGTCACTTTGTTGCATTTACTAATGTTCTATCCTATTGGTTGCAATTATGGTATTGAATATGATTCACGCATCCACAACAAATAAGAGACTTGAATACATTGGATGACCTATTATGTAGGCAATACCATATGCATTTTGAACTCCTTCAAAACTGGTTAAAGTTTATATTAAATAAATTTATGTTCTTCAAGAAATGGAGCAGAGAGATTAAGATTGATGTTGTCACACTTTGTTGCATCTACTAATCTACTTTGTTATTTCTTGTGATTTGTCCCAACAGGATGCCGCTGGCACGGACCATGATTAGGCATAAATTCTTCACATTTATCCCTTTAATTTCGATATTTTTATGATCACGTGCATTGTAAATAGCTTGAATTTGTCTCATGTCTATGATACTAATCCTTTTTGGCAAGTATTTCATATTTTGTGTATCTCTTATGTGTTTTACAAGTATTTCATGCAAGTTAGTGCGAAAGAGAACTCAAAACAGTGAAAGAAAGCAAGAAATGGGAAGTTTAAGGGAATTTTTGAAATTTTACAACCATATTCCGAAGGTGGATCCAACTGGATAGTGAAGAGTTTTCAATTATAAGAACACAGGAAAAAATGGCACCTCGATCGGAGCTACGGTGAAGAAGTTATGAAGTTTTGAAGATGAGAAAAGTCAAGAAGAAAATCTCTACATAAAATTTATTGGGCGATCCAGACCTTTTATTTTAAAAGGATTCGGGCCGCATTTTAGTCACGCTCAACGCCCGTTACAAAATTAGTAACGCTTTCTAAGTGTGACAAATTTTCAGATACGGGATTTTTATTTTTTCCTTATCTTTTAGCCAAAAGAGGTTAATGTTTTGGGGACTCTTCTAAATGACCTCTAGCCTATATATATAGTCATTAGGACTCTTTTTATTCATATTTCATTCATATAAAAACTCCATAATAAGTAGGAAGATCTAGGAGAAGAATTTATATATTTTGCACCTTTGATTTCTTCTTGCATGGTCTTGTTCTTCAATCTTGGTAACCTTTATTTTCAGTAACTTTATTATTATTTCTTATGTTTAATCTCTCTTTCCATGCAATTATGAGTTCATGAAACGTAAATAATGTAGTTTTCATTAATTTCACCATGTTAGGCTAGATTTTTAAGGGTTAGGATGCATGAACACAACCCGACGTGGTTTGCATGGGTATAAAATTAGTTCTCTAAATTTAATAATTGATTAGATCATGTAGTATGGTGATCACAAACGTTGTAGGACTTTTGATCTCGTTTGCCCTACGTAACTGGGATTCTTAAGAGTGCAACGCACGTGTATCTAATACGACACTTCTTTACTCATCTTTTGATTATATATGGTGCAGGCTACGATCCTTCATATATGTAATGCTTGGGAGTCCTAAAGACCAAGTTTGATCAATTAATTAATTTAGGACTAGTTTTGTACTGGGCAACATACTAGGAGTTGGGGGATTGTGTCCTTACCTTAATTTTCCAATTAATTTTAGTTAACTTCTTTATTTTCCCCCTTTTTCCTTTCTCTCCCCATCATCATCTTTTACACTGTATTTTTGAAGTAATAAATCAATTAAAACCTATCAAATATTCCCTGTGAATTCAATACCCAGACTCGCTGCTATACTCCATAAGAGTATAGTTAAAGTTTAGTTTTTTTTTATTGTGGTCGAAAGCCGATAACAACGATTAGCATATTACACGGACGCTCAATTTTTCCACTCGATCGGACCACAACAAATGGAAGAGTTCAATAGGTCTTGTGAAATAATTTATCGATGTCCAATGTATGCATTCAACTTATTAGCAAATGTATATATATACACACAACCATTATAAAGGCTTTCAAATAACAATTGTTAAAGTTTCTAGTAAATTTATCTATATTTTTTCTTAAATTTGTAGCTAACATAGAAGAGTTTAGTAGTTTGAAAAATATTAAAAAATAAATAAACTTAAGTACATTTATAGTTAATAAAATGGTTTCTTATTATTTTGCAAGCTTTAGAAAAATGGTTAGTACAAGAAGTTCTGTCAAGGACAAGCATGAAAAGAAAAAAATAAATGGGTTGGAAGGTCCATTGGCTTCATTAAGTTCAAGGTACAATTCTTTTCTTTATTAGTTAGCATAGCGAATTTTTTCTATGATATTGAAATGCTTGATATATATATAAAAATAGTGTACTTTTTTACTTATTTTTTATTTGAAAACATTTATCGGAACATAATTAGTACTAATGTGTTGCTGGTGAAGCCAAGGAGGCTTAAGAAGAGGTATGATAACAATGCAACATTTTATGAATCAATTTATCTACTTTCACCTTATCCATTTAAGTTATTATCATTATAAAGCCTTTGCACATAACATTTGATAAAGATTTTAGTAAATTTATCTGTGTTCTTCTTTTAATGTGCAAATATTTTATAATGTTTGAATGTATAAATATACGTAGGCTAATAAGTTGAATGCATATGATCCTTTGGATAATAGACCAATATGTAGCTATCCATGCTATGTAGAAATATCAGGAACAAATAGAATAATGTTGAAGTTTGTTGCTTATAGATTAGCTAATCTATTTATCTTCATTATTGAATATGCATACAAATTTTATTTTGAACATCATTAAAAGTTTTGAAAGTTTTTATTAGATTTATATGTGTTTTGTTACAATTTGTTGCATATACTAATGTTCTCTCCTATTGATTGCAATTCTGGTATTGAATCTGATTCATGCATATGACAACAAATAGGGGACTTGAATACATTGTTTGACCTATTATGTAGGCAATAATGTTGTCACACTATGTTTATTGGTTGTAATTTGTTCCAATGAGATGCCGCTAGCACGGACCATAACAAAAAAAAGTTCAATAGGTTCTCTGAAAAAATTTATCAATGTCCACTGTATGCATTTAACTTATTAGCAAATGTGTGTGTATGTATATATACACACATAAAACTATTATAAAGGATTTCACATAACAGTTGCCAAAGTTTTTAGTAAATTTATCAATGTTTTTTATTAAATGTGTAGCTAACATAGAATAGTTTAGTAGTTTGAAATACCAAAATCTTAAATAAATTTTTAAACTTAGATATATTTAGAGTTAATAAATTGGTTTCTTATTCTTTTGCAAGCTTTAGAAAAATGGTTAGTACTAGAAGTTATGGCAAGGACGAGCATGAAAATAAAGAAGGGAATGAGTTGGAAGTTCCATTGGCTTCATCAAGTTCAAGGTGAAATTCTTCTCTTTATTAGTTAGCATTGCGAATTGTTTTTATGATATTGAAATGCTTGGTATATATCTAAAAACAGTGTACTCTGATACTTATTTTTTATTTGAAAAAATTTGTTGGAACTCACTTAGTATTAATGTGTTGTTGGCGAAGACAATGAGGTATAAGAAGAAGTATGAGAGCAATGCAACATTTTGTTCAATAATTTATCTACTTTAAACTTATGCTATTAAGTTATTAGCATTATTAAGGCATTGCACCTAACACTTGATAAATATTTTAGAAAATTATTCAATGTTCTTCCTTGAATGTGCAAAGGTTTTATAGTGTTTGGATGTATAAATATACACAGGTTAATAAGTTCATTGCATATGATGTTTTGGTTAACAAACCAATATGTTGCTATCCATGATATGTAGAAATATTAGGAATAGATAGAATAATGTTGAAGTTTGTTGCTTATACATTAGGTAATCTATGTATCTTCATCACTGAATGTGCATATGCTTTTATTTTGAACAGCATTAACACTTGTTGTTGTTTTTACTAGACATTTCAGTGTTTTGTTATACTTCGTTGCGTATACTTATGTTCCTTGTTATTAGTTGAGATTCACTCCAATGGGATATTGATAGTGAGAACCACAATAAATAAAAGAGTTAGTAGATTCTGTGAAGCAATTTATTTATATTTACCGTATCCCTTTCAGTTATTAGCATTCCGTTTCAGTTACTAGCATTATAAAGGCTTTGCACATAACACTTGTTAAAGTTTTTAGTAAATTTATCTATGTTTTGTCATAAGTTTTTGCATATTCTAATGTTCTCTCTTATTAGTTTTAATTCATTCCAATTGAATACCACTGCCACGAACGATAACAATTATAAGAGTTGAATAGATTTTGTGAAACAATTTATCTAGTTAGACCTTATGCATGTAAGTTATTACCATTATAAAGGCTTTGCACATAAAACCGGATAAATTTTTTAGTAAATTTATCTATGTTCTTCCTTGAATGTGCAACGCCTTTATAATGTTTGGATGTATAAATACACATAGGTTAATAAGTTGAATGCTTATGTCGTTTTGGTTAACAAAGCAATATATAGATATCAATGATATCTAGGAATATCAGGAATACATAAAATAAAGTTGAAGTTTGATTCTTATACATTAGGTAATCTATCTGTATTTATCATTGAATGTGCATACAACTTTTATTTTGAACATCATTGTGACACCCCGACTAATTAAATACCGGGTAGCTACTCCTTTATTAAATTAATTCAAAATGCCAAGTTGGTCCAGTTAATAGCATCACTGTCGAAAACATTTTTAATGATTACTAACCACCTAGTATTTAAAAAATAAGTGCCAAATTTTAATTAAAGTCTGATTAACATGCAACAAGTGTAATAAAGAATAATAACACCATTCACCAATATGAAGTAAATAGAATAACCATCACATAACGTAAAAAAAGTCTGGAGGAAAAACTCCTAACTACAATCCCACAACTGAAATAAGTAAACCGAATACTAAAACAATACATGCCAAAGTCTGAAAACTGTAATGGAAATGTAACTCTAATAGAAATGAGCAACATGCCCTACAACTGATAGATAATGAATCTGGAATCCAAGTGATAGAGGCGTCTACAAGCAAATCCCTGTAGCTTCCACAAACAGCTACAGCTCGTCACCAGAATGAGTATCCTATGCGTGGTGTCCTTGTGGCTGGGCACCTAAAATGGTTTTACAAAGAAAATAGATTTGAAAGCAAACGGGTCAGAGCCCGAATGTGGAGATATTTTAAAAACCTGCAAGTGCTTTAAAAACATTTAAAACATTAAATGCAAAGTACATGTTAGGACGTGCACTCACATGATATTCTCACCTCTCGTCTATTTGTGCACTCCTAACATAATTACCCATCTACAACGACACAAACCACTAGCTAAGTGACATTATATCTAGCTAGACTATCATAGGTCCTACCCTTATTACTCGGTTCTATTAACATTATAACGCTCGTAATTAAGTAAGGGTCTAACGTAAACTCAGATGCTCAATATGCAATATTTTCACTATTAGCTAACTCGTTATGTTTTTCTCGAAACAATACCGTAATTATATTCATAACATTAACATGAAGGTTCCCATTAATTAAGTGTATATTATTCACATCATAAATATACAATACAAGCACCCCGAGAACTAAGCTGCGGTGCACACATACTCTGCTATCCATCCCGGTACATCACGTACATAAGGATTACGTATTCCGAATCTCTCAGGAATAGTTCACGAATAACATCACAAATAATGGAGGGGAACACAGTCACATCACATGGGTCACGCACATACCTACGCTCCCACGATCAGCGGACTTATTAATATCCCAATAAGTCTTTCTATGACCTATGTTCATCAAGGTAACCAGTCTAAATCCGGGCAACACAAGAATTAGAGGGCCCTAAGCGAACGCAAACCTCCCGTGATAGCAAGTATGGTAGGTATGTCATACACACAATTCATATACCAATACTAAGTAAACACACATCTTAGTAATCCCGTAGTTTAATCGTACTACATATTGCATTCTTGAACCAACTTATAATTATCACAATTTATACTATTCCGGTTTATAATCATACGCGCCATAATTTATTCTCTCGTCGTAGTAGAGACTCACGTCTCAACCCAAACCGTCCATTTAATTTAACTCTCGTATATAATTTCCTTCTCATAAATACTCAAAAGTCCCAATTCTATCATTACATCATCATCGGACTGTTATCTATATCCTCGAACAAGTTTACGGGACTCCAAAAATCAAAACAGTCCAAAAAGGCCCAGACTGCCAGCTCGTTAGAAGTCTCGTTCGAATGAGATTACACTGCCAGCTCGTTAGAAGTCTCGTTCGAACGAGACTGTTCGAACGAGATCCAGTTCGTTCGAACGAGATCCAGTTCGTTCTAACGAACTGTACCTTCTAACGAGATCTCGTTCGAACGAAGTTATCGAACGAAGTTCCCTTTCGTTAGATGCGACTGGTCAACTCGTTAGAAGCTCGTTCGAACGAGTTCGTTCGAACGACCTGGGGAGGGGCTTCTAACGACCTACCAGTTTCGTCCCAGATTTCTCTAAATTTCGTTTTTCACCATTCTTACTCCTCAAATCTTCTCCAAAGTTCGTTTCAACAATGTTTTAAGTTCTCTAATCATCCTAAAACATGCTAAGGTCATATACTAACATCTTTTAAGGCATTAATTCATCCTAAACATCATTAAATCACAAGATTCTATACTTTTCCCCAATTTTTCAAGAACATGAACCCTAGATTTTTATCATCATCAAATCCTAGAATTTAATCCGTTTTTACACTACATCAAAATGAAATCTCTGAATTCAATCTTCAAGCAATGTTTCTACATGCAAACCTATACCCAAAATTAAGCTAATAACTTCCAATTTCATGGGTTTTCCTTTAACACTTAATTAAGATAGATTATCAAGATTTCTAACATGGAAGAAGCATTCACTGCATAAAGAATGTAATTTAAATCACTTGCCTTGATTCGATTTCTGATTTTGGTGCTGGTTTGGTGAAGATTTCTGCAGAATTCCCTCTCTCCCTCTTTCTCCAAGCTTCTTCTCCAAAGGTGGCTATGGTGGCTAGGGTTTTCTTTGGGAAATTTGGAAACCTAAATGATAACCTCCGTAGCTTAATGGGTTAATATGGGTTGGTTAGTGGGTTTAGTGGGTTAAATCCACATCAGATTAAAACTCCCAATTTTCGTCATTATTAATTCCTCAAAATACAAAATTACCAAAATACCCTTTAAGTTGCCGGTATGGCCTAAAAATACCCCGGGACCCAAACTAAACCCCCGGCTAGTGTTTTCTGACTATCTCGACCCTTCCGGACGCGTTGGCGCACTCAAAAAGACCATACGGTTTAAAGAATTTAAATTCACTTTTATAATTAAAATAATACACCATGACGCGGCGGTCACACGCGTCTCAACAAAATTTCCAAAATGCCGTATTTTAATCTCACGACAAATTTTTCATAATTCAATATTCATATAAAAACATGTATGCACATAATCAAATACCAACTCGCACCTCGTTAGTATTTTAACCCGAATTAATTTCCAATTAATACGCATTTAATTAATTAATCCCAAAAATAAATATAGCCAAAAATACGGGGTATTACATACTTCCCCCCTAATAACTGAATTTCGTCCCGAAATTCGAAACTAGAAAGTACTTGCTAAAAACAACTCTGGATAACGTTCGCGCATCTCATCCTCGCTCTCCCATGTGGACTCCTTGACATTGTGATGTCGCCACTGAACACGCACTAACGGAACTATCTTTGACCGCAGTTTCCTCACGCTTCGGTCCAAAATAGCAATCGGTCCCTCCTCGTAGGAGCTATCCGGCTGGAGATCGATGTCCTCCACAGCAATGTGAGAATGAGACAAAAGGTATTTCCTCAGCGAGGAAATATGGAACACATCGTGAATCCAATGCAAATGCTCCGGTAACCCAAGTCTATACGCAACCGGTCCGATCCGCTCAATAATAGGAAACGGCCCCACATACCTTGGTGCCAACTTCCCCTTCTTCCCGAAACGCATAATCCCCTTCATAGGAGACACTCTGAGTAAAACCTGGTCCCCCACTTGGAATTCTCTGAAAAACCTCTTCGCATCAGTATAACTCTTCTGCCTGTCTTGAGCTACCCGAATGCGACTCCGAATCAACTAAATCCTTGCCGAAGTATCCTGAATCACTTCCGGCCCAAGCAGTTTATTGTCCCCCACCTCTAACCAACATGCTGGGGAACGACAAGGCCTACCGTACAATGCCTCAAACGGAGCCATGCCAATAGTGAACTGATAGGAGTTGTTGTAAGCAAACTCCACCAGTGGAAGATACTGCTCCCATCCACCCCCGAAGTCAATAATGCACATGCGTAGCATATCCTCTAACATCTGATTTGTGCGCTCGGTCTGCCCATCAGTCTGCGGATGATAAGCCGTACTCAACCGTAATTTCGTGCCCATGGCCTCCTGGAAACTCTCCCAAAACCTCGAAACAAATATCTTATCTCTGTCAGACATGATATTTAGGGGCACACCGTGAAGTCTCACAATCTCTGAAATGAAGAGCTGGGCATATTGTCCCATAGTGTAGTCAGTCCTTACGGGTAAAAAGTGAGCGACTTTGGACAACCTGTCCACAATTACCCAAACGGAGTCGTGACCCCTCTGCGACGTAGGCAACCCCGTGATAAAGTCCATGGATATGCTCTCCCACATCCACACCGGAACCTCCAACGGTTGTAGCAATCATGCCAGTCTCTGATGATCCACTTTTACAAGCTGACAAGTGGCGCATTTCGAATCAAACTCCGCGATATCTCAATTCATACCGCTCCACCAATACTGGCGTCTCATGTCTTGGTACATTTTATCCCCTCTGGGGTGTACCGCGAACCGTGAGCCGTGCGACTCTGCCATCACCTCGTGTCGTAATTCCTCACCTTCCGGAACTACCAATCTCCCATTGAAGCGTAATCCCCCGTCTGAGCTGAAGGTATAGGACTCGGCTCCCTCTGCTAGTAATCGAACTATCTGCTCCTGACAGAACGAGTCATCAGCCTGTGCCCGTACTACCTTCGTGACAATCTGCGGTGTAACGGTCATCACAGACATGAAAGATCGGGCCAGTGCGTCCTGGTGTCCCAATTCCTTCCACTTAGCCTTCCACACCTCTGCCACCTCATCTGCTGGCCTATGACTCAACGCGTCTGCTACCACGTTAGCCTTTCCCGGGTAATACTGGATGTGGAACTGGTAGTCCTTTACAAACTCAAGCCACCTACGCTGCCGCATATTCAATTCCTTCTGCGTGAACAGATACTGTAGGGACTTGTGGTCCGTGAACAGTTGGAACTTCTCCCCCAAAAGATAGTGCCTCCAAATCCGTAGGGAAAATACCACTGCCGCCAACTCCAAATCATGCGTGGGGTAATTCTTCTCATGAGGCTTAAGCTTACGGGAAGCATAAGCTATGGCCTGTCTCTCCTGCTGCAATACACCTCCAAGTCCTTGCAAAGACGCGTCGGTGTAAACAAAATACTCAACTCCCGGTCTCGACAATGCTAACACAGGTGCTGAGGTCAATTTGTCCTTCAATTCATCGAATGCCAACTGACAGGCATCACTCCAGATGTATGGCACACCCTTACGAGTCAGATGTGTCAAAGGACCTGCTATCTCCGAGAAACCCCGAATAAACCTCCTGTAGTATCCTGCTAGACCCAAGAAACTACGAATCTCCGTTGGTGTCGTGGGCTGTCCCCACTCTCTTACAGCGGATACTTTCCCCGGATCAACAGATATCCCCCGGTCGGAGATAATGTGTCCCAAAAACTGGACCTCCTTCAGCCAAAACCCACATTTCTCATATTTTGCATACAACTCGTTCTGACGAAGTGTCTGCAAAACCTGCCTCAAATGCTCGGAGTGCTCCTCCTCTGTCTGGGAGTAAACCAGAATATCATCAATGAAGACAATAACAAACTGGTCTAGGAAATCCCTGAACACTCTGTTCATCAAGTCCATAAACACTGCTGGAGCATTGGTCAAACCGAAAGGCATAACCCGAAACTCGTAAGAACCATATCTCGACAAGAACGCGATCTTCGAGACATCCTCCTCCCTGATACGTAACTGATGGTATCCCGATTTCAAATCAATCTGCGAGAAGAAAGAAGCTCCTCTCAACTGGTCGAATAAGTCATTGATTCGAGGCAACGGATACTTATTCCGTATCGTGACCTTATTCAACTCTCGGTAGTCCACACACAATCTCAGTGAACCGTCCCTCTTCTTCACAAAGAAAATTGGAGCGCCCCAAGGTGAGGTACTCCTGCGAATAAAGCCCTGACCTAACAGCTGATCTATCTGATCCCGTAACTCCCTCATCTCAGCTGGAGCCATACAGTACGGTGCGCGTGCTATAGGTCTCATACCCGGTAGCAAATCTATAACAAAGTCTATCTCTCGACTGGGGGGGTAAGCCTGGTATCTCCTGAAACACATCTGAATACTCCCTGACAACTGGGATAGAATCTGAAGGAATCACTACCTCCTTAGAGGTATCCTCCTCAATGTAATACAGATGAGCGGTCGATCCTCCCTCTGGGCGAGGCATCGCCACTACAAACATCTCTTGCCCCGGAATGGCAAAATCAATGCTCCCGCTGAAGCAATCAATCATGGCCCTATAAGCTACGAGCCAATCCATACCGATAATCACATCGTGAACATGCATATCTAATACCAACATGTCTACAGGTAATACCAAACCACCAATCTCTACCCCCACTCCCCGGCATATAAAGAAAATAAGTGACCCACTCCCCAATGGTGAGTCGACACACGTCACTGTGCTCTCTGCCATAGCTAACAATCCTAAAGCTTTCGTGAAGTGCGTAGCTATAAAACAATGTGTAGCACCCGTATCAAACAATACCCGACCCATAGTGCCATGGATAGGAAACGTACCCTCAATCGCGGGCGGTGCCTGTGGAACTGCAGCCTGGTGAACGTTATAGACACGTCCATACTGTAGCTGCCCCTGCTAAACTGGGACTACTGGAATGGGTGGCAATGCTGCCATCTTTGGAGGTGCGGGGAGAGCGGCGGGAAACATAGGCCTCTATGGCTCCTGGCGAGCACCCTGCTGCTGCTGCTGTGGGGCCCTGCCCCTATCAGGACAATCCTGTCGCTTATGGCCAGTCTTTCCACAAACAAAACACTTCCCTGGGAAGTTCCCTCCTCTCTGCCCTTGCTGTCCCCGGCCCTGGTGGCCGTTACCGTTCCTCCCTTGGCCCTGCTGGCCCTGGTGAAACTGCTGCCCATTCTGCCCCTGTTGGCCCTGATGGCCGTTTGGACCCTGATGGCCCTGACGGAAACCTCCCTGTCCCTGACTGTAGTTCCCTGACCGGAACCTCTTATTATCCCCCTGCTGGGAGCCCTGCTCATTCTGTCTCTACCCCTGACCAGATTGTGCCCCGCTTGCACCATGTCCTCCAGTCCTGCCCTGATGGCTAGACTCCCCCGACCTCTTGCCCTCGGCCATATGAAAACGGTGGTCCTGGCAGTGTAACAATGCAGCGTTAACCACATCAGAATAGGTGGCCAACGATAGGTTCCCTAGCAGATGCTGATGGATCCTCCATGTCAACCCGTCCGTGAACTTCTCAATCTTCTTCTTCTCTGTTGGTATCTCATCTGGAACGATATTCAACAGATTCGTGAACTCGGCCTCATACTCGGCCACAGTCTTACCCTCTTGCCTCAGATTCATCAATTTCCTCCTTATTTCCGTGTGAACAGCCGACGGAAAGTACTTGCGGTCAAACCGCACCCAGAAGTCCTGAATAGTGAGAGTATCCCTCTCCTCCATGGTGGTAATAGACTCCCACCACAGCAGTGCAGATCCAACTGGCTTGAAAGTAGCTAGCACCTACTTCTGAACATCCGTGCACTCATACATCCTTAAGTGCCTCTGCATATTTTTCCTCCATTGGCTCGAGACTACCACATCTGAGCTACTTGCAAACTCTGGCGGATGCGCTTTCTGAAAAGCGTCACGTACACGCTCCCATGCAGACGGGTATGCATTTTCCTGTACTATCGCGGCAACCGGCGCCTGAGGTGGTGTCTGCTGAACAACGGCAATTGCGGCATTTACCGCTTGGGCTACTATAGCTGCAACCTCAGCGGCGTTCATCATGCCCTGAACTGGAGCGGGCTGGGTTTCGGGCGTTGCATCCCTGGGAACTCATCGTGCACGTCGTGGAGGCATCTGAAATAAGAACAAAGTTTATAAGTTCGCAGTTATAAACTTAAAATAGCTGAAGAGCGAAGCATACACAAAAGAGTACAACAGTCCTAAAATATAGGGCTCTATATCAAAGAAACTTAGCGGAAACATAATAATCCGTCAGATCCTAAAGGACACTAGAACCTGATGCTCTGATACCACCTGTGACACCCCAACTAATTAAATACCGGGTAGCTACTTCTTTATTAAATTAATTCAAAATGCCAAGTTGGTCCAGTTAATAGCATCACTGTCGAAAACATTTTTAATGATTACTAACCACCTAGTATTTAAAAAGTAAGTGCCAAATTTTAATTAAAGTCTGATTAACATGCAACAAGTGTAATAAAGAATAATAACACCATTCACCAATATGAAGTAAATAGAATAACCATCACATAACGTAAAAAAAGTCTGGAGGAAAAACTCCTAACTACAATCCCACAACTGAAATAAGTAAACCGAATACTAAAACAATACATGCCAAAGTCTGAAAACTGTAATGGAAATGTAACTCTAATAGAAATGAGCAACATGCCCTACAACTGATAGATAATGAATCTGGAATCCAAGTGATAGAGGCGTCTACAAGCAAATCCCTGTAGCTTCCACAAACAGCTACAGCTCGTCACCAGAATGAGTATCCTATGCGTGGTGTCCTTGTGGCTGGGCACCTAAAATGGTTTTACAAAGAAAATAGATTTGAAAGCAAACGGGTCAGAGCCCGAATGTGGAGATATTTTAAAAACCTGCAAGTGCTTTAAAAACATTTAAAACATTAAATGCAAAGTACATGTTAGGACGTGCACTCACATGATATTCTCACCTCTCGTCTATTTGTGCACTCCTAACGTAATTACCCATCTACAACGACACAAACCACTAGCTAAGTGACATTATATCTAGCTAGACTATCATAGGTCCTACCCTTATTACTCGGTTCTATTAACATTATAACGCTCGTAATTAAGTAGGGGTCTAACGTAAACTCAGATGCTCAATATGCAATATTTTCACTATTAGCTAACTCGTTATGTTTTTCTCGAAACAATACCGTAATTATATTCATAACATTAACATGAAGGTTCCCATTAATTAAGTGTATATTATTCACATCATAAATATACAATACAAGCACCCCGAGAACTAAGCTGCGGTGCACACATACTCTGCTATCCATCCCGGTACATCACGTACATAAGGATTACGTATTCCGAATCTCTCAGGAATAGTTCACGAATAACAACATCACAAATAATGGAGGCGAACACAGTCACATCACATGGGTCACGTACATACCTACGCTCCCACGATCAGCGGACTTATTAATATCCCAATAAGTCTTTCTATGACCTATGTTCATCAAGGTAACCAGTCTAAATCCGGGCAACACAAGGATTAGAGGGCCCTAAGCGAACGCAAACCTCCCGTGATAGCAAGTATGGTAGGTATGTCATACACACAATTCATATACCAATACTAAGTAAACACACATCTTAGTAATCCCGTAGTTTAATCGTAGTAGATATCGCATTCTCGTACCAACTTATAATTATCACAATTTATACTATTCCGGTTTATAATCATACGCGCCACAATTTATTCTCTCGTCGTAGTAGACACTCACGTCTCAACCCAAACCGTCCATTTAATTTAACTCTCGTATATAATTTCCTTCTCATAAATACTCAAAAGTCCCAATTCTATCATTACATCATCATCGGACTGTTATCTATATCCTCGAACAAGTTTACGGGACTCCAAAAATCAAAACAGTCCAAAAAGGCCCAGACTGCCAGCTCGTTAGAAGTCTCGTTCGAACGAGACTGTTCGAACGAGATTACACTGTCAGCTCGTTAGAAGTCTCGTTCGAACGAGACTATTCGAACGAGATCCAGTTCGTTCGAACGAACTGTACCTTCTAACGAGATCTCGTTCGAACGAAGTTCCCTTTCGTTAGAAGCGACTGGTCAACTCGTTAGAAGCTCGTTCGAACGAGTTCGTTCGAACGACCTGGGGAGGGGCTTCTAACGACCTACCAGTTTCGTCCCAGATTTCTCTAAATTTCGTTTTTCACCATTCTTACTCCTCAAATCTTCTCCAAAGTTCGTTTCAACAATGTTTTAAGTTCTCTAATCATCCTAAAACATGCTAAGGTCATATACTAACATCTTTTAAGGCATTAATGCATCCTAAACATCATTAAATCACAAGATTCTATACTTTTCCCCAATTTTTCAAGAACATGATCCCTAGATTTTTATCATCATCAAATCCCAGAATTTAATCCGTTTTTACACTACATCAAAATGAAATCTCTGAATTCAATCTTCAAGCAATGTTTCTACATGCAAACCTATACCCAAAATTAAGCTAATAACTTCCAATTTCATGGGTTTTCCTTTAACTCTTAATTAAGATAGATTATCAAGATTTCTAACATGGAAGAAGCATTCACTGCATAAAGAATGTAATTTAAATCACTTACCTTGATTCGATTTCTGATTTTGGTGTTGGATTTGTGAAGATTTCTGCAGAATTCCCTCTCTCCCTCTTTCTCCAAGCTTCTTCTCCAAAGGTGGCTATGGTGGCTAGGGTTTTCTTTGGGAAATTTGGAAACCTAAATGATAACCTCCGTAGCTTAATGGGTTAATATGGGTTGGTTAGTGGGTTTAGTGGGTTAAATCCACATCAGATTAAAACTCCCAATTTTCGTCATTATTAATTCCTCAAAATACAAAATTACCAAAATACCCTTTAAGTTGCCGGTATGGCCTAAAAATACCCCGGGACCCAAACTAAACCCCCGGCTAGTGTTTTCTGACTATCTCAACCCTTCCGGACGCGTTGGCGCACTCAAAACGACCATACGGTTTAAAGAATTTAAATTCACTTTTATAATTAAAATAATACACCATGACGCGACGGTCACACGCGTCTCAACAAAATTTCCAAAATGCCGTATTTTAATCTCAATACAAATTTTTCATAATTCAATATTCATATAAAAACATGTATGCACATAATCAAATACCAACTCGCATCTCGTTAGTATTTTAACCCGGATTAATTTCTAATTAATACGCATTTAATTAATTAATCCCAAAAATAAATATAGCCAAAAATACGGGGTATTACAATCATTAACACTTGTTAAATTTTTTACTGCATTTTTCTAATTTCTTCATCAAATGTGCATCGAAATTATAATGTGTTTATTTGTACATATGCTAATATCTTTAGTACATATCACGTGGTTAACAAAACCATAGGTAGCGCAGTGTAATATATAGGAATATAATGAATGTGCATAACATTGTTGAAGTTTCTTGCTTATGCTAATGAATTCCGGTATCGAATCTGAAGTTTGTGGCTTATGCTAATTAATTTTGGTATTGAATCTGATTCAACTTGAGTTTGTTTCTTATGTTTTGACTTAGATATATTTACTATAGTTTTCTATTGTTCTATATTGTCTCAAGAAACACTGTACTATTATATTGATATGCTTGGTATATATCTAAAAACAGTGTACTCTGTAACTTATTTTTTATTTAAAATATTTGTTAGAACTCAGTTAATACTAATGTGTTGTTTTGCTATGGCTATAAGTTTCTATACAAATTACATTTATATAATACTTGTAAGGCATCACATACAAGATAAATTTTGCTTGCATATTCATAATTTATCAGTTTTTCTTACACACTCATGTACATCTTTCATCTTATATACTAAAAATTATTTCAAACTTAGATATATTTCCTAATTATAAGATGTTTTTAATTATTGTGAAAGGTCTAGAAGATCAATGAGTACAACAAGTCAAGTTCATGAACTACAAAAGATGAAAAAAGGTAAACAAAAAGTTAGAAATTCGGATGACAAATCAACTTTTACACTTATTAGCAAATCTGACTTTGAGGACAGTCAGACTCTAAAAAAATCATCTTAGCAGCCAATAGAGAAGGAGAAGAAGAGAAATCAAGTTCCAACAACCTCAAAGCCCTTCTTAAAGAAAGCAATTCAGTTTCGATCGAATTTGTTAGGTATTGCTCGATTGTTGCAAGAGCTTAAACTCAAGCCTTGTCACAAGAAGGAATTGAAAAAAACTTCTTTATGGGGTATTTTTAATGCGTTTTTACTAAAGTTGTTACAAAATAAGACTATGGAAAATATGATCATAGTGTCATATCATTGATAAAGTCTTAAGATATCCGAAGCAAGGTATTCGGAATTGGAAAAGGGTTGGTTTGAATGATAATAAACGATGTGTCTTTGATATTTGAAATAATCATCGAAACAGAAGAAGTGAATATAGGATATGGCTTCAAGCCCGACACACCATTTGTCAGAAGAAGGTTTAGATATGCTACTACCATAACTGCTATTAAAATAGAGTTAAGGGCTGCAGCTAAAGAAACAAAGTAGAAGATTGTAGAGATGTACCAATGTTGCTATGTCTATATTTGTTTTAAAACTCTTTTCTTCACATTAACCGACAATACTGTTAAGTGGTCTTTAGTGAAGTACACCAAAAATATTGAGGAAATGAGAAAGTTAAATTGGTTAATTTTGATATTAGATACGTTGATGTCTTCTGTCTATCAAAATTTTGACAAAGTGCTAGAGAAGGTTTTTGGTTGTGCTCTTATTACTTGTAAGTGACAAAATACACTAATATATATTTTCTATTTTATATCCTTATTCATTATAAAATTTGTACATCTTAAATGCTTAAAATTTTTATATTTTTAACTTTTGTAGTACTGGTATTGTGAGCACACAATAGTCTTGAAATCTGAAAAGTCAACTCAACAACCTCTCTTTGTGAAATAGAACCTTCCTGCATTGAACAAGGAAATGAACGACATACCTGTTGAAACAGTTCTTGCATCAGAGATAATAATATATTCTTTGAAGAACTTGTTATATCATATTTTATGTGATAATTTAACTTATAAATAAAAGTATTTTTTATTTATCTAGGTGATAAAAGAAGAGTTGGTTTGAATGGAAGAAGTAAAGTTGATAAGGAAAGCACCATTATCAGTAATGGACGATTCTGTTGAGAAAGATGAGGTATCACGAGCTAATGAAAATGATGACGATTAGCTTATTAACACTAATACCAGAAATGATAGACATTTAGATGATCTAACTAAAGAGTTGGCAGCAGATTATCTGTCTGATCATCATCTAAATATTGTCGAAATTCAATCTCTTATTAAATTTCGTGATGACGCTTAACCAAAGATGGAAGAATTGAAGCATCTGAATGAAAAAAAAATGAGGATAGATAGGAGGGAAAAGAGGGGGAAATTGAAAGTAATGAAGAAAGGCTTCAAAATAAAAGTGAAGAAAGAAAAACACAGAGATAAGAAGCTTAACAAAAAGAAAGAAGAAATTCAACTTTCAAAGAAACAATTTCAACAACAAAAGGAGCTGTATGCATCCTTAGAGAAAGAGATAAATTTGTTGTATGAAAAAAGATATAAAGAATAAAGAATCAAGCATCCGTCTGTACATGAAACTCCAGTTGACAAAGCAAGTCTAATGGAATTTAATTCTGAAAATGCTGACCGAAGTGGAAATCCAGAGGATAGAGAGCAAAAGCATGAAGAAATTGAGGATCTCTATATGTTGAAAATGGATTTAACAAAAAAACCAAAATCAGTGGTGGTCAAAATGATTAATAAGAGAGACAAAAAAAGAAGGAGGTGTGATATTATGAATACCAACCACTAGAAGAGTCACAAGGGCATGTAAAGACAAACATGTTGAAACAATTCAAACATCCCCAATCAAACTCGACTTTGTAAAATCACCATCACCTGTGAAACCAATATTCAAGAACCCCACCTTTCCATCTAATTATCCAGTTGTTGAATGGTTACCAGTGACAGTTATTTTCACTCTTGAATTATTGTATAAGAAGAGTGGACCAGTGTAAGTTCATGTTAATGAAATGTTATTTTTAATATTTGTGATGGATTATTATATGACCATGTACATTACTATTCCTAATAATATTTTATTTCAATTTCAAGGCAATAAGTCATGAGGACTCAAAGTTGGGTAGGGTAAATTTTTGTGATATACAACAACTGATAGACTTGGGACCTTTAAGGGATAAGGTAAGGAAAAGATAAATTTATTAATATTTATTTACTACACTTGATATCTACTGTATTTTTACATAATTAATCTATTCCTTTGAAATATAATTTCTTGTCATTGAGCCATATATGCTGGTTTTGGAACATGATCAAAGAATTATGAAGGCTACAACTCAATCGTCCCCTTCACAAAAGCTATTTTGGGGAACGGGACCATTTTTTCAATCCAATGGCTTGGGTATATATTTATTTCATTTCTTAAGAATATATGTTGATCTATTACACTAACTTCTTATAATTTTATAAAACTCGTGTTAACATCCTTTGATAATGATAAAATGGCTTCAACAAAATATTTGGTTGATAATGTGTTGAATGAAGTGACAAATCGCAAGTATGTACCTTAATTTACTACTTATATGTATATGTTATCTAAATACTTTTATTTTATTTTTTTGCTAACGATATAAAACATAATTTCATTTCAGGTACTTATTATTTCCCATAAACTCGAGAAAGAATAAAAATGACAAAACTCCATTCCATTGGACGCTACTTGTGTTGGACATAGAAGAAGGTCAATGGATGCACTTCAATTCAATGCTTCCAAGAAATTCAAACGAAGACCATTACATAGATGGTGCATTTATGGTGGTAAGTACATATAATTAAATAATTTATTTATGATTAACATTAGAAATTTTGCTCTTATGATTAACTTTAGATTTTTTAACTATTTTCATAATTTTTGCTTCCTTGAGCACTCTGTCAGAGGCTGTTATAATAATTCCTGAAGCTCTTTATATGTTAATACAAGTTATAGTCTATTTCAAAAGGATTGATTCTTTTATTCTTGACAATGAAGTTAATAATGTGGGGTGAACAGAGATTTTCTATTGTGATATTTTCAGTTGTGATTTAAAATCAATCACTCTAACACTTAGAGATGTAAATTTGGAAGTAAGATGGGGGTAGAAAATTACAATTTCTTTGGACTAGTTAGTTTTGGAAAATCATCACTTTTATATGCTATACTTGAATAAATAAGTAGAATTTCAAGAATTATGAGTTATAAAAAATTCCTTGTTCATAAATTATGTGTTATATTTTTGGTGATGTGAACTTTGGCCCCAATTTATTTTGTCCTAATCCATTTTGGGTTCCTCTCAGTCCCCAAAACATCATAAATATACAATTCAATTTGGTTTTTGACCCCCATTTCTTTTGTTCTTGTTCACTTTAGCTACCAAAGATTTCATTGTTTACTCTTTGGTATGTATTTTCACTATTTTCCCTACTTATTATGATATTATGTGACTATTTGACTAGTTTCTAATTATACTACACTAATTAGAAATTTTAATAATTTATTTTTCATTGGTTTAGAGTGACTATGTTGAGGAACATTGGAGGAAGACATTGCTTGTTGATGAAGGAAAAATTATCAAATTAAAGTAAAATGGATTGACAAGAAAATGATTCAAATGTGAGATGAATAGAATAGAAAATTTTCTACAACAAGACCCCAATATGTAAATATCTATCCAATATATTTTATTTACTTGTCATTAAATTGACACTATATTACTAATTAATAAACTATTTTCTTTTTATAGGGTTGATTGTGGAGTCATTGTTTTCTACATCATGAAGAAGATGTATGAGAAAAAATCGATGTTAACTAACATCAAGAAGAATCACATGTGCTTTGTAAGGTCATTGATGATAAAGAAACTTCTTGCGCGGGGTCAAAAGATTGATGACTTGTAAATGGATCAAGTCATTTCAAAGTTGCATGAAAAAAAATTGGCTTTGTTACTTGTACTTAATGAATTTATTAGGTACAATATGAATATTAGTACAACTATTTTGGATTGAAGATGAAATGCTACATTGTTAATTTGTTAATAGCAATAATTTTTGTCATATTTCCACGGGTTATGTTAAATGAATATTTTCATTTTGAATGTCTTTGAAGATCAATATTGAATGGATATATTTTAAATATGAATATTGAATGGATATTTTGAATGTTAATGCAACTTATTTGAGTAAAATAGTATTTCGTAGTGCAAAGTTACTACACAAACAAATAAAAATTAAATACTTTCCCGATTTGATCTATATATTTTGCCAATAGCAAATATTGCAACATGTTCGTAATTGGGGTTGCCTATAAAGATGAACATTTCTACAATTCAACGTTTGTTTTCTTTCCATGTAATGATCACTTATTCCTAATGTAGTTCGGATAAATTCACTATATTAATCCCATACTGATAAATTCACTGTATTAATCTCATACGAATAAGTTTCACTTATTCCTATTGTTTCAATTTCATGAATAATTTGTCTAAGAGTTGATCTTAATTACTTACATAAAATATAATATGTATAACCCCGAAATAATTTTACTCCTCTTATCAATCGAAAACAAAATTTTGAAGAGAACAATAAAAACTCGACAAAATAACAAAATTATTTTACAGTTAATTATCAAAACAAATAATTTCATTTATGTGGAACTAATATTATATTTTTACTATTTAATATCAATATAAGCTTAGTTCATAATTGGTTATAATGAATCTAAATGTATAGTTTATTAGGCCTCCATTGCAACAAGTATTACAACAACTCTCACAGCTAACCACTTCTTGTTGTGAGAGAGGAATGAGCTCCCATGTTACTATATTTTTGTGGTGACAGTTATTATTCAACACAAAGAGATAAGAGAAGCACAATCACCAAGCAGAATAAGGAATACAAAATTCCAATCACACAACAGGAGATATACGTGGTTCAACAAAAATGCCTACGTCCACGGTGGTGCACTCAGTATTATTTATATACTCCGGAGAGAGATTACAGAGAATATAGTGCGTCCTATGCCCCGGAACTAGGGTTTATTATATACATGTCCAGTTTCAGGGAGTGGGGGTGTTAGATTCCCCCCACGTTTTCCATCTTCTCCTAGAACCCCTCTTAACGAGAACATGGGAGAAGACTAAATCATAACTGATTAAGATATGGAGGGTCTGGGCTTTGGGCCGCTACGATTGGGCTACTCGTCTAGGCCCATCATTCTAATTTTGGGTACCCACAATTTCCCCTAAGTTTGTTAGGCCATACTTTGGGCTCAATAAATTTAAATGATTTGTCATAATGGCTCCTTTATACATCGTGCAACTCTTCCCAAAGTTTGAGGACTGATTTAGGCGGCACTTGCTTTGTGGTTTTTATGCACTATGATTAGTAACACTCAAAAGTTATTCAGAGCAGTTGTTTCTCAATCGTCGCTTCAATCTTCTCAGTACTCTTCCATTTTCTCGAGTTCTAGCGATTCACGTTCTCTTTTCCCGATATTCATTCTTATCGCTTTCGATCTTCCTCGTCATTTGGGCTTGTGACTCTTCATCGTTCAAGTCGAACTTTCATCTTGTAAGTCCCCTGTGCCTTCTCTTTGTATTTTCTCTTTGAATTTGTAGTTTTTTAGGATTTTCCAATGGCAAAGATTGGTAATAGATCAGTGTCTGAGTTTAGGAAGTTTTACAATATCCCAGAGTGGGTAGAGATTGAGTGCGCCTCCCCCCTAGAAATGTTAGAGAGATAGAGGGTGCCCATTGGATCCATGTCTTGTTGCTTTCCTAAAGGGGACTTACTTTTCCTCCCAACAATCTATTCTTGCACTTCTTTGGTTATTTCAACATTGTTCCTGCACAGTGTTCACCTAATGTGTGGAAGATAATCAATGCCATCCATAGAATAAACCAGCTCCATGGCACCAAATTAGGGCTCGCCGAAGTCTGCTTTTGTTATTCTTTCTCTCGAACTAGTTTTGGTGTTCTCTATCTCAAAGCCAGGAGTCCTGACATGGTATTGGTAGTAAACCTATCTCATTCCCACAAGGAATATTGGCAAGATGGCTTTCTTGCTACAAATTGGCAGTTCTCACCCCAGACTGAGGGGTCAAGGTCAGATAGGTTCACTGTTCCCTTTTATAGGGAGGATTATATAGGTAGTATTTGCTCTATTTTTTTAGTTTCTTTATTAATGTGTGATCTTTCTGACTCTTTCCTATTTTTTCTTCAGCGAGGTCGAAGAACTTGGATCCTGCTCTCAGCGAGGTTAGTCTTTCTGACTTGGTCAAAGCGTAGAATATCAGGGAGCAACTATCTGACAGCGAGAATCCTCGAGCGACTGCTTTCTTGCTTGAGTATTAAAATGTTGGTTCTAGCTTTATAGCAAAGCCAGTAGATAGCATTCCCGAGTTTGATACCTCTGAAGAGACTGCTGCTGATCCTATTCAGTTGGACGAGGAGGAGAGAAGTTCTGAGAGTGATATCGTAGGCAGTGCTGAAGGCAATTTTCGCGAGGGGAGCTCTAGTGGTGATAGTTCTTCTGACTCAGAAGAGGTTTCTGAAGCCCAAAAATCTTCGAGCACGTCTAGTAGTTCAAGTGAGGAGATGGTTCCTCTAAGGAAAATTTTGATTGGGGACGACGATGATGATGATCATGTGCTCCTTGCTCAGAGGTCGAAGAAGCAGAAGTCCAGCACTGGGGCTGTTGCTACTGGCTCTCGATCTACTACTCAGGAGCAGGAGAGGAAGAGGAAAGAAGAAGAACAGATGAGAGAGAGAGAAAAAAAGAAGAGGAAAGAAAGAAGATAGAAGAGGATGGAAGAGAAGAGGAGAATGGAGAAAGAGAAAGAGGAAGAGAGGAGAAAGATGGAATCGAGGACGAAGGCTGGGCAGGCCTTAGTCCCGGTGTCCTCATGCCCCGAGGGGGCCTCAGTTTCCATTTCTCCTCAATTGGCCCCTGCGCTGCTCGAGAGGGCAGTTCTTCAGGCAGATCGCCAAAGGGCGATGGGTCTGATCAGTTGGCTTTGCAAGCCAGTCAGAGGCTAACCTTGGTAGGACCTTTTCTTTTCTCTACTGCTTTAATGAATTTCAACTGTTTCCTTTTCTTAATATCCGCTTTTATCTGTAGTTTGTGTCTGACTTCGTCGTGCTCTATCATTCTAGCGATGAGATGGAGCAGCAAAATGTTGCCTTGAAGTTGAAGGGTATGGAGCTCGAGGCTGGTTTGGAGGCTGTTGATGCTGCTCGAGCTTCTTCCGATCTGGCTCTTACCGAGGCCAAACGAGAGAGGGAGGCGACCGTCAAAGAATTAAATGAGCTGCAACAATCCTACGATCTAGTTTGCTCGAGCAAGATGGCTGTCGTGGAGGAGAACAAAGTGCTAACCGAAGAGCTGAAGAAGAAGGAGTCTGAGGCAGTCACCGCCAAAGAAGACTCATATAACTCTGAGTGGGCTGCTGCATACGAGGATGCTGAGGTTCAGATAGGCTATATTAGCCGTTTGAATTTTAAGAAGGACTGGAATAAGGCCCTCTTAGCTGCTGGAGTGGATGTTGTATCTCCTCTGTTCTACGAGCACGACTCGGGATCGAAGCCAATTATGGATGAAGCCCCTGCCCCAGCCATCGAAGGCGTTGACCCTGCCTCCCAAACAATTCTTGTTGATATTCTCCTTGCTCAGGTGACAGAGGTTATCCCTGCTGAGGGGGGTGCTTCTACTGCTGCTGATAAGGGGAAGCAGCTAGCTACTTCTGGGCAGCCTGAGGTTGCTTGTTAATTTACTTCTAGGATTACTTTTGTATCTTTACTTATAATTTTCCTTTTTGCTGCTCGATATACTTTGACCCTTATTAATGAAATGAAAAGGTTTCTCTTCCCCAGTGCACTAATTTATTTTTCTTTTCATTGCCCTTTTATTGCTTGTAGTCGATTGATGTTGATGATTATATACTAGCCACTTCTCAATTGGGAAGAATGCTTGGACCTGATGTAAGCTCCGAAGTTCGTCATACTTTTGTGAGGATTTTAAAATCATTGCGATTGAGGAATAAGCATTTCATAGAGCAGACCGAGCTTGTCGTTAAACTGAAAGACAGGCTCCAAGAGATGGAAGAAGTTGGTTCTTTAGTGCAAGAAGAGGTGAATAAACTAAGAGCAAAACTTCTAGATGCTTCTGAGATCAACCAGGTTGGGGAAGTTCTTCAGCAAGAAAATGAGGCTTTGAGGAGAGAGGTCTCACGACTTAGGGAGCATGCGTCGAGCATCGCTCCTGCAGTATTACGAGGTTCCCCTCGTTGCGAGCTAGAACTGGCCCAAGCAATGCTCCTTCAGTGCTGTGAGGTTCAGTACCGCCAACTATTCCGCGAGCGAGTAGGAGCGCAAGGAGTTCAGTTAGGGAAATGGAAGAGCTCCCAGGTGATGTCCAATGAGTATACGTGATTGCTGCTGGGCTTCAAAGGGACGTCACTTGGTTGAGGCATTTATTTAAGAAGGGACCTCGAAGAGTATGTGCCGATGGTTACAATCAGGGTCGACTAGATGCTCCAACGAGGCTGATAGAGTTTGAATAGCTCGCCTTCATTAGGGGTGGTCGAGTGTCTTCAGGGAGATGCAAGTCCCAAGGAACTCTATGCTCTGGTACCGTCATGAGATTTCTCCTTCCACCCTGATGCCTAACCCCTTTCGGAGAGATGATCAATGGATCCCCATCGATGCCATCCTTCGGCAGTTACTGGAGTCGGATGCGAATGAAGTCGAGGAGGATCTAGTTCCTCATCCTGACGACGGTCGAAGAGCCTAAGTAGCTGATTAACTCGTTCGGAGGCCTCACCCTCACTAAGATTCTGTCAGTAGTAGCTTTGTGTATTTTGTATTGAAGTGATGTAATGTCAATGTTTTGGGCAAGCTCGCCGACTAAACATGTATTGTGTTTGCTTTAAATGTGATGAATTAATATAAAATTTATGTTTTGGGCGAATTTGCAGACTAAACAAGTGTCTTATATTTTCCACATCTTTGCTCAAAAATCTTGAGCATGTCTTAGCTGACTAGATTTGTATGTTTGCATTATCAAATAAGTGTCCTTCCATTTCAGTATGCCAAGGAGATACCATTCTGCCTCACTTTACATTTTAGGTTGTGTCATCACACTCCCTTAGGCCTAAGTGTGGCAATTGGCGAGGACACACCTGGTGTTGGATGCTCTATCCGATCAGGGTTTTATTCAACCAAACATTGTTTGGTGACCAGTTTTGACTTGCCCATATTGCCTAAGGATCTCCTGTAGGGCTTCACATATTGCCAGGGGCAATGCTAAGAGGTCTTTCATATTTCGTAACGAAAACCTAAGGAGGGTCATTTTCCTGCTATTATGTAATGATCAGTGTGCCTGTTACTTCAAAAAGGTGTGTGGGTTATAATGTTTATACATTGACACCTCGTAAGATGCAAATTAGTTAACTGATACTTCGTAGAATGCAACTGGCAAATAACTTTTTATTAATGATAAGGAAATGAACTTCTAGTTTCATAATTAAAGATCAAAAGAAGAATCTAGAAATAGAATTTCTTAAGGTTGGCTGCATTCCACGCTCAGGGTATCTCTCTGCCTTCCATCGTTTCTAAGTGATAGGCTCCCTGCAGATCATCTGTAGTTATCTTGAATGGTCCTTCCCAGTTTGGCCCTAGCTTGCCGTCTGACGGTTTTACTGCGCTGCCCAGTACTTTCCTCAGGACATAGTCCCCAACTCAGGATGTCCTTGGATTGACCTTCTTGTTGTAGTTCCTTGCAAGCTACTGCTGATAGCTTGCTAGTTTTACTAGGGCCAGCTCGCAGCGCTCATCGACTAAGTCGAGCTCGGTGAGCAATGCTGCATCATTATTGTCCTGATCGATAAGGCTGTACCTCATTGTTGGCAAGCCTGCTTCCAAGGGGATAATTGCTTCCATTCCATACGTCAATGAGAATGGGGTTTCCCTTGTCGCTCGTCGTGGAGTAGTACAGTAGGCCCATAGAATATGTGGTAGCTCATTTACCCATGCGCCTTTTGATAAGCACCCAAAACTGTACAATTTATACCCCGGATAAATGTATTTTAGTTGCTAATTCTCGGCAATACGGGTCTTATGTGCTTAAATGTTTATTTTGTAGGCCGAATGCACGTTGCGGTGTTCAAACGCGTATTTTAAGACAATTGTGCAGAATATGGAGTTAATTGCCCAATCCCATAACCTTAGCCTACCCTATATCCTAGCCCAAACTGTCACCCAAGCCCTGTGTGTGTTGGTTTGTTTCCTTTTTATTTTATTTTATTTTATTTTATTTAGATTTTTTAGTTTGAATTATTTTTTATGTTTAGGATTTATTTTAGATTTATTTAGTATTTTCTAGGATTTATTTTCTATTTTTATATTTCTTTTTATTTAGTATAATTTATTTTGTTTTTATTTTATTAGTATATTTTTGTTTTATCTTTATTAATTATTAGTTTTTAGTTTTTATTAGGATTAGAAATTTTTAGGATTTCATTTATTTCTTAGTTTTATTAGATTTTATTTTTTTAGGATTTTAATTTTTAGTTTAATGGAATTTTTTTTTTATTTCTTTTTAGTTTTATTTTATTTTTATTGAATCTTTATTTTATTTTTAGAGAAGGAATTTATTTATTTTTAGATTTTTAGTTTTTTTTAGTTTTAATAATTTTAATTAGTTAGTGTCATTTTTGGGGTCACAATTAAACACACACATCACCCATAACTTCTACACACAAACACAACTTAACCTATACCCAACCACATACTAAAACCCTCTCACCCTCACCCTATTTCCTTACACCCTCACAACACCTTAACCTACCCCAACCTTTCTTCAACCTCTCACCACCACTTTCTCTTCTCTCTCATCATCCATCACCTCCATTATCACCCACCAAAAACCCAAACTTCACCCATACAAACCACCAGCAACCCGTCGTCGCCCCCATGCCAGAGCAACCCTGCCTCCGGCCGATACTAAACCCGGCGATCCCCTCTCTCTCAATCCCTCTTACCCCGACTCCAGGCGCGACCTCAGCCCTTCCGCCGGCGGATCACCTCTTGTCGCCGCGGCCCTCTCCCCCTCCAGCCATGGCCGACCCTCGCACCCTCTGACCCCCTTAAACCCACCAGCTCCGGTCGGCGAACCCACTATCGGAGCAACCCGACTCCATCCCCTTACGCCGGCTGTCCCCACCTCCGGCCACGGCTCCCGCGTCCCGACCTGGCCCCCCACCTTCCTGTCCTAGCCCGATCCCCTTCAACCCATTTGTCCAACCCAAATCCATTTTAAAGTATCCAACCAAACCCAAACCAATTTCCAACCTTATCCCACCATTCCAAACCAAGACCCATATTCTCCCATATAGCCATGACCTGCATAAAACCAAGCCAAACCAAAACAATGACCAAGTCAATGCCCATGTGCCAATAAAAACATTTAACCCCCATTTTACCCATAATACCCTTTCTTAATACTTTTCCAAAATTACCCCTCTAATCTCACCAACCCACATGCTCCCATGTGCACTCATATGCACATTTAACCCAAATCAGATTTTTTCCAAATATCCTCACACTCCCATGCACATGTGCTCTCACCTTTCCCACATGTTCACCATAGCCAATTTCCATTTTTACCCCCATGCTCCATTCCTACTATAAATTGAAGAGGAAGACCCATTTGCAAAAGGATCTCAAAATTAGTTTTAAGCTTGGTATGATAAAATTCTCCCCACCCCTCTATGTTGAGTATTTGCATTTTTAGCAAATACCTCAATATAGAGGTGTGTGGTGAAAATTATCTCTAGGATAAATTTCACCCCACCCATCTATTATGAATTTTTTGCATTTTTAGCAATTATTCATAATAAATTGATGTAGTGAAATCTATCCCTTATGGGAGATAAGTTTTAACCCATTCATTTATGTTGAGATTTTGCATTTTTAGCAATTATCTCAATATAAATTAATAATCTAGAATTTATTTCTTTGGGTGAATTCTAATGTACAATTTTATAATTTTAGGATTTGCATTTTTAGCAATTCTCTTTTATTATTTAATTGTCCATTATGAATTCATCCACAATCCTTTTTATTTTTATTTTGTAATTTTTAGTTTAGATCATCAAATAAATCTAGAGCTAGGAGGTAGGAATTTGTAGAGAGAGAAAATACCATTTTAATGTAGTTTTAGATTAGAATTTTTATTTTATTATTTTTAGATAGTGAGGAGAAAATAAATTGTTGTGAGGATTAAATTGAGTGAGATTCTTGATGTAATTGTGTTTGAATCATTCAAATTAAGGGATGTGAATTTCAACTCAAGGAATAGAAGTTCAATTTTACTTCAAGAGATTGGGGTTTGATTGTTTTCTTCTCTTCTCATTTATTTTATGCCTATTGAATATTTGTTTATTATGTTTGATACCATGTTAGGCTAAATTCCCTTTCAAGGGGTGGGGTAAAACCCTTATTTGATGTTATTTTATTTTAATTAGTTTAATTACTTGAAAAATCCTTTTGAATGTTAATTTTGATCGCCCACCCTTAGATTTACGCCTCGAGAGAGGGTAAATGATTTTCGAGAGAAAATCGAAATTCTAGTTATAATACCCATTTTAGATTCGAACTAGAGATAGGGGTTTCTTAAGTGGGGTATTATCACTTGAATTTCAACTCTAAATTTATTTTATAAGATTGACATAAATTCTAATTGATCGATCCTAGCGGGTGATTAATTAAAAGGAGTGTGGATCTATTTTTCTAGAGTTGTGGGGTGTTAAAATTTACTTTCTAAAAGAGTACTATTAAAATTACACTTGCAACGAGAGTTGATTTTTAGTTTTGATATTAATTTGGGAGAATTCAAATAATTAAATTAATTAATTAGAATAACTAAAATTTGTGGTGTAATTCCATTCCTTGATTGTTCTCACAATTATTTACCTCACTTATCTCTTATTTTTAGTGTTAGACTTTATTATTCATTTTTGTCACTTTCTAGTTAGTATTTTCATCTTAGTTTAATTTAGTTTAAAACCTCACCTCACCCTTTTGTTTAAATATTGAAAAAGCTAAAAAAAAATAGAAAAAGTGAAAAATCACAAAAAGAAAATAAAAAGTGAATTACAATTGAATTTGTTCCATTTTCTTTACTCCCTAAAAAGTGGATTGATACCCTTACTTACCTCTATACTTGAGTTTATTATATTTTGTAGGTAATTGAGGATTTTGACTAACTTGCCTTTCATCAACAACGACATACACGCAAAAAGAAAGTTATCAAATGGCGCCGTTGCCATTCTTGGGATTGTCAAGCTCGGAGCGGATTCCATTTTGTGATTCACTTGTATTGTACTTTTTTTCATTTTAGTACCATTTTTTCATTTTATTAGAAGGATTGTATTAGGACTTTTTTATTATTTGGCTTGTTTTGCGATGCATAGGACACCATTTGTTTTTTATTTAAAATTGTAATAATTGAAAAGCGTGATAGGAAAATCGACAAGGTAGAGAGAGAGCGTCCAAAGGCGAGGATTTAGAAGCCTCTCTACCTTGGGTCGGTAGGACTCCCGGGGACGACTGAGATAGGCGTGATCTCCCCCCGGTCGACTCAACATTTTCGGCACCCCACGACCTAAAAATTGTGGGAGGTATATTTCTTGAACACTCGCGCCTCTCATGTTAGCGAGTCATTTATTTTGTGTGCTTTGTGTGCTCTTATTTGATTTTATTCTCTCATTTATTTTCGATTGGTGTGATGAATTAATTAATTAAGACCTACACCCGGTCACTCACGAGAAGGGATTTCATCACCCGACTCACTCGCTTACCAATTGTGTACTACCCTAGCCATCATTAAATTTAAAATCAATCAACTAGGTAGCCCACTAGGAGAATTTTTTGCAAAGGCGATCACTCATATTTTCGTGATTT
Organism: Sambucus nigra; assembly: GCA_949130495.1. Lineage (NCBI taxonomy): Eukaryota > Viridiplantae > Streptophyta > Magnoliopsida > Dipsacales > Adoxaceae > Sambucus > Sambucus nigra. The sequence continues at coordinate 193,061,419 of OX422216.1, forward strand.
TTTTTATCGCTCGTGGACTTAATTAAAATTTGACTACCCTTTCACTAAATTTAAAGATAAAAATTGGATATGTGCTAGTTAGGAAATTTTCTTGACTTGTGTGTGTGTCCAATTCATTTTTCGGTAGTCAGTTTTAGTTAGTCCGTCCAAATTCAAGAGTCCATATATTTTCCCCACCTTTTCTTCCAAAAAAATCCAAAAATATTTTTCTTTCTTTATTTTTCCAAAAATCAAAAAATATTTTCTTTCATTTTCATAAAAAAATAAAAAATCCAAAAATATTTTATTTCTTTCCTTTTTAGAAAAATCCAAAAATATTTTCTTTCTTTTATTTTTAGAAAATCCCAAAAATATTTTCTTTCCTTTTGAAAAAATTTTAAAAAATAAAAAAAATATATTCTCCTCATGGCCGAAGAACGTCCTTTACGGGACTACTTTGGTCATTTTCCATTTACACGTGACACGTGTGAGAGTGATCTGGAGCGGTCTCTTTATGATATTCTTCATGATTTCACCTCTCTCACGAGTATCGTTGGTACTCTTGACCCATCTATCCACGCACCACCTATTCCATCACCCTCAGTGTCAAGTGTCGACGTGCCTCATCCTTTGTCATGCACCCATTGTTCCTATGCCGATCACATGTCCCATGAGTGTCCATACTTGTCATATCCATCGGAACCCACTATGGAACATGTGTATCCATATGACATGTCCCGGAACCAACCTCGGTCAATTCTCCCTATATACCCAATCCCGAGTTGTGTGAGTCCCCGAGCTATTCGTGGAGGCCTGATCACCCTTCCATGCAATACGAATCCCAACCCGATGTTGTGGATCCTCACACGTTCCCATAGTCGTCATGGCAACCGTGTGTGCCTGTTCACGATCAGTTCCCTCACTACGCACACCATGCGTATCAACCATTTGTCCATCATGAAAGAGATCCTTTCGTGTATGATGAACTTGGCCCCACCCCACCCACTTCATTTGAGTATTCTCCGCATAGTCACGATCATAGCGAGTTGTGTCCACCTCAACCACCGCCACCACCCGTCACTCCACCATCACCTTCATCCACATCCGCTATCAAAACCCTCTTGCAAAAGTTCATACTTGCGCAAGAGCACGCCACTCAAATTCAAACTCAAGCTCTCCAAAGGCTTGAACAAAGGTTAAATTAATTGGAGTGTGCGCGAGAGTCGGATATTCCCATGGATCCATCCATCGTCGCAACCGAGTGTGATGATGCGTCGTCTTGTGCCACCAAGTTTGAGTGTGACCAGCACTACCACCCCGAGAATCTCGAAGTTGAGACCATCCCATGGTCCGGATCCCAAGTCGACAATTATGTTGACTTACCTTTCATTAGTGATCCCGATCCAATCTCACCATGTCCACATGAACCCCACATTGAGGTTCCCACTCCCGATATATCCAAAACTATGCCCGAGCTTTTACCTTATGCCCCAATTGCCTATGTCTCTGACATGTCCATATCTTTTAGGTTCGCTCCAGCTACGAGTGCTCACTAATTTCCCGAGATAGAATCCATGATAGTTCCTAACTATCCGGATATCGATGATGTCCCACCATGCATGGCTCCTATTGAGCCCGATATTTTTAGTGATTCCTTTATCTCTGAGATTGGTGCCTCGTTTGAACCATCCACTCCATTTACCGATGCTACTCTTGTGGAGAAGTTTCCCACTCCATCTTTAGAAACCACACTCCCTTATGAGTATTCCTTTACTCCTCCCAATGAGTGTGTGTCTCCCACGCTTGAGTTGGATCATATTCCTCCACCATTTATCCCACCCGATACATCATTTGTCCCACCCAACCCACCCATTATCCTTTCTACCCCACCACCTGGTTTGGATCTTGATTTTGCACATTTCACGTTTCCATCTACATTTTTAGATCCTCACCTGAAACCATCCCCCACCCACGAGAGTATTTATGCTGATACTCTCCACTTCCGTGACACCGAGCTTGTTACTCCATGCACACCACTCTCTTGTGGTATTGATTTTTCTCAACAGCTCCCTGGCGTGTCACGGTGCGACCAACCATTATCATCGCCCATTCATAGAACGGTCGTGTGATTTTTATGAGCCCCTCCCCATCACTATTGCCAAACCATTTTGCCTTCCTCACCAACTTGAGCACTATGCTTATAGGGCCCTAGTTGCCCTTACCTTTACGTTCAACAAGGCTCTAGACCGATGCCTCTTCACCCTTAGCCCTTTTTCCCACCCGCCCTTGGTCCAATGATGCTTTGCATCGCGTGATGCACTTTGCCATACAAGTGCATTGACCCTTTTTGCCTGTTTCCAACAAGACTGGCGCTTCAGTCTTGTTTGGGGGTGATTCTCTTCACCCGATTTTTCTGCCGCCCTGTGCTTTCATAGATCTTATCTTTAGGGTGAGATTTCATCGGTCTGACTGAAGACATTAAACTTAGCGCTACCGGAAGGCAGCCTGCATTTCTTGTACTAGTCTCATCCTGTTTGGGGGTGGTGTTTCACATCACCCTATGCTTTACATGCTTTATAGACTTGTACATTTTATTTTTTTTTCTCTTATCACTTATTCAGGGATGGAAAGTGATTTTAGGTCGCTAGCAGGTTGGTGGACCATAGGAGCGTGAAGTTGGCATTTCAGGCACTTGCGAACATACACCGTAGAGTCCCTTTGCATATATGGCCACCAATAGCCTTCCTTCATTGCTCGGAAAACTAAAGACCTTCCACCAACATGGATTCCACAGATTCCCTCGTGAAGCTCATGTAGAACTTGCTCGACATCCCTTGGGTGAACGCATTGAAGGTAGGGGCCGAAAAAGGATCTCTTATATAGCTTGCCCTCTGGAGATAAGTGAAAGCGAGCAACTTTGACTCTTATCTGGTGAGCGATCTTCTTATCATCTGGGAGTGTGCCATCCTTCAAATAGTCCCTTAGAGGGTCCATCCAACTGGGTACTGACTCAATTTGGAGCACCTTCTCCATGCCTGGTGGCTCGCTGTTACGGCTAATGCTCGGATGAGCGAGGAAATCGATGGGTATTATTCTTTTTAAGTCAGAATCGATTGCTGAACTCAGGGATGCTAGGGCATCAGCATGGCTATTCTGTCCTCTGGGAAACAGCTGGACATTGACTTCCTCGAAGCTAGCCATTAGTCTTTTTGCTAAGGCGAGGTAAGCTGCCATTCTTTCATATTTTACATTGTAGTCTCCACTTATCTGATTGGAAACTAATTGAGAACCGCCGAACACCTGTAAATGCTTTGCCCCCAAAGTGTGCGCCTTCTGGAGGTCGACTATTAAAGCTTCGTATTCTGCTTCGTTGTTAGAGGCTGCAAATCCAAGCCTGATTCCTTGCTCGAGGACTGTATCCTCTGGAGTAATAAGGACAACGCCTATTCCTTCCCCCTTTGAGTTGGAGGCTCCGTTAATAAATAATTTCCAAACTTCCTCCGTTGCGTGGTTTTCTCCTTGCATTACTGGTTGAGATTGGCCGAGGGGCTGCTCACCTGTGAATTCGGCTATGAAATCAGTAAGGACCTTCCCCTTGATTGCGTTCCTTAGTTGAAATTGGATGTCAAATCGTCCGAGCTCGACTGACCATTTAGACAGTCTGCCTGACAAATCCGCCTTCCTCAGGATTGCTTTAAGGGGGTGAGATGTAAGGACGATAACAGTGTGAGCTTCAAAGTAGTGCTTTAACTTCCTCGAGGAAACTACAAGTGAAATGGAGAGCTTTTCTAGTAGTAGGTACCACTGCTCGGCCTCTAATAAGGTCTTGCTCGTGTAATAAACGGGGTGTTAGATTCCTGTAATTTCTCACATCAATGCAGATTTGACAGTGTGGTTGGAAGCGGAGAGGTATAAGTACAAGGAATCTGTTTCATGTGGTATGATGAGCAGTGGTGGGGAGCTGAGGTAAACCTTGAGCTTATCCAATGCCCGCAAGCAATCTTGGTTCCATTCTACCATTTTGTTTCCCTTTAGAAGCTGGAAGAAAGTCTTGCACTCCTCAGAGGACTTAGAGATAAAGCGGTTTAGAGCAGCGAGCATACCGATGAGCTTCTGTATGTCCCGGATTGTTCGAGAAGGTTGTACCCTATTTATTGCATCGATCTGGTCTGGGTTAGCGTCGATGCCTCTCTTACTGACCAAGTACCCAAGAAATTTTCCTGACTGGACACCGAAAGAACACTTTCTTGCGTTAAATTTCATTCGGTACTTTATGAGGATTTTGAAGGTTCTTGATAGATCCGAGAGGTGGTTTTTTTTCTTCCTACTTTTGACGAGCATATCATCGATGTAGACTTCCATGGTGTCTCCCATTTGGTCCTTGAACATCTTGGTGGCCATCCGCTGGTAAGTTGCCCCTGCGTTTTTTAGCCCGAAGAGCATGACCTTGTAATAGTACAATCCAACGGTGGTGATGAATGTTGTCTTGTCCTAGTCTGGAGCGTACAAGGGGATCTGATGATACCCTGAGTATGCGTCCAGAAAACTCATTCTCTCGTGAGTTGCTGTGGCATCCACTAGTTGATCAATTTTTGGAAGAGGGAAGCTGTCTTTAGGTCACGCCTTGTTAAGGTCAATGAAGTCGATGCAAACTCTCCACTTCTCGTTGCTTTTTGTAACTACTACTTGGTTGGATAACCATTTGGGGAATAATACCTCCCGTATAGATCCTACATCCAGCATTTTTTTAACTTCTTTTTCCACGACTTTTGCCTTCTCGGGTGTAGTTCGCCATGCCTTCTGCGCGATTGGTTTGAAAGTGGGATCGATGTGCACTTAATGACAAACCATACTAGGATCAATTTCTGGCAACTCGTTTGGTTCCCATGCGAAGACGTCTACATTGGTCCTTAGTAGAATCGTCAATTCCTTCTTTTCCTGATCCGTGAGAGAAGTTTCGATCAAGAAGATTCTGTTATCATCGCTATCTCCAGCTGTGACTTTCTCCAGGTCCTCAACGACCCGTTCGGAGGGGAGGAGCCTGGTCTCGTCTACTCCGACCTTCCATATTTTAATTGCTATTTTGAAGTTATCAGACCTTCTTGTTCTTCAACTTTCTCATTGGCCTTGTCGGCCTTCTTCTTTGGTCTTGGGTGGATGGATGCTATGAAGTATCTTCTTTTCATCGCTTGATCGTCATGGATCTCCATTACTCCTCGCTCGGTCACATACTTGAGCTTCTGATGGTAGGTCGAGGAGACTACCTTCATTGCGTGCAGCCAACCTCTGCCGAGGATAGCCTGGTATGGAGAGTCAATATCGACCACCAGAAACTCGATCATTTTGGAAACATTTCTTGCCCTTACTGGCAACACGATCTTTCCCAAGGGCATAGTCACCTTTCCAGCGAAGCCAACCAAAGGGATAGTAGCTTCCTTCAGGTCGACGATGCTTAATTTCAATTTTCTGAACAGGTCGAGATACATTACCCCGGACGACCTTCCTCGGTCGACGAGAAACTTATAGACGTCATAGTTTGCTATCCTGAGAGTAATGATTAAAGCATCATGATGTGGGGTTCTCACTCCCACCAGATCTTCATCTGTATATACGATGTGCTTACTATAGTCGACATTATCTGCTCGCCGACGCTTTCCTAACTGTGTTTTTGCTGGATCGATCTGAAAAGCTTGCATCACTGCTGTAAGCTTTTTTACCTCCATTCGAGTTGAATTTCCCTAAATATGTTTCACGTCAGATGCCCCATGAATTACTGCGAATTCATGGTCGGCATCGTCTTTGAGTACGTTATCAGGTCTTGCTTATCTATGGGCAACAACTTTCTCTGTCTTTTTCTCCATGAATTCGTTCAGATGCCCAGACTGGGCCAGCTCTTTGAGGTGGGACTTAAGAGCTTTGCAATGATCAGTCTTATGTCCTCCCTATTTGTGAAAAGCGCATCTCGGCGTGTTGTTCCTCTTAGAGGGATCTCCTGCCATCTTTTTGGGCCACTTGATAAATGGCTCGTCTTTGATTTTTGCGAGAATTTTGTAAATTGGTTCTTTAAAGATGGTGTTGACCGCCTGAAATGCTTTCGACACATCATTGTTACCTCCATTCTTGGAGCCATTTTTGCCCCCATTATTTCCTCTTTTCTTTTGGTTCTTAGTCTTGTCACTGCCATTGGCAGCGAGCTTAGTTCGACTGTTTTCCCCTGTGCTGAGGCGGGTCACATCTTCTACCTTGGCATATTTCTCGATGCGGTCCATTAGGGCATCAGTGGTCATGGCTTCTTTCTTTATCAGGGATTGGTACAGAAGGGAAGAGCTGGGTAGCCCAATTTTGAAAGAGGCCACTGCCACTTGCTCCGAACAGTCCTCGACCTCGTTGAATAACTCCCAGTACCTCTTCGCGTAGTCTCGGAGGGTCTCTTGAGGCATTTTTTCATTATTAGCAAAGCATCCATCCTTTTGGGATGGTAGCTACTAGTAATAAATCGGGCTGTAAAGAGCTCGGCCATGGACTTAAAACTCCTGATGGACCGGTGGGGGAGCCTTTTGAACCATTTCTGTGCCACATCATGCAAGCTCGAGGAAAAATTCGACACATTAGTGCGTCTCGATGGTTCCAGAGGGTCATAGCCTGCCGGTACTGCCTGACGTGATCAATGGGATCAGTCTTACCATCATAAATTTTGAACCTTGGAATATCAAACTTCTTGGGGGCTTCCTCTTCCTCTATTTCCCTCGAGAAAGGTTATTTCATCTGAGTTTTGAGAGCTTGCCTAGCGAGTTCTTGGGTCGATCTGGTACCGTGATGTGCAGGGTGTTGGTCCATCTCCCTTCGGACCAGACTTCGTCTGTTTTTATTGCTGTGATCTGGGCTCCTGTGATTGCGAGCTAGTCGCAGTTGCTCGAGCAGGTCATCCTCTGACTCGCTTCCCTCAGCTTTTTGGGATCCGCACTTCGGGCTCCTTCTTCGACTGCGAGACTTGCTCGCCTGAGGGCTAGGAGTGCGGTATAGACGTCTCTTAGTACCACGATAGAGTTCTCTCTCCATTCTTTCTAATCTTCTTTTGAGGCGAGCATTCTCAGCTTCGTTCTTGTGAGAAGACTCCCTCTGCTCGTGGAGCCTCGCCTCATATGCATCAATCAGCCTGGATATCTGTGTGGACCTCGTTGGTCCTTGGCTTTCTTCTGAGGTTGGCCTTTCTAAGCTAGCCCTCTGATCTGAACGTCGAACTTCAGATCTGACCCTGCGAGGAGCAAGTGGTTCTTGGATATCTCCTGCCTGGGGAGCATTACTACTGTGACCAGACATTTCAAACTCTTTTCTTGGTGTGGGATTTCTCAGGGAAGATAAACGCTTCCCACAGACGGCACCAATTGTGGTGACAGTTATTATTCAACACAAAGAGATAAGAGAAGCACAATCACCAAGCAGAATAAGGAATACAAAATGTCAATCACACAACAGGAGATATACGTGGTTCAGCAAGAATGCCTACGTCCACGGTGGTACAGTCAATATTATTTATATACTCCGGAGAGCGATTACAGAGAATACAATGAGTCATATGCCCCGGACCTAGGGTTTATTATATACATGTCCATTTTCAGGGAGTGGGGGTGTTGGACTCCCCCACGTTTTCCATCTTCTCCTAGAACCCCTCTTAACGAGAACATGGGAGAAGACTAAATCATAACCGATTAAGATATGGAGGGTCTGGACTTTGGGCCGCTACGATTGGGCTACTCGTCTAGGCCCATCATTCTAATTTCGGGTACCCACAATTTTGTATGCCCTCCACTGCTGCCACAATTGAGAATGCCCAGCAAATCTCTACTATGTTATTCAAAATCAACAACTAGTATTAGTATTGCTACCCAAAATGTTCTTTTGAAATGTTTAGTTTTCAATCTCAAATTTATTTGGATTATTTCAATTATTTCCTAACATTTCTAACAAGGCTAATAACTTGCAGATTTTCTTTTGCAAAGTGTCTTTTTTTGGGATTTGAACACTTTTTTATTTATTATAGTAAACAACTAGGCTTATATTGAAGAGAAAATTTGAATTTGATACCAACAAACAGAAGACGGTAATTAAAAGATAGAAAACAACTTACTTGAAAAAAATCCCCAAAATTCACATTTTGTATAACAACAAAATAAATTACTGTAATACACATATTCATCTAATAAACCTATAAATTAAGCAATTGAAATTTGATACGAGAAATTTAAACAAACCAAGCAATCAAATAAAACCAATACAAGAAATCAGTAACATACTACTATTCACATTTAGAAATATGAAAACATATATGATACAATCAACTAAATTTTTTTGTAAAAGTGATCTGAAACTCTCCCTATCTACACATTTTTTGGATGACTTTTTATGTTATGTCCTACTTTTCGACAAGTGCCATACTTAAATTCTCCCTTTTCTTCATCACGAGAAGAATTTCTCTTCTTTCTAGGTCTCTCAGCCATCCGCTTTGCACTAGGTGAACTAATGATTATTTCTATATCAAATTCTTCATCCCTTCCAAATGTAGGAACATGATAAATCACGTATGCATAAGATTGAACAAAATACTCCTGATTAAAAGCTTATCAATGAACATATTCAAATCCTTCCCTAACTTTTGAATAGCAACAGTAACATGAGCACACAAAAATCAATGGATTTCATATTCACAATATGAGCAAGTTATTTTCAAGAGATCAACCATAACACTCTCCTTTGAATGAACCTCAAACACAAATTCAGATGCTTTATTAACTCTCCAACTCCTACCTTCTTTTAACAAATTAGTAATTATATTGTAAATTTCAGGACATAAACATCCATTCCATCGATTATCCATCTCCCTACGCTCATCCATCATCTTCATAATTTTCCCTCTAATATAATCAACAAACTCCATTATCTACAAATGACGACCTTCATGGATCCATGAATTAAATGACTCCGCAACTTTCAAATACATTTCACCATATTTCTGACCTTCAAAATACGAACTCGTCCAATTTTCTCTCTTTAAAGTTTGCAAGAACTTCCAAATTGGACCAGATCCTTTCGTAAGCAACAAATACAGTTTGGGTGAAATTTGAACTGATTTGATTCATATGCACAATTCCGAAACATGTTTATAAGATTGTCCCTCACAGGCTTTGAAAATGATCCATATAAATTTTCTCTAAGGTTGTTCTTTAAATGTTGAAAACAATAAAAGTGGAAATAATTCGGAATAACTTTCGGAACCGACTTCAGAAGTCCTTTATTCCTATCTAATATAAAACTAATAACGCGTGAAGAAGTAACATGTGATAACTTCTCCAAAAACCATTCCCAATTTTCTTTTGTTTCAAAATCAACAATAAAAAATGCCAAGGGAAACATTCCTGCATAAACAAAATTTAAAAAGTTATATTAAATAAGAACATAAATTAAAACAGATAAATTTACTATGAAAAAACAAATTAGTGTATACCTTGATTTTTGTTCCTTCATGTAGACACAAGAAGAATTCCTTTATATCAAGATTTTAAAAATGTGCCATCAAGAAACAATAGAGGACGACAAAACTTAAATCCTTCAATGCATGCATGGAATGACACAAATAACTTTTTAAACCATCCCGAATCATCATCATAATCAATCTTAAATATGCAACCCGGATTAGAATGAATAATGCTTCCCTATACCATTGAAGCTTATCAAATGACAAAGATTGATCCCCGTATATTTATTACTTAGCTCTCTCTACAGCCCACCATGTAAGATGATAATTGATAATCATTCCACAGTTGTTTGTACATGGTAAATGATATCCACGGGGCATGTAAGGGGTCGTTATTTAATCTCCTCAATGATAGATGTTTCATTATATTGTATGAAAAGCCACACGTATGTTCATTTATAAGATCCCTTACATAAAAAAAAATGAATTGCCCTTCTCGACACGACCGTGAACATACCATGCACACCCAGTACTTCCCTTGTGAAAACATTCAGTCATTATCCTAACATTGCCATCCTTTAAGTAACAAAAAATAAACCCGATCCAATTGAAAGCATATACAATACTCTCTAAAATTTACTAACACCTCCTTCAAACCTTTGACCAACATGACACAAACCTTTCGACTAGCATGCAGCCATCAAAACCTTCTCTCCATGATTGAAAAAAGAACGAACCCAACTGACTTCATAATCACACCGCTATCACTGCAACTCGATAATTGATCATGCCCTTTAACCATTATCTTACTTGACATAGAAACATCAATACTTCGAACTAAATGAAACTCACAATAAAATATCAAATTCTCCAAATTCGACTCACCATCCAATGCACAAAACGAATGCCCAAGCAGATTATAACACAAACAAAAAATGTCAGCAGATAAATCCTTCCATTTTGTGCATATATGATCAATCAAACCATCAAATCATGTATTCCTCCTACACTTCATCAAATAACTTTTTTTTCTAAATTTGAACATCAACAACATGAAAAAATCCATAACACCTATAAAATAATAAAAAGAGTATATCATCATATATGTGGACTACAAAATGAATCTGATTTAATTTACATTTAATAATTTTAGCATGCAAACTACAAAAAGTGTGAATGAAAAGCTCCTCTTATGTTTTCGAACAGATAAATTCATTATGTTATCTAATAATGGTTTCAAATGGCATATAGTTTAAATCAGATAAATTCATTACATGACACAAATCTTATTAACAAATAAATATGAACAGATGAAACAATTTATACTAACCATTGATACAAGAAGCTCAAATTTATCTATCACATACTAATTAAATCACAAAATAATATAGAAATTTACTAAAAAGTTTTAATATACAATTTAGAAAAAATAATAGAACAAAAAAATCAAAACAATTGCATCATACATATATCTAATTAGTACTTGCAAAGCTAAGTATATGAAATTTGATATTGTGAACAAATATATCAAATCAACTATACAATTGCAAATAAAAATATGAAAACATAGTCGTTTCAAACAAAAAAAAAATCAAATGACGTCTTAGTAACCTAAATATACAATCAAAATGAATAAAACCATAAAATTAACATATATTGGCATAACCTTAAATCAATTATTAAAAACTGACATGACATATGCCTTTAATTTTTGAAAAATGACTTTGAATTGCTTCAATTATTAAAAATAGACAGAGAATATGGATTCAGTTTAGAAAAAGATTTGAATAAGCTTCAATTATCTCCGATTTTAAAGATAACTGATCATTAGAACACTCCATACCATGAATCAATTGTCAAAAAACCGACAATAAATGTATCTTCAATCTGCAAAAAAAAAAAAACTTTAAATCGCTTCAACAATCTTCAATTTTAAAGATAACACATTGATCACACAAAAACTACCAAAACGGCTTTAAATCAAAGGTTGAAGGGGGTAAAATAGTAAATTAATTTTAAATCGTAGCCACAGTAACGACAAAAAGGACCTCCTGCAATAATTAAAAAAACACGGGTTAGGGTTAAACTTACGCACGTGATGAAGTTTAAGTCATTTACGTGACTAAATTAAAACGACCTCTTAATTATCCCTAAATACAACTATTTATAACACTTCAATAACTATGAACGATACATAATTTTTTTAATTCAATTAGGATTAACATATACTAAGTAACTTTTTCAATCAAGGAATATAGCATGCACAAAAGAATGGTTTAACCAATCATCATTATACCCCTTAACCCAATTTACCTACCCGTTAGTTAGTAATGTTCTTGACATTGTCTTATTTTGTAATCAATCAAAATTAAGAACTAAATCTCAATTTTTTCAAGTACATTTATTGATGTATTGTAATTTCACAAATCACTCTATGCATAAATATAGGCGTTGATGTAAAAAATTGGACTTGATCCAATTTTATAATCACAAATAAAATATATAATTGCAATGGTAAATAAAAAGAGAGGGAATTTTTAAAGTGGTTCAGCTATGTAAGAAAGCCTATGTCTTCTAGGTACTCTTGTCAATAAGAATAGCCTAGAATATGTTCTACTTTACCCTTAATGAAAGGAATACAATGTATTTATAGTGACCCGGAGGTCAAGAATTGAAATGTCAAGGGATGGAATGCTTTTATACAATTAAGAATTTATATCCTTACATAATGAATGTGACTATTGGTTATATAAATCATGTGTAGTATGACCCTTAGTACGCTTCGTTGATCTCGTTGGTTGACTTTCCTTATGTTAGTTTCCATTCCTTATATTGGTCGGCAAGACTGCCAAGCTACTATCTCCTGACTAGGATTATGGCCACAAAGGAAGACAATTGTTCACTTATGATTGGTCCACATAGGTGGATAATTTTTTACATCAACAGACGCCCATAATGTTCCATGCTTAATGCTTGCATGAAAGTATGGAGCATTTGATTCTGGAAGTAGCTCGGAGTATTTTCATGATGCTTGGTTGGAGGTCGACCTCCTACACTTGTAAAATTTCACTAGCACTCTTTAAAGATGTCATTTTTGCAAATATTTTGAATTTTAGCGAACCGCCAAAGGGTAAATGGGTATTTTTCAACTTCTGAATCGCAAAGCTGTCGGAATGTCAATCGTTGGTACACTTAATCATTACATTAATTATTTTTGAGACAAACTATAAAAAGGTAGGAGGCGCTTTAAAATTTTACCTTATCCCAAATCTTTGAACTGTAGCAACTATTTTCTGAGATTGTTAAGCGATTGTTCCCCATCATTCGTCCTTCCCTTTGATAGTTCTTGCTGAATCCTTAATATTCTATAAGAAATCTTTATTTCTCTTTATTTTTCTTCATTTCGTTCTTCCTAAGCCATAGTTTACATAGTTGATACTGATTCTCTAGAGGAATTTAGGGAAGAACAGAAAATTTCTTCTTGGGTTGATTTAAAAATACCTTCTGACCCTATAGATGTTTATTCTTTAGTCGAGGGTCATTGGATCCCAACTTTGTTTATAGCTGAGTGTGGGTTTTCCTTTCCACTAAACCCTTTTCTTATTCACTTCTACCAATATTTTGACATTGTTCTAGCGAGAGTAGCCCCCAACACCTAGAGCGTTGTCAATGGGGTGAATTGATTAAATGAAATCTATGGGACCTATATTGGGATTCTAAAAATCATGTTCTACTATAAATGGGCCATTACAGGAGAGAAAACTTATTGTTTGAAAACTAAACAAGCTAATATTGCTTTAGTGTTGAATTTTCCTAATTCTATTATGGATTATTGGGATAATGCTTTAATAGTTAAGAAATTGGCAACATTCTCCACTTGAGAATGGAGTGGCCTACCACGGTCCCAGGTTCCCTTAGTCAGGTAATATGATAGGTTATCATTTCAGTACTTCACCTTTCTTTACTGATTTCTTTTCTGATATATGCTAACTGCTACTGTTTATCACTTTTTTGCAGAAGAACGTAAGAGGAAGTGCCCCAAGCCAGGTGAAGTGAATTTGGAAGAACTCAAATTCACATGGAATTTGCACCAAAGGACATGAGAAAATCATCCCCGGTCAGCCTTTATTTGGCTGGAGTATTAAACTTCCATCACCTCCTTTGTAGCTTGGCTAACAGCTATTGTGACTTCAGTTGTAATTGATTTGGAAAGGGATCCAGTATCTATTTCCTCGGTCTTTTAATTCCATTAGTATGGGAAAGAGGAAAATTCCCAACCTTCTGAAGGATGATTATGCTTCTGGTGCCAAGAAACCAGATAATACCAACACCCAAAAGAAGAAGGTTGATGCTAGTAAGAAGTGCCCAGTCCCCAAAGGTGATGAGTCTCTTTTAAATAGACTAAGGATAGGTCCTACTGATAAGCAGGTTGAGTATGTCATTGATACCGACCACTGGGCTTGGTTGATAAGGTCCCATATGCTATTGGCTCGTTTGTAGCCTTTATTCCTAACTTGGATAGGAAGTTGATCAAAGTTGGCTCCCTCCCAGACCATAGAGTTGTTGTTGCTTCCATGCCTCAATTAAAACTATCAGAGAGGGCTACACAAAGTTTAACCTTAGTAAGTTTTTATTTTTGAAGTTAGTCGAGTATTGTCCATATCTTCCTTGATTTGTACTAACTTAGTTCTTTTCTTGCAGTTCTTGGTTGACTATAACCAAATGCTAGAGAAGGACGATCAATTTTGTTCTTCTTCATAAGAAGTTGAGGAGGCCTTTGAAGGTCTTACAAAATCTTTGGAGGAGTCCAGGCAGGCTTTGGAGACAAAGCAAAAGGTCTATGAGGATAAAATCAAAGTGGTTGAAGAAGCTCGGTAGAAAGCTATGAAAACTCTGATTTTGTCACAATCCAGGTTTCCCTCCTAATATTGATAATGAGATTGATAATGATACTGGCTCAGGGGAATCCTCTATGGCCATTGAGTCCATTTCTCCTCCAGCCGAGTGTAACACCCCGAGATTTTTGAGCCGTAAAAAACTTTGTTAAATAAACAATTTCGAAAAAATAAATTTTTGGAATCTATTTAATTTTGGTATGTAAAAATGCTGGTTTTTATATATAAAAAGAAGGTTTTAATTCGAATTTAATCGGGAATTTTTTTTTGAAATTATAACTCTTTGTATAAAAATTGGGGGAGGATCTGAACTAAGAAGGATAAAAAAATTAAAAAACTAAAAATTATCCGTTCGATCGAGCTGATTTTTTTACAACAGCTCCATGTCGTCGTTCCCTACAACATACTAAAATTTCAACCAATTCCGACGGTTCGATCATCTGTAATAAATTTTGGAGCGTTTGTGTTTAATTATGACTCAAATTCTTTTTGGTATATAAACATAAATTGACGAGTTTGGACTTTTAAAACACATTTTAGCCTTCTCAAAAATTAGTAGCCTCCTCAATTTTCATCTTCTTCCATTTACAAAACCCTAGCCCATTTAAATCAAGATTGAACCCATGATTTGAAGGCTTATTTGGTGTTTTCTCGAGTTTGGGCTAGAACAAATTTGTATTGTTTTCGCAAGAGGAACGCAGTGGTGTGATCAGAATTTTGAGGCAGAATCTTATGAGTTTCTTATGATAATTTTAAGGTACGAGGTTTAAGCAATATGCTCATTAAATATCTCTAGAGTAGTCATTTGTTCATCATTTATTTTTACTCATATTGTTGATATCATGACATTTATAGGAATCTAAAATATTGATTCAGTTGAGATATTGTATTTGTTGATGGACATGGTATCATAAAATTTTTACATGACACGGAGAACGGTCACCCACCAGTAGTTCAAAAGTCCAATATCCATGATGAGGCTTTACGAAGGTTAGGTGAGGTGAGGCATGGTGACCTATTATTGTGTTATTGAAAAATTAAATTGGTATAATGCTCAGATGTTGCCTTGAACTTGAATTTAGATTTGTATTGTTGCATTTATTCACAGTTATTATTTTTAGAATCTATTCTTGCCATATTGTGTACTTCCCTGTATATTTCATTTAGTGACAGGTTAGCGTGGATTTGGACGCTGTGGATTTTAGATCACGACGTTTGGAGAGATTTATTTTTATATAGCTTGTGAGTGTAATTTATTTGGAGAGCTTCGAATTATTTTTGAGTGAAATTCAATTGTAATTATTTTGGAAGTGTAAATTTTGGATTCATTATATTTATTTTGTGGAATATAGATGCTTTATACTAATTGTTGAGGATTTAGTTTAGTTTTAATCGTAGTAGCACCTCGTGTTTTTACGTGGGATGTTACATTTGAGAATAGTGGTTCTCTTTATAAGATGATTAACTATTTATGCAATCTCGTACATTATGGATTGGTGTTCACTAGGATATGGTTTTGGCGGTGAGATATGCCATTCCATATAGAAATGACTATGCGATTTATTATGTATGAGTAAATTAGATGTATATTCTTCGCTGGATCTTAGATAATGGTTGGCATGTGAGCATTCCTTACATTGTTATTACTTGTTTATAAATATTGGGAGGGCCCTTGTGGTTGATGAGGTTTGTAAACACCTTATGCATTATGTTGGTTATTTATGGGCATTGGCAATCCCCTAATGTGGATTTTCGTAGTGAATGTGCCTGATAATGATTTTTATTTCTAGTATGGTTATGCCTATTGGATATGATTTTGAGTTCGCAGTACTTATATGTGTTATATGCTAGTGGTGGAATTATTTATAGGATGGTTATCTAGGATGTTTAGTCGATGATGGATTTATCTTTGTATGTGAGGATATGCGTGATGAGAAGCATTTCTATTGTTAACAGTTGGGTTGTTTTGAGAACCTTATGGCTAGAGATGACCTAGGTTACATGAATTTGTGTAAGGTCACATATGGCGTTAGCATAGTGATGTTGTTATGGAGACTGGTTATAGGAGACCCTTATTAGAATGGTTAGATGTTAAGAGGTTTAGGAGTGGTTAAGAACTCTATTGGATTTTACTGAGTGTGTCCTATCAGATGTTTGAGAAAATCGTGATATTTTTATTATTATAGGATCAATTAACTTAAGGAGTTTGGTATCACTATTGGAAGGGGAAAACCTTCTGTTAGAATTATCACAAATTGAGATTTGGTTGGACAAGGGCATTATTTCATATTGGGTCTTGGGCCAGTGAATATCAACAATCGACCAAGATAGGTAGTAGTGTATCGGAACGGTTCCTTGTTTGGATTTATCTTGCGAGACGTCCCACGTACGGAGCTTTGTAAGGGTCGGGAGTTGAGAGACATTTGGTCTCTAAGATGTTTAGTTAAATACGTCGTTAGTTACTTTTATAAAGATATAACGCATTGAATTACGAGACATTTCAAGGTCTAGAGCCAGCAGAGCCAAGGAGTGAAGCATCAAGAGCATCGAGGGATGTTCATACCACGAGTAAAATAAGTGGGGAAATCTCAAGAAGAGTTGTGTCGCGATTAATAGGGTATTCGAGTATATCCTTACTCTATAATATGCATTATATGTGTGGTTGATCTTTTTATGTGTATGTGTGATATATGTATGTGATGTTTGTGCATGTGTGAACATGGTATAGGGTGTATAAGTTCCCCCGTCATGGAATACTATGGTAGGTGTACGCAAGCCTTCTTGTTTTACATAGTGGGATGCCAGTACAGGCTAGTTATGTACAAGCCTGTGATATTTGTGATGATATCGGAGATATTTGTGCGTGTGTACGTAAGCATTTTTATAGTGTTGGGGGTGCACAATGTCATCCCCTAGCATGTAGCTTGTGTGCATGAGATCAGTGAACCAATGAGAGAGAAAACGTTGTCATGTGTATGTGCATGTCATGATGAACAAATATTCCCCTCGCATGGGCCTGATCTGCTATAATGATTTTACTCACATGCTCCACTAATGCCTGGATAACATGTTTTGCGTGAGTTTTTTATGTCAGTGGTGTGATGTCTCGGCTAGTCGAGACTGATGAGATGACTCTCCTTTTTGTTGAGGCCGAGAGTGATGTTTGTCCTAAAATTTCTCTAACTGGTCTCAGCTTGATGACATTGTATGGGCCGACACATGGTCAGGCTGAAACTTAAAGATGTCGAGTCATGGGTCTAGTAGTTACCTTCGTGAGTGGCAATGAAGGTTCTCTACATTGGGTCTCGGAGGCCGAGACTGATTGACCTGGATTAATATTATGTGGGACCAATTGAGGATGGGTCTAAGGTAAGATGTGAGGGGCATGTTCTTGAGTCGAGTCTCATCTAGATGAGGTCATACTTATGTATATTAATCAACCCCTAAACCTTAGTTTTTAATGTATATGGGAGGCTGAGGTGTAAAGTCCTATGCCATCCTCAAATAATATGTCCCCTCAGTGTCAGAGAGAATCTCAATGATGTGAGTGGGCTGAAGAGGTGTCAGATATTCCATTTCGGGGTTTTAGAAGAAGTGTTGCTTTGATATCCCCATGTGGACACCTGTCAGTCCATGGGTGGTGTGTCATGCTGCCCAAGTAGTGGCGGCAATGTTTGACTTTGGGGCTTGTGCCTTAATGATTTCGCATTGGAAACTGTTTGAAATCATTTCTAGGTTTAAAAACAAAAAAATCCTGATTTCTCCTTCTTCCTCGTTTTTACACTTCTCCTTCTTATACAAACCATAGTTTCAATTTCCCTATCTCTCCTTCGTTCTCCCATATCAGGTAAGATCAACCTCCTTTATTCTTTCCCTGCGCTCCTCATCCTCCTCCTTAGGTAACCCTATTTCCTTCTTTCCCTACTGAGGCCAACTTTGCGAGTCGAGATTCGTGTGGCCAAGCTCCCGTGGATATAGAGGACGAGGATAAGGATGAACTGAACAAAACTTATGCCTTGACCATCCTAAGTGACGTTCGAGAGACAAATATAATACTTTGGAGACACCTCTACGATATAAATTCCTCAATTAGGATGAGAATCCCCTCAGAGGATGAGAGATCTTTCAAAACCCGAGTAGAGGGTGAGGTTGCAATTTATGAACAAATGTTCAATGTCGATTTTCGCCTGCTGATTCATCCAAATATCAGAGACATCCTCACAAGGATTGACATATCTCCCGTATAATTAGCCCCCTATGCATAGAGGATACTACTTGGGGAAATTCAACTTTGGAAGTTAGCCTATAAAACCGACCTTCTGATTGACATTATTAGGGCTTTCTACACCGTTTCTACCCAAATGTCTATGCCGTGATACTTCCATTTTGTGTCTTGGAATTTTGATAAGAAATTTCTCCAGATCAACCAGACCTCCAACTATGATTGGAAGTCTCGGTATTTTTTATATCCGATGAATGGTAGTTTGACAACAATGTCCCTCCTAGCATCAATGAGCCAAGAGTTCCCCAGAAGTGGGGCAAGGTGTCTATGGCAGCCAAGCTTGATCCTGGCCTAAGTTTAGATGCTTAAGAGAATATTACCTTTTTATGCACCCCGGTAAAGACGAGGGGCTCTTTGTCTTTGAGTATCGAATGGATGTTGATAATTTGGCTGAGGACTGAATTGGGTGTTAGCCCCCTAACTGAATTATGTAAGTTTTTTTTCTAAAATTTCTTTAACTTTAATATCATCCTTTCCTGATTTGATTTAGTCGATACTTAATTCTTGTTTCATTTATAAACCATCTAGAAGGCATAAGCAACAAGGCATGGAAAATGGTATCCCCAATCACAGGCAACCTCCTCTCTCATTTGGCTGGGAAGAATTCTTCTCTGACATAGGTACAAAAGAAAATAGCCACGAGTGGTCCCTTTACAGCCAAGGGAGTAAAGAAAAGGAAGGACATTCCTGAGGGCACTGGTGTCAACCCTACTCTAGCACCAAAAAAGAGAAAGCACACCTCGCCGAGGATGACCAAGGACACCTCCATCCCCATCTCGGATGACACTATGGTAACTGCCCGTGTAGCCCAGCTTAGTATGACGGTCAACTATTTGCTCGATAGTTAAAAGAGATCCTAAGAGGACATTACATCGATTGTCCCTGAGTACAACAATCCATATTTTGATTCCCAAGACCCTTCTCGGGTTCATTAGCTTTACTCTTCATAGGATAACTCATGTAATAATTATTGGCATTCAATAATTTGAATTGAAATGTTGTATCATCTTGTACTAATTTATAATGTTTTTATCTTGCAGTCTATGATTACACTGTAAAACATTCATCTATGGGTGAAGGAGACCACTCAAAAGATTAAGGAGGCCAAGTCTACCATCATCGAGAATAGTGACCTGAAGAAGAAGCTTTAAACTATCAAGGCGACTCATTAGAGTCAGATCGCCGAGTTGGGTAAGCACAAAGAGATGTTGAAAACTCATAGGTTATACCATAAAGCTAATATGGATTATGTCAATGAGAAGATAAAGTAATTAGTCGAAGGTAAAGATGCTAAGATAAAGGCTGCAGTGGAGAAGGAAATATCGGCGTTAGGAGTATGAGGAATTCTCTAACTACGCCCTTCAGTACCTAAAGAAGGGCCCCAAAACTGCTTGTTGTCAATTACTGAACATGCATCCTAACTTAGCACCGACTGAACCTCTACATGGTAATATTATGAAGTTGTTCGACTTAAGGGACCCTGAGTGCATTGCTTCTTTAAACCAAGTTCAGGCCAAGGCTCATACTGTTGCCACCAAGACTATGGTGGAACCTAAGGAGGTGGCCTAGGTAACTAAGGGAGGCGTTAATAAGCAGTATGGGAACACTGTTAACCCTCCTGTTACTTATGATATGCTTACCGACACCGAGAATGCCAATGCTGAGAATTAGCTTTTGTCTCTCTGATGGGTGATCGCTTGTGGTCTTTATGCCCTTTTTCTTACATAACCTTATCCTTTAAACAATCTCGTCTTCAAACATTATTTTCCAATGTATTATTTTTGTTGTGAAGAACTTTAACATCGTCTTGACTGAATTGAATGAACGAAAGATGATTGTTGATTCTTCCTTGTACCAACGGTTGTGCTAAATTTTATCACAAAATTATTGATGTTTAGGTACGATATTCAAGTTATTCCTTGGATCTATTTATCACCATTTAACATAATGATGTTACATACAACCACTTATAACACCCCGTATTTTTACGCATAATTATTTTTATGGAAAATGGGGATTAATTAAATTAAAGGGAGAAAATTTAAATTGTAATTAATTCGATTTGTATGATAATAATCACTAGCGTGATGAGAGTTAGTAATTATTGAAATAATATTATGGGCGGGGATAAGATACATGGCAGTTAAGTTATAAATATTTGGGACGTGTATGAGTCGCGTCACTATTATGTAGTTGAGGGTTTAAAAAGATAAATTATTTTTGGTAAAACTCGAACGACTATTTTGAGTGCGTTAGAGTGTCCGGAAGGGTCGAAATAGTCGAAAACTCTACTCGGGTATTTTATTTGGAGTCCGGGGCATTTTAACCCAAAATGAACACCCCAGAGGGGTATTTTGGTCTTTTGGAATTTTTAGGTAATTAAATGGACGAAAATTGGGTTTAATTAAAAAAAGTTAGGGTTAGTGTCCTGTCAGTTCAACTTATGTAAGATAGAGAGGCAAAGAGAGAGAGAATAAAGGAATAAGAAGAAGACTCCATTAGAGCCTTAAGCCAAGAATTCAAGCTTTCACACCAAAAAGTACACCAATGTGTAGATCGGGTCAAGAGGATCGTTCCCATACCATTTTCAACTGCTAATCAGAAGTTCCTTTTTAAGGCAAGTGATTATCTTTCTCTTTCTCTTAGCAATTATTTATAACACCCCGACTAATTAAATACCGGGTAGCTACTCCTTTATTAAAATTAATACAAAATGCCAAGTTGGTTCAGTTAATAGCATCACTGTCGAAAATATTTTAATGATTACTAACCACCTAGTATTTAAAAAGCGAGTTGCCAATTTTAAATTAAATCTGATTAACATGAAATAAGTGAAGAATAAAAGAGTAACATAACCATACACAATAAAGTCCCAATAGTGTAATCAACAAGTAAAAAAGAGTCTGGAGAAAATACTCCTCACAACAATCCCACAACTGAAATAATAAAACAAGTCTGAATCCTGAATTAATTACAATCCATAATCTGAGTAACTGAAATATAAAATGTCTCTAAAAGAAATGGGAGACATGCCCTACAATGATGAAACTAAATATGGAGTCAAGACTAGAAAAGGAGGCATCTGCTATCAAGGTCCTGTAACTTCCACAACAACTACAGCTCATCACCTGAATGAAAATACTATACATGGTGTCCTTGTGGCTGGGCACCTAAAAGGTTTTTACAAAAAAATAGATTTGAAAGCAAACGGGTCAGAGCCCGAAAGTGGAGAGTATTTTAAAAACAGCAAGTGATTTAAATTACAATTGAACATCACATATTATAAACACGTTAATTGCGTACTCTCACATGAGTTACTTGCCTCTCCACTACTGTGCACGTCTAACGTATGCCTTTAACCCATCCTAGTTATGCCACTATCTAACTAGTTTATACCACTCCTGACTTCGCATTCAAACATAGAGTATCTACACATAACCCCCAATTAAGCCATATTTATAACCCATGTTCACATTCGTTAATTTACTTATCTCAAGTGTTAGTTAAATTCTCATTTTTAACCCATTCCAATATCTTAGTCAATAACATCTACTAAGCAACAATGAACCCATCACAAATACATAAGTACATCACTGTCAGTACATAAATATACAATACAAGCACCCCGAGACTAAGCTGCGGTGCACATATACTCTGCTATCCATCCCGGTACATCACGTACATAAGGATCACGCATTCCGAATCTCTCAGGAATCGTCCTCAGATAATACAATCACAATCATTGGAGGCAAACACAGTCACATCACATGGGTCACGCACATACCTACGCTCCCACGATCAACAATCTAATTAACTTCCCAATAAGTCCTTCTCTGACCTATGTTCTCGAGGTACCAATCTATATCCCCCCGTAGGCACACAAAGATTAGATGGCCCTAAGCGAACGCAAACCTCCCGTGATAGCAAGTATGGTAGGTATGTTATACACATAAGAAATCCATACACTAGGCATTCACACAACCTAAGTAATCATATGTCAATATAGATGTTCGTACATATCATCTAATTAATCTCGTACGTGGCAAATTTACTCCGAGTATTACATATAATATATATTCCGTTTGATAACTCTCTCGTCGTATCAATTTGGGTACTTAAACCTAACTCAAAAGGTTACTAGATTTCTTATTAATTTCAAATGTTATCTCAGTACTTAAAGTCCCTCCGTTACTGCCCTTATCTTACATCATCCTCAATTCTCAATGTAGTTCCAATTCGAACGTTTTCTAACCGTACCTCACTCGGTAGACCCTCGTAGGTAATATCAATCAATCCCATAAGTTATAGTGTTCTCCGATTACAACTAAGGCCCTACTGACTTTAATTAAGTCCCACACTATCATATTAATATTCCTAATAACCAACATCGGCTTTGGAATAGTCATTAAACCTTAAAAAGAAACAATTGTCAAAATACAGCAGGGGTCGATCGATCGATAAAAAGGGGTCGATCGATCGAACCTTCGATCGATCGACATTCTTGAGTCGATCGATCGATCAAGCAGGCATCAGCCCAGAAATCCTTAACAGTTACAGGTTTGCATTTTTTTACTCTTCTTAATCATCATTCTAACGTCCAAAACTCTCAAATGAATACACAAATCATCCTACTAACATGTTTACTTCTTTCCTTACGTTTTAGATTCATCAAATCAACATATAACATCACTTTCATGGATCAAATTACCTAAAAATCATATAAAACCTAGTTTTTCCTATTTCTTCAAGAACATCCCATAATTCCTTCAAATTTCGAAATTCTCTACTCATTAATCATCAATTCGTAGTTGTTATCATCACAAATATAAACCTACATGAAAGTCCTACCCAAATTATGATTTAAACCATTCAAATCCGTTTAATTTTCATTATTTATGAGAAATCTCCAATTCTATAGAAACATGTAAAATATATGCTTTGAATCTTTGCAAGATAAACCACTTGCCTGTAAATTTGATGTTCTGATCCGTTGTTGTTGTTTAAGGGATGGTCCTCTCTCCATTCAGGTCACAATTCCGTCCAAATTGGTGGTGGTGGGTGGTGGTGGTTTTGGTTTGGGGACTCTTTGTAACCTCTCCTCTAACTCACGTAACTCCCCTCTATGTTTTTGGCTGATCATGGCCCTAATGGCCTAACCAAAAATAAATAAATCAACACTAAAAATCGTGGGTCTAGATTCCTTAATTTTTAAAATTACCAAAATACCCTTCCGGGTTGCCGGTTTGGCCTAAAAATGCCCCGGGACCCAAATTAAACTCCCGGCTAGTGTTTTCTGACTATCTCGACCCTTCCGGACACGTTGGTGCACTCAAAATGACCATAAAGTTGATAAAAATAAAATTCACTTTTTAATTTAAATAATTACCCTCCTGACGCGACTGTCACGCGCGTCCTAACAAAATTTCCCAAATTGTCGTATTTCAGTCTCGCGACAATTTTAATATTTTCAATATTCATATACTTCCATATATCCACATTATAATCACCAACTCACATCTCGTTAGTATTTTATCCGGATTAATTCTCAATTAATTCACATTTAATTTAATTAATCCCATAAATAAATATCCATAAAAGTACGGGATATTACATACTTCCCCCCTAATAACAGAATTTTGTCCAGAAATTTGGATAAGTAAGGCACACCTGGAAAAATTTGCTATCCTCCAGTATTTAAAACAATTATAAAAAAAAGCCAAAATCACTAAAACCCTCGCTTCACAATAAGCTTGTTTAACATACTTGATACCTTATCAGAATAATCTTCGATAAATGCACCTCACGTTGTGCTCTTATTAAACAACCTTCAAATAAATATAGCCTATACATCATTAGCCACATTATTTTTATTAGTATTGTGAGTCCGCACCTCACTACTAACTCCCGCGTTTATCAAAACTCCAAACTCCCATCCTGGGATGAATCAATAACACATCTGACTACGCTTGTCCATTTCTTAAAATATCCCGACGTTGTGACTTTCACACAAGGGAAAACCACCTCAACATGTTGGTGTCACACAAACCTTTGTAACCTTGTCCACCATAAATAGATACGGGTGCTTTTCCCCCAACTCTACCATTAGGTAATATCTCCTCCTCATGACTTCTATATACCTCACTAGTTATACCCGATTTTGAAATTGAAAATATCGTAATGAATCCAAAATTTCTTTCACACAATCCATCAGTCGTTAGTCACCTTGCGCCTGCACCTCGGGTTATAGGTGATACAACCCTCAGTTTGAATCGTTATTTCCCACTACTTATTGTCACCCCACCTAAATGTGGATTTCGGGGATTTCATCCCAATTCTAAATAATACTACGTCGAACCACGTACCGGCGTGTTCACTATCTAATAGTGTAAATCATTCAAGTATATAACAATTTGTCTCCTTCTGAACAACATGACTCACGTATTTGAAGGAATTTGTTACCCTTCAAGGAATTTACTAACTTGACTCTTCCATCCCTTGTATCATCGGTTGGATACAAATTAATTGGTTAATCATCTAACACCCAACCGTTCTACTACTTACTACACCCCTCTAAATGTTGACTTTCTTGTAAATATTCTTCCCGTTAAGTGATACTTAACGATCCTCTGCTTCTCTTGGCGTATGCCAAAGTTTCGACCCTTACACTTTCTCACCTCTTTGTGAAAATCCGGACTCCTTATACCTTATTAACATTCTCACTCTATACTCTTGAGTCACCCTCAACATTCGATTGATCGGATCTCTACTCCAAATTGCTCATAATAATTTATTCGCCTTCTCAAGAGATATCCTTTTATTAAATGGCTTTCTACTGCTTTTTCTCCAAATTTGAACGTGCTACACTGACTACACATGATATTCACTTACACCTTTTCTTATGACGTTTAATCTCATAAGTAATAATCTCACCCGTCTATGTTCCCTCTTCTTTTGATTTACACTTTAGCAAATCAAGAAGTCTACACCCCTTATAACCCAACCATACGTTTTTTTTACATTATATACGCTTCATACAAATCCCAAACTCTTTATTATCACTGTAAATACAACGGTGCTATACCACCACTTGGGCATTCTCAATCGCCTCTGAATTAGAAATCCTAAATCCTCCTTATCCTCAATGCGTCCTTCAACACGCCGTGACGAAACCAACATTATTAGTACTTATATCGTAATTTACTAACAACTGGCTCTAATGGCCGTACATCATAATTTACTCCTTGTAACTTCCCGTTATAACTACGTATTCCCATAACGATAGAGGTATCCAAATCATGAACGAAGGGCCACACATTTCCTTACTACTAACCTTACGCTAAGTTTCATGCGTGGGGTGTCTCGCAAAGCGAAATCCAAACAAGGAACCCCCCCGATACACTACTACCTAACATTGTTGGTCATCGGAATCCATTAAGCCCTGTCCATAATATGTACCCCTATACTCTCGTCTTTTAACAACAAAGTTTCATCTCAGTTCGCAATTATACTTAAACAAAGAACTCCTTCTGAAAGACACTTTTCTCTTTACAGTGATGGAAATCACATTTCATATATAACATGCGAGATATTTGGGACCCTCAAATTCCCATCCCCAGACACACAACTATCAGTATAAACTTCCAAATCTCTAACGGGGAATAAAACAATGCACTCTTTTTGTTACGACCTCTCTATCGTTAATTATAAAAACCAAATAACTCTTTGTTGACTAGTAAATCAATTACATACAACTAATACAATGAAATCCCTACGCATACTGGGATTAAATATCAGAGACCATTATACCCAATTGAAATCATAACCTGTATATATATTTATATATATATACGCACGAAAGTACAATTGCAGGCCCGACTCTCTCACAGTTGGGGCCTCGCCAAAATAAAACATGCTACCCCAAGGTAGTAACTTCGATAAACTTGTTATATCATCACACTATCGGTATAATCATATATATAAAACAATAATTAAGATCATATCATACTCGTATAACACAGCACTAAAACGAGTAATTTCGATAAAGCATAAACCGCTATTAATATACCCATTCATCCTCCACGGATGACAATAAAAGTAACCCCCACACTATCAGGGAAAATGTTCTTATATATAATAAACTTACTGATATACTCAGTAAACTCGACTCTCAAGTGAAAATACAATTGTAACAATTGTAGTAACTTATTCATGCCACAAATAACATGCATCCTCATCTGAGGATATAACTCCTACTCCTATCCTAATAATCGTTCCGGCTGCTCAAATGGTTCTTGGACTTACCACACATGTCTGTCCCAAACCGGATATTTCAATAACTGTTGCCCTCGCCAGGCACAATACATTGATCCCTACTCTTGTATCGGGAAAAATTTTATAACGCACGGGTTTCACTCCCCACAGAAATACCTCTACACATACTCCACTTATCTTTTGTCTCACAAATCATGTTAAGGTGGTCCATCTCTCGGTTGTGGTAGTCTCAACTCAGACGACTACCTCCGTTGTTTCCTTAGCTTGATGTACCTAAGGAACACACTACTAGTTTTCCACCTCTCTTACTGAAATTACCATCGCTCGGTAGTAATTACGCTATCGAATTATTTTAACAGTTTATCCATTGGGTCTTCCTCCTTGTGGTGTTTCTCCAACACCATTTTCCCAGTTTTATTCTATAAAAATTCTTCGATTTTTGTATCTCCCTACCCAAGGGAACATTTACCTCCAAATTTACACCACGCGATATAATTACTATCTGTATTTATCATCCAAGTAGAATTCCCCATAAGAGCTAACAATTTTTTTCTTGTATGTATATTCTCCCTTTAACATCCTCTTCTCCATACCACCTTCTCCACCCGGTGTAAGGTTCGCTACAACATTAAATTTCTCCTCACAAGTTGACCCCTGTTTGGCCCTCTTATGTGAGTTTAGAATAACATTCGCCTTACAACCTGAACATCTGATGAAGGAACTTATGGTGAAACCATACGTGTACACCCTCTCGACATCACATTCCACTTTTAAGTGGGTTGCTTGTTTCTCACCATTGAATCTCCGCTCTTACGACTCAAGGAAAAATTTCTCCTAAATTTTCACTCTCGATTGGCCATACTCCGACATATGTCCAAGCCTTTGGATACATTGCGTTCGTTTGGCTAGCACATGACGTCTTCTCCTTTCGAGTATTGCTACTGCTGGTTCTCTTCAATGTTACACCTAACTCTATCTCTCCCATTCCAACCTTGTTGGATGTGTCTAATTTGAACCCATTCCTACTATAGCTGTACGCGGAAGTCTCAAGTCGCGCCTTAGCCTTCTATATCATCCAGGACTTCCGTGCCATAATATCGGTGACTTCAACTACGGTCATCCTTCTTTAAATAAATAAATTAACCTCAATATATATTTACCTCCTGTTGTTCACCCAACTGTCTTCGCCTGACGTACTACATTGTTCGGCACACGAATACACCCGATCGTAATACGATTTGCTATCATATACATCATAGCAGGAGAACGAAATTTAATTAAAGGAATCAACAATCCTAAACATAGGGCTCTATATCAAAGAAAGCTCAGCGGAACATAATAAGCCGTACAGATCCTAAAGGACACTAGAACCTGGCTCTGATACCACCTGTAACACCCCAACTAATTAAATACCGAGTATCTACTCCTTTATTAAAATTAATACAAAATGCCAAGTTGGTTCAGTTAATAGCATCACTGTCGAAAACATTTTAATGATTACTAACCACCTAGTATTTAAAAAGCGAGTTGCTAATTTTAAATTAAATCTGATTAACATGAAATAAGTGAAGAATAAAAGAGTAACATAACCATACACAATAAATTACCAATAGTGTAATCAACAAGTAATAAAGAGTCTGGAGGAAATACTCCTCACAACAATCCCACAACTGAAATAATAAAACAAGTCTGAATCCTGAATTAATTACAATCCATAATCTGAATAACTGAAATATAAAATGTCTCTAAAAGAAATGGCCGACATGCCCTACAATAATGAAACTGAAGATGGAGTCAAGACTAGAAAAGGAGGCGTCTGCTATCAAGGCCCTGTAACTTCCACAACAGCTACAGCTCGTCACCTGAATGGAAATACTATGCATGGTGTCCTTGTGGCTGGGCACTTAAAAGGTTTTTACAAAAAAACCTAGATTTGAAAGCAAACGGGTCAGAGCCCGAAAGTGGAGAGTATTTTAAAAACAACAAGTGAGTTAAATTACAATTGAACATCACATATTATAAACACGTTAATTATGTACTCTCACATGAGTTACTTGCCTCTCCACTACTGTGCACGTCTAACGTATGTCGTTAACCCATCCTAGTTATGCCACTATCTAACTAGTTTATACCACTCCTGCCTTCGCATTCAAACATAGAGTATCTACACATAACCCCCAATTAAGCCATATTTATAACCCATGTTCACATTCGTTAATTTACTTATCTCAAGTGTTAGTTAAATTCTCATTTTTAACCCATTCCAATATCTTAGTCAATCACATCTACTAAGCAACAATGAACCCATCACAAATACATAAGTACATCACTGTCAGTACATAAATATACAATACAAGCACCCCGAGACTAAGCTGCGGTGCACACATACTCTGCTATCCATCCCGGCACATCACGTACATAAGGATCACGCATTCCGAATCTATCAGGAATCGTCCTCAGATAACACAATCACAATCATTGGAGGCGAACACAGTCACATCACATGGGTCACGTACATACCTACGCTCCCACGATCAACAATCTTATTAACTTCCCAATAAGTCCTTCTCTGACCTATGTTCTCGAGGTACCAATCTATATCCCCCCGTAGGCACACAAAGATTAGATGGACCTAAGCGAACGCAAACTTCCCGTGATAGCAAGTATGGTAGGTATGTTATACACATAAGAAATCCATACACTAGGCATTCACACAACCTCAGTAATCATATGTCAATATAGATGTTCGCACATATCATCTAATTAATCTCGTACGTGGAAAATTTTCTCCGAGTATTACATATAATATATATTCCGTTTGATAACTCTCTCGTTGTATCAATTTGGGTACTTAAACCTAACTCAAAAGGTTACTAGATTTCTTATTAATTTCAAATGTTATCTCAGTACTTAAAGTCCCTCCGTTACTGCCCTTATCTTACATCATCCTCAATTCTCAATGTAGTTCCAATTCGAACGTTTTCTAACCGTACCTCACTCGGTAGACCCTCATACGTAATATCAATCAATCCCGTAAGTTATAGCGTTCTCCGATTACAACTAAGGCCCTACTGACTTTAATTAAGTCCCACACTATCATATTAATCTTCCTAATAACCAACACCGGCTTTGGAATAATCATTAAACCTTAAAGAGAAACAATTGTCAAAATACAGCAGGGGTCGATCGATCGATAAAAAGGGGTCGATCGATCGAACCTTCGATCGATCGACATTCTTGAGTCGATCGATCGATCAAGCAGGCATCAGCCTAGAAATCCTTAACAGTTACGGGTTTGCATTTTTTTACTCTTCTTAATCATCATTCTAACGTCCAAAACTCTCAAATGAATACACAAATCATCCTGCTAACATGTTTACTTCTTACCCCACGTTTTAGATTCATCAAATCAACATATAACATCACTTTCATGGATCAAATTACCTAAAAATCATATAAAACCTAGTTTTTCCTATTTCTTCAAGAACATACCATAATTCCTTCAAATTTCGAAATTCTTTACTCATTAATCATCAATTCGTAGTGGCTATCATCACAAATATAAACCTACATGAAAGTCCTACCCAAATTATATTTTAAACCATTCAAATCCATTTAATTTTCATTATTTATGAGAAATCTCCAATTCTATAGAAACATGTAAAATATATGCTTTGAATCTTTGCAAGATAAACCACTTGCCTGTAAATTTGATGTTCTGGTCCGTTGTTGTTGTTTAAGGGCTGGTCCTCTCTCCATTCCGGTCACAATTCCGTCCAAATTGGTGGTGGGTGGTGGTGGTTTTGGTTTGGGGACTCTTTGTAACCTCTCCTCTAACTCACGTAACTCCCCTCTATGTTTTTGGCTGATCATGGCCCTAATGGCCTAACCAAAAATAAATAAATCAACACTAAAAATCGTGGGTCTTGATTCCTTAATTTTTAAAATTACCAAAATATCCTTCCGGGTTGCCGGTTTGGCCTAAAAATGCCCCGGGACCGAAACTAAACTTCCGGCTAGTGTTGTCTGACTATATCGACCCTTCCGGACACGTTGGCGCACTCAAAATGACCATACAGTTGATAAAAATAAAATTCACTTTTTAATTTAAATAATTACCCTCCTGACGCGACTGTCACGCGCGTCCCAACAAAATTTCCCAAATTGCCGTATTTCAGTCTCGCGACAATTTTAATATTTTCAATATTCATAAACTGCCATATATCCACATTATAATCACCAACTCACATCTCGTTAGTATTTTATCCGGATTAATTCTCAATTAATTCACATTTAATTTAATTAATCCCATAAATAAATATCCATAAAAGTACGGGGTATTACATTATTATTATTCCTGTTAACATATGTTAAGGTTTTAGAACTATTAATACCAAAATTTGGTTTACCTATGTTGAGATTGTGTAGGAATCTTAGAAATTTGATAGGGGTTTGCATGTAGAGGATTTTCCCCTTTATAGAAGTGTGAAATCAGGAGAATTAGATGCTAATCACGAGATAAAAATGGAACTTTTTTGGATTTATAATTCTGGGTTATGTTAATATGATTCAAGGGAAAATTTAGGAGTTTGTTGAATTTATTTGATGATTAGAAGGATTTGACCCCCTAAACTATGTTAAGAAATGTTCTAGATTGACTTAGAGTAGTTTACTAACCTTGTACTTGAGTTGGAATGGGTTTAGGTTGAGACTGAAGAGGAGAAAATCTGGAAAAACGAACTTTGAAGATGAATTGGGCAACTGCGGAATTTTCATTAGAAGTCCAGCCCAGGTTGTTCGAACGACCTCGTTCGAACGAGACTTCTAACGAGTTTTCATTGGTCCTTCTAACAAGCTTGGTAGTTCGTTCGAAGTGACCTTCGTTCGAACGACCCTCGTTAGAATGAGATTCCTATGGTCTTCTAACGAGATTCCAGAATGACTCTTAAGGCCCAATTTTGTTTCGAACTTCCCATAGGCTTATTTATGTGAGTGTTAGATCTGTTTGAATGTCGAGTCACTTAAACTTATAATTATTAGTGAGCGTAAAATATGTCGACCCTCGGGAGGTATTAAATTCATAAAGTTTGAGATATATGAAAATACAAGGGATAAAATATACGAATAAGGTACGGGGTGTAATAGGGGATATTATGCGTACTGCGAATACTAGGCGGTGGGAAAGCCAATGAATTTGTATAAGTTGTGTGTATGATTATTGTTTAAAATATTATGTGTATGACATACCTATCTACTGGATATCGAACGGAGGTTAACGCGTTGTAGACGACCGGATCTAGTGTGCCTTCGGAGGATTTAGAGTCGTACCACTAGAGCATGGAACCTAAGTACGGGCTATTCATGAAAATGATAGTGATGACGGTCATATGGGTGCGTAGGTATGTGCGTAGCCCATCGACTTGGGACTATGTTCTCCTCCAATAGGTGTTTATGTTTTATTGGTTCTCGAGAGATTGAACCTGCTATCCTCTATGCGTGAGCGTTGCAATGGGACTAGATAGATGAGTATGCGCGGCACTAAGGGTTTCTCAACCAGGGGTGCAATATTGCTATATTTATATATAAATTAATATGTATAATTAAAGAGATTTATGCATGTATACAGAAATCCTACTTGGAGTCTTATATTGATGACTCTATTTTTAAATGTGTACTTATGGTATTAACAGCTGGGCAGTTAGAAGAATATGAGAATAAACTGAAGTAATTCTAAACCTATATTAAATTCTTAAGAATGTCGGCTTTGGATAATTTAGGGTGTCTTCCCAACATAATAGTATGTATTCAGTATCCAGTCAGGGTATCATGACTAGATTGGGTAATTAAACTCATTAGACGTGCACACTAGATTAATGGGTGAGTATCTCAAGTGAGTACGCTAAGTTAACTTGGATAACAATTGTGATAATTGATTCAATTTAAGCACTTGCTATATTAAACTGTTTTTAACTCGGGCTCTGACCCGTTTTTTTGTATATCTTTCTATTGTTCCATTATCTTTAGGTAACCAACCACAGAGACACCAACCTTAGGAGACACTATTCAATTGTCGTGTTGTAGCTGTTGTGGAAGCTGCAGGCTAATTGCTAGTAGACGACTCAGCTTATTCTTCTTTTCCAGTTATCTACTCTGTTGGACATGTCGTCCCTACTTCAGTTTACTTCCTGAGATTTAGTTGTTTTAAATTTTCTTTTAAATTTGATTTACTTTTAATTGGATTTATTATATGGGATTGTATCTGGACGTGTTTACTCCAACCATTATTTTACTTCAGTTAGACTTTATTTATGTTACTGTGATGTATGAAATTTGTTGTTATTCTTTTTTATATTGGTTAGTAACAAGATAAAATTTGGACATCACGCTTTTTAAATATTTTGTTGTTTTCATGTCCTTTGCAAGTAGTTGATGCCATTAATTTGATTTGCTATTCGATTATGATTTTTAATATATGTGATGGACCTAAATTAATTCAAACATGAATCACTATTGAAAAAATTGGCAATGTCGTCCAAGTATCTCATAGGAAACTATGAAGCACGGACACGGATACGGGTGTCATGTCCGATGCGACACGAACACGTTGGCACATCAAACTTATAAAATAACGACACGACATTGCAAAGACATGACGATATATATATATATATATATATATATATATATATATATATATATATATATATATATATATATATATATATATACACACACACGCACACACACACACATACATACTTTCATTTACTTTGCATTTCAAAAACAAAAAATAGTTGTGAAAATAATTTATTAAAATTAAATTGGTTCAATATTTCATAATGACAGTTAAATCGTAAGTCAAAGATATGCTTTTAAATTAAGCGAGACAATAACTTCATTCTTTTAATTTTTCTTATTATTATTCATACATCCTTAAGATTTAATTTTACAAGATGACACTAGAATTTCTTAGTGTTCTTTAAATTTGACACCCCGTCGTGTCCACAAAATGTTTAGGCCATATTCGTGAAATGTCGAACTTTTTTTTAAATTCCAAGCAAGTCTGAAAAAACCGGATAGGTTCGGTGTGTGATAATTGATTAAAATTAAATTAAATTCGCAAGATTCCAAGTAACCCTTATTTAATTCGAGTCTATTTAGAAACAGCCCATAAACAAACAACTACGTGTGTGTGTGTGTGTCAAACCATAAATAAAGCATGCGACACAAAGTTAAGGAAAAATCCCCACAGGGCAAAACCTTTTATTTCACTATAATAAGTAAATCGCAACTTACACAGATTACAATGAAATACAATGACACACGAATACCCGCAGGCGTCGGTCGGTGTCGTCAGCAATGAATCCACACGCAGCGAACCCACATGAACCTCAGTCCAATCAACAAAGGAAGAACCGCAGCACTCCTCAATGACACGCAGCCATAAAACTTTGTAGAGACTCCCTCAGCAATGACACGCAGCCCTCGGTTGCAAAGATCTCTCCACAAAGGTTTGAACAAACACAAGGTTGTGTTCTTAGGTTACCAAAAAGATTCACAAAGGTTTGGCAATTGTGTGAATCAAAACATGAGTCTTGGGACTCAAAAATATGAAGACTAGAGGTATTTGGACTCTCAAAAACGTCTTCTAAAGTATTGCAAAACAACTCCCCCGAAGTTGGTATTTATAGGAAAAAAT
Organism: Sambucus nigra; assembly: GCA_949130495.1. Lineage (NCBI taxonomy): Eukaryota > Viridiplantae > Streptophyta > Magnoliopsida > Dipsacales > Adoxaceae > Sambucus > Sambucus nigra. Next base: position 193,096,017 of record OX422216.1, read on the forward strand.
ATGCAGAGTCCCATGTTCTTAAAACTCTAAAATTCTATCCAACGTATGAAAAAAACAGCATTCTTTAAGGAATTTTCTCCATCTTCAAAAGGTCATAACTCCTTAACCGTAGCTCGAATTGAGGTACCGTTTTTTCCAGTATCTTTGTTGCGGCGATCTCTTCAACTTTCCAGTTGACCAGACCTCCGAAATATGGATGTGAAATTACTAAAATGCCCTTGAACACTCCTATCGTGCCTTTTTTCACTGTTTTGACTTCCCTTGCGTACCACTTGCATTAAGTCCCTAAAATCGTGGAACGTGAAGTCGTTGAGGCAGATGTGGGACACATTAATGGATATGTTGAATGCTTGATTCCCATAATTCGGATTGAGGCCGTCGAGTGACATCTTGAGGTGACGTGCCAAATGTAGCGGCGTACGACATACACAAATGTAACATGTTGAACATGAGAAAAATGTCCTTACAAATCTCCCCCTATGTCTATGCCGGTACATACATAAAAAATTCGAATTATCAAATATGAAATTGCCTATACAAATCTACCCTCCCATGAACCCAAAACTGGAAAAGGTACAAATGAATAGTCTTCATCGTTTGTTCTTCAAATCTTCAGGAATCTCAAATCTTTTCTCATCAGGGTGTGAAATTCAGAGATCATCAATGTAGTACCTACACACATAAGATAAAGAAAAAAAATACCAAGTGACGTATCGAGTTTGAAATGAGATAAACATAGATACCAATATATGATAAGCATAAGTCAAATCTCAAAACTCCCCCAAAATAAGATAATTCTTTCTCCCCCTTTTTATGATGTCCCCAAATAGACAAATAAGAAGAATGAATCAAACAAGCAAAATCGGGGTGTCACGGTATACAAATCAAGGCATCAATCAATATGGTAAATGTGCTGTAGCAAGGAGATGCTCAAAAAAAAAACTTTCACAAACTATTTTTTGATTTTTAATTTTTCATACAAAAAATAGATACCATTTTGAAAAAAAAAATGTAAAACATGATACAAAAATCACACCATGGATTTAAACTCAAACAACCAAGTCATGGAAATGGAATGAATGGGTGTGAACACATTCGATAGGTAAATCAACTCAATCAATCATATGTGCACGATGCATATGTGTACCCCTAACGAATGAGCATCAAAAGTATCCTTACGTGAAAAAATTTGTTGAATTTAAATGACATCGTCTTATGCAAATCAACAAATCAAAGTCAAAGTGATTTCCACACCAATAACGTCCAAAACTATAAAGCGCATTTTCAAGCATTTCAAGGACGTGCAAACCCGTTTTAAATTCTCCAACCAAACTCCCTCATATATATATATTCTTTTAGAGGTAATCTAAATTCTCAAACTTTGGAGAATTGGTGCAAAAACCTAAATGGCCCATAATTGGCATGAATTTTTTTTTTATTGCCTTTAAATTTTTTTCGGGCTCTTTTAACCTCTTTGGACCTCGGATAATAAAATTCCTCAATTTTTTAGGTCCTTTTTAATGGTGGCTTTTGCGCAAAGGATAGATGATTACCTTTCGCAGCCCCTCCCCGTTATCAAACAAATCACACAAACTCACAAAACGTTTTTATATGCACAATTTCCTTATAAAAATTATCGCGCTTGGTTAGTTTTAAAGACAGGATTGGAGTGAAAACACCCAACCAACATGTGATAAGACAAGCACAATAATCAAACAAATCCGTCCATGTGTGCAATAAAGGAAATATGAGTCAAACATGTAGGAAGTAACACTTAATTACATCTTAATGACTCCAAACATTATAAAGCACATGGATGAATTGACCTATTGTCTCAAAACACTATCAAATAGTCACATGAAAAAATGGAATGATATTGTGACTCGGTCATCCAAAGTGTTCATCCATAAACGGTGCAACAAAAAAAAATCTTTTTGTATTTTTCAAAATTTTTCAAAAAAAATATATACAAAAAGTACATGTCACAACGCTAGCAAAAATATATCAAAAAGCATAACTAGCGTATGACAAACATGCAAACACAATCATCTATATGATATGTCAAGAGAAGAATCATGTGCAAGAGAACGGGAATCAACTTGTCTAAAATCTAGTTCCTCCAAAAGTGATTTCCTAACCCAAATGGATGAAACACGTCGACAAGGGGTTTTGGGAACCAACAAAATACTAGACTTCGAATTCCTAGGACCTCTTCCAAGATCAAAACAAAATCGCCTAAGGTGACCATTCCTACCACAATATGAGCATGTGTAAACAGGTGGGATGACACCGAAAGTGTGATCTTTTCTAGCGTCCTTGGAATTAGTTGACCCTCTAAAACAAATAATGGTTTTGGCTTTAGCATTAGAAGCATGAGAACACGATGAGCCATTACCATCACTATCAAACCTACTTGAGTCTGTCAAATCATTTTTTAATTTCAAAATTTTTTACTCAAGCAAAGAATTAGACTCTTCCAAATTAAGGGATGCCTTTTTAAAGTTTTCAATAATTCCTAAAAGCGTATCTCTCACCCCCTCAATTAAAGTAAACTTTTTCCTAAGAGTCTTTTCACGTGCCACAAACTCATTGACTAAAATATTTTTCCCCTCTTTGGCACAAACACAAACCATCGAATTTTTAAGGTCCTCCAATTCTTTTTCTAAAAATAGGACCCTTTCATCACTCTCCTTCTTGGACAATTTTAAAGAAACAAAGTCATGGTCCAAGGAAACAATTTTTTCACGATAAAAATCTCTTTGATTTTGAACCGTTTGCAAAAGATCCATCGCGGATTTAAAACGGGAATTTTCTTTTTCCAAAACTTTAATTCTTTTACAAAGTTTCAAATTCAAACTTTTTAAATTTTCAGCATGGGCATGAACTTTTTCAAAAATTGGCTCCTCATTAAATGGGCGTTCCATTGAAAAATTACGATTTTTCACAAAACTGATTTTTAAAAAACAAATCAATATCACACGATTTTGAGAAAAATAGGATCACTCGATAATTTAGAGTAACCCGCTCTGATACCAATTTGAAAAAACCGGATAGGTTCGGTGTGTGATAATTGATTAAAATTAAATTAAATTCGCAAGATTCCAAGTAACCCTTATTTAATTCAAGTCTATTTAGAAACAGCCCATAAACAAACAACTACGTGTGTGTGTGTGTGTGTGTGTGTGTGTCAAACCATAAATAAAGCATGCGACACAAAGTTAAGGAAAAATCCCCGCAGGGCAAAAAATTTTATTTCACTATAATAAGTAAATCGCAACTTACACAGATTACAATGAAATATAGTGACACAAGAATACCCGTAGGCGCCGGTCGGTGTCGTCAGCAATGAATCCACACGCAGCGAACCCACATGAACCTCAGTCCAATCAACAAAGGAAGAACCGCAGCACTCCTCAATGACACGCAGCCATAAAACTTTGTAGAGACTCCCTCAGCAATGACACGCAGCCCTCGATTGCAAAGATCTCTCCACAAAGGTTTGAACAAACACAAGGTTGTGTTCTTAGGTTACCAAAAAGATTCACAAAGGTTTGGCAATTGTGTGAATCAAAACATGAGTCTTGGGACTCAAAAATATGAAGACTAGAGGTATTTGGACTCTCAAAAACGTCTTCTAAAGTATTGCAAAACAACTCCTCCGAAGTTGGTATTTATAGGAAAAAATATGCAGAGTCCCATGTTCTTAAAACTCTAAAATTCTATCCAGCGTATGAAAAAAACAGCATTCTTTAAGGAATTTTCTCCATCTTCAAAAGGTCATAACTCCTTAACCGTAGCTCGGATTGAGGTACCGTTTTTTCCAATATCTTCGTTGCGGCGAGCTCTTCAACTTTCCAGTTGACCAGACCTCCGAAATATGGATGTGAAATTACGAAAATGCCCTTGAACACTCCTATCGTGCCTTTTTTCACTGTTTTGACTTCCCTTGCGTACCACTTGCATTAAGTCCCTAAAATCGTGGAACGTGAAGTCGTTGAGGCAGATGTGGGACACATTAATGGAGATGTTGAATGCTTGATTCCCATAATTCGGATTGAGGCCGTCGAGTGACATCTTGAGGTGACGTGCCAAATGTAGTGGCGTACGACATACACAAATGTAACATGTTGAACATGAGAAAAATGTCCTTACAAAGTCTGACAATCCATGCGGAGTGTCGGAGTGTCCGAAGTGTTCGACACTGGTACGTCACCTTCGGAGAAGTGTTTGTACTTCTTAGGTGGGAAATGTCCATTTTCTCATTGGATTTGATTTTTTAAATATACTTGTAAACGTTTGTTTTGGATGAAGACAAACATAAATGAAGTGGCATGGAAAGAGTCAAAAATAACTCCCAAGCTATTAAAGTAACCTAAGAGCAGTATTGTGTCCTCACTGGGATCGTGGTTACTGAAGTTAACTAGTATACGTGCTTATTATATGGTTGAAAATGAGATTTAGGAGTCAAAAACTCAAAATAGGAACTATGTGGCATAAAAAGATACATGAACACCCCAAGAGGAATTAATGTATCCTTTGGGAACAGACGGTTTCGTCATTGGAAATCGTGTTTCAGAAATTATCTCGCTTGTGTATGTTCTTTTACGTGTTTAAAATGGGTTTTTGGAGGCAAAAACTCAAAACATTAATCGAGCTCCTTAAAAGAGGCATAGACACCCCAAGACGGACGAAAGGAACATGTGGGAAGTGTCCATTTCCTAATCTAACTCCAGTTCCCGAGATTAACTAATATATGCTCATTTTGTCGTATAAAATGGACTTTAGGGAGCGAAAACTCAAAACATCAATCAAGTGGCCCTAAGAGAGGCACGAACACTGCAAGAGGTACGGAAGTAATTTGTGGGAAGTGTTTGTGATCTTATCGGACTCTCAGTTTTTAAAATTGACTAGTAGATGATTTTTTTGGGGTTATAAGTCGGTTTTGGGGGGTGAAAAGCGAAAACAATAGCAATGTAGCTCGAAATAGGCACGAATAACCCTAAAGGTATCAAAGTAACTCGAGCGAAGTGATCGTGCCTTCACATAACTCTTGATTTTTTAAAGTGACTAGTGGGAAGGATTTGGGAAAGTCTAGTACTGATCAACACTATGTTCAAGTCTACTTTTGGACATGCTCTCTTCATTATTATGTTGTTAAAACACAAGGAGGTTGGCATAGTCCACCCATATAATGTCGACCGTGCCATTGTTCCCCGCATTGGATCTTTCATCTAATTTGTACATGGTGATTCATTTGAACTAATGCCTAGAGACCATTTCACCACTTTCTTCCCACTCTTCCCGATGTTAAGTTCTGACTTAAGTGTCTTAGGACTAATGATGGTGTCGTCATTTAAAGCAGTGTTACGAGATTAACATAACTAAGACTCATTCCAGGGGTGCCTTACAGAGGAGGATTTTAGAAAGTAACCAGTACAATATGGAAGCAACGTATATTTGGCAAAGCTAGAGCCATTTGATTTTAATGGTGGCCCAATTGTCTGTGACATTAGAATCTGCTCTCCAATCAACAATGGTGGTCAAATATTCCTTTATCATCTCCAAGACTTCAAAGTTGTGAATGGACTCGAGTTCATATTCCTTTGACGAACTAATATCGAATTTTCCATTGTAAATTCATTTGATGAAATAAAAATTATATGATCTATAATAAGGTATGTAAATGTCGTAGATTTATTCAGATTCATATATTTTTCTTCTAATTAATATTAGATGGTTATAAATCTCAGTATGATTAACTATGAGTCACATTAGTGTCGCAAGACGAGCATAAGTTGGTACTCAAGAATATCAACGACAAAATGTCAAAATGAATACACTTTCCGTACATATTGACTATCAAAATTGCTCACACCTAGTATAATGATATATTGCGATTCAACAAAAGATGTGGGATTTACATTGACTTTGCTACATTACCTTTCAAATGTTGCCAAATATTTCTTATAATAACAATGGAAGTACAATAATAACCTTTTGCCCCTATATGATGAAATAGTTCAATTATCAAGAAAGTTCCCAATATGCATGAGGCTTTCTATTTAATATTTGATCTACACGTGTTCTTTTGTTCCATTTCGTTGCAATCTTGTACTAGTCTAAATGCGGTAGTAGTTTCGCACATATTAAATGAATGTGTTTACATTTATCTACCTATTATGCAATTGTTGCTCGCTACAATAATATTCCAATAGTTCCATCCCACCTATGAATCCATCTGGCCCATGTGACCCATAACCATTTATGTCTTTAATATATTGAAATATGTCTTCTATATTAGGAATGATAGTTAACTTGCTCATCCCCTCGGTCAATACTTTAGGAATACCCAAAAATAGAATCATCCCAATTAGTGCCTGCATTAGATGGTCTTAGAAAAAATTCATAAAACATTCTTGTATCTCATTTTGAGATTGTTACCACTAGGAAGTTAATCATTGACAACTGGAAGAGTTTGAGTTTTTAGTGTTCTTAGCTCCTAACCTAGTGACCCTCTTAAAAAGAGGATCATGTGGTTTACGTGATTTATAAAATTGCAATTCATCTTCTATCATTCTAGACAACTCCTTTTTTCTTATCCACTGCATTTTTTCTATGAATAACTAAAAAAATTCTCTTAGTTATTGGATTGGAGGGGGCCAACAGTCCTCTTCACTAGCTTCATTGTACGATGTATCAAGTAAGGCAAAATGATTGTCTTTAGTTTTAAAATTATAGGTATGTCTCCTCTAGGTGATAGAGCAAGATCATCAACCACCCTTTAAGATTGTGGCAGTCACAATCCAGGAGTTATTGAGATATAAAAAAAAGAGATAACCTGAACCAGATGTTGCCATAATGTACTAGAAATTTTTTTACTATGCTGATCCTTAAGCAATTGAACACAATTATTGATTGAGATGATGTACAAATTTTGATTTTTGGTCAATATATTTGCACAACCTCTTAAGCATGTACAATTATCTGCATATAATTATTTCATTGTAAGCATGTAATGAGAAATAACATTTTGGGATTTCATGTAACAAAAATTCCCTCTTACTTAATAATTATGTCATTGCACGATAAAGAAAATTGATATCTTAAAGTTGTCTAATTAAAGATACATGTTATGTTTCATTTATCATGGACACAAACCAACAACCACCTTCCTCATTCCAATTTTATATAATCCATAGATTAAAATAAAAATCTAAATTTGGTTTGGCAACAATCAATGATGTCTTATGCTTCTCAAATCGTACATACATATTATGAGACTAGCGATGTTTCTAAAATTAGTTGTTCCTATGGAATTCTACTTTACTTGGAAAATGTAAGCTTATGCTTAAAGTGTAAGTTATAAGGGATGATCGGAGTGTTGAAGTTCTTGTTTCACCTATGTGTTTTATTAGTTTTAGATTGATGGAAAGAATGTGTTTTATTGGTTTTATATAAGATGTTAACAATTTATTGTAATGATTATTGAGCTTTTTAATGTTATTTGTTTATTCTTAGTGAGTTTCTTTAACATGCTTGTATGTTTGACTAAATGTCAAATGTTAAAGAATGTTAAAGCTACCTAGTAACAAGTGTCATTAGAATATTAATTTTTTATAACATGAATTTCTGAGTTAAGAATTATTTATACATGAGGATTGGTTTAGAATGGTTAATGACTACACATAAACACATTTATTTAACTTCTTCATTAATGGAATAAATTAGATGGATCTGAGTAAATGTTAAGATGAATCTTTTGTAAAACTCGACTTAATAAATTAGAAATGAACATATCAGTGAAATAGTTCGAGCATTTGGTACCCATAACACTATTAGAGATCGACTTTAATTATATCCTAATAACTAACAAACAAATGGCCAATGAATCCATCTGTACCAGCAACACTGTTTGGGCTAAGACTTTTAATTGCTTCCCAAATAACATCCTCTGGCATACTAATAAGGATGACATTCATTTCTTGAGAAACCGATTTAGGAATGAACTTTTGAATATCGAAACTACTAGAAGGACCTGTATAAAAAATATATTCAAAATATGAAATAAAGAAATTAGAAATCTCCTCCTGATTTTCAAGAACATTGCGCTCATCATTTTTAATGTGTTTTTGGTATTATTTAGGCTCTATATTATGCAGATACTTTCTATATGGAAGCATAGAAGAAAATTGAAGTTGCGATAAGGTATAAGTACTAAAGTAAATCTTACCATCAATATTAATCATAGACATTTTATCTTTTAAATTCTTATTATATTTTAACGTAAATCCTATTTTGACATAATCTTACCCGCGTTGTATTAATATATTATGATAATTAAACTATCATCATTTATCCAACCAGTAAGATTTTTTACTATTTAGCTTCCCTCGTGTATTTAGAGTACTTTAATATTCCACTATTGAGGGAAACTTAAACAGAAAATATAGCCCATACATATCAGAATTTTCACACCACCATAGACCAATTTTACATATGCTTAGTTGGTTCATTACTTCAAATCATAAGGGTACTTTAGAAGCCTTGTCGGGTTATTTAGTATTATAATCATGTATTCAAACACAGATCTTGAATTAATGAACCCTTTTTTTGTTTTTGTTTTGGTTTCCACTTGGTATGATTTTTTGGGTTTCTAAGGAGTTGAATATTGATTGTTTGGATTTCTAAGGAGTTTAATATCGATTGTTTGGATTTCTGCAGGATATATTTGGCGAACTAAACACAGATGGCGAACTAACATGTCGAACTAACAGTGAAGAATATGGCGAACTAATAGTACGTCTGATTTTTATGAAATCTCTAATTTTTATAACATAATATGTTATTGATTATTTTAGTTTTGTATGTGCATAATTTAGATTAAGTTCCACTAATATTTTTTTATGGGGATGGGGGATCATGATTCAATCTCCCACACTACTTAATTATGAATTTCTCTTTCTCGTGAGTTCTAGTATCTTTTTTTTTATGAGTTTGAACTCTATATTCTATCATGCGTTTCAGACGTTTCTAAATATTGACTTGGTATATGCTTTTTCTATATTTTCAATTGTAGGGATCCATAGAATACGTAAGTCTACATTATCTCAAACCAATTATGAGGTTGTTATCCCAATACACATCTTTAGCGAGCTACCTTCTCTCCCCCTTATTAGTGTTCTTAAGGTTTGTTTCTCAACTTCCATACCATGTCAATCCTATTGAGCGTAATTTAACCAAATAATAAATTGAAATTTCATCTCAAAACACCCAAAACTAATTCATCTAAATACATGTGAGTTTTGTTAATCTACAGCTGGGAAACCAAATGAGTATGTATCCCTGATTCTCTATAAAGTTTATAACCCCAATTCTCTATGTAATGTTTAACAATGTAATATATAATAATCACAATTTTCAAATGAATCTCGATTATTTAATACTGGTAACCCCTCAAACACACTTAGATTACAAAAGAAGTCCTAGAAATAGTATAGACACTTTTTAAACCTTTTCAAAATCAATGTTTCACATGAATTAAATTGTGTAATTGAACCAATATCCCCACACTTCAACAAATATTGAGAAAATTATAATGTTTCTCATAGTTGGATACTCCAATTAGTTTAAAATACAATCAATTGAGAAAAAGTTACACCCCTTTCTAATCTTATCAAAATAATTATATTGATTTCAATTCTAATTGGGCATTAGTTTAATTTGATTGTCACATCTATGATAAAAATACTATATAGCATATATGAATATGGTTTTGTGAACCATATTCATATATGCTACATAGTACTTTTTATCGTAGTTGTGAGGATCAAATTAAACTAATGCCCTATTAGAAATCAAATCAACATAATTGATGAAAGCAAACTTGCGTAAGGAATGATTTTCCTATAGCAAATGTAACTTACACAATTATTTGTAAAAATTTACATCCAAAATCAACCATGAAAAAAAAGAAGGTGGTATGCAAAACTGCTGTTTTAAAGCGTTTTAGCTTCCTTATAACGGGTGCACGTTTCTATGGAAGGAGGAAATTGATCATTCTACCGCAGGGCCCGAAGGAGAGGGGGTAGTAGATGGTCTAATCGATAAAGGAGACTCATCTTAGGCTTCCTCAAAGTCGAGGCTGATTAGGTAGCATAGTATTTTGAGAATATATATTAGGTTCATGGCCTGTGATGTGTGGGCCAGCCCTTAACAGAATTATTTTATCATTCATTTGGTTGGGACAACAAAAAAGGGGGTAGGATGAAAGAACTGATGGACGCGTTAAGACACCGAATGGAAATTTCATTGTGTTTTACCGACTTGCTAGAATTCAAAAACTATATATGAGTTGTATGGGAAGAACACTCACATATACACACCCCTTATTTACCTTGATTTGTGTGAGTATTTTCATACATATATTGGATGAATGTAGACTAAATTGTGTAGATTGGTTAAATCACTTTCTTTTTCTTGAAATGTACTAATAGGCGTCGAGATATTCGATTTGTTGTTTCTTTATTTTCAAAAATTTCAATATTTGTTCGTAACATCTAATTGGGCTTTTATTCATTATGAAAGGTATATATTAATTAGAAAATCAAGACAATCTTGCGATTACTTTATTAAAAACTAGGAGAAAAATTTCCTACAAAAGCCACAGCAATGACATAAACAAAATAGGGGATACCCTGATGCAAACAGTACATAATAGTAGACCTGTTGTCTCCTACTCCATGTACTATTTTCTATTTATCAATAGAGTTTCTATTTTGACTTACCTTATGATCTTTTCGTTGACTCCCTATATTTACACATTGACATGTACTTAGATTTTTATGTTGTATCCATATGATATAAGGCACTAGAACAGTTGCATGTAATACGTACAATGGCTATATAACTTTAAAATTGGCTATAAAATTTGGGGTCTATGTACTGAATTGTAGACTCTGAGAGTTGAGTGTTCTCTTCCTCTAAATAACTGAAGGAAGCATGTGCAAGGCTGAATACGGTGTTTTCGGTCACAGAATCTACAATGATTTAGGTGGGGAGTGGGTATTATAAAACATACGATTAGGTCCTAAGTTAGGTAAAGTTGATGACTTATTCAGGTAATAGGGCATAGACAAGATTAGGTGGTAGACAAACTTATCCATAGCTATACAATGGTTACTATGATCTCAAATGTAATTTTTCCCTCATCATCTTCTCTTTGACAAGTTGAACAAATATGGCCATTTACATAACATTTACACTAGAGATTTGATTTGAATGTCCACTATTTGATCGACAAAATCTTTTATTAACAAATAAAACTAGATTAGCTTTATATATGCTTCTTGTTGTTTGTTATTAATTATTAATCTTTGATAAAATGATAATTTTATTATGTTGATTCTAATAAACAACTTTGAACTCAATGTGATTCTATTATGTTGATTCTAATATGTCTTGGTCTAGATGTTGCTTCTATTATGTTGCTTCCATTATGCTAATTCTAAGAAATTGTGCAAAGAGTTTTCCCTTCCATTCATAGCCTTACTAAAATAAAAAACCAAATAAAATAAAGTGGATGACCTTTCTAGAATCATAAACTTTGAGGGAGTTTATGCAAATGTCTCCAACAAAATTTGGTTTATATGGAGGTTTGGACTCGATGTGAAATCAATGAAGATGAGGAATATGTCATTCTCCTTAAAATAAAACACTCTAGATTAGGTTAAAAATTAACTTGAATGGTAATTGCATGGATTTGTATATGTATATGGTAATTGCGGATGAGGAACATGTCATTCTCCTTAAAATAAAGACAAGTTCAAAAATGTCTTTGATCAAATAAACTACTTGAAAGATCAGGTTCTTGAATGTGAAATCAATTATGAAAATGATCCATCTCCTGATAACAAAATATGTCTCTCTTAAACTCAAGTTGCTCTGCTCAGTGATTTGAAAAATGAAGAGTTGTATTGGCATTAAAAGATTAAGGGAAAATGGCTCTTAGAAGGGGAGTCAAATAGTAAACTATTCCATACTTCAGTTAAAATGTGATTCGTGATTAATTGTATCTAAGATCAATATGAAGTAAAATGTTGTTGCTTACCGTTGCGAACAAATTTTAAACATACTATTACTTACCGTTGGTAATTTTTCATATTTCTAAGCATGTAGTACATTTAATGTTTTGATGGTCCTAGTCTGCTGTGCATATCTATTTTATCAATATAAGCAATTTCTCCTCTTTATTCAATTATTGTTTTAAGGGGACTAGTCTGCTATGCATATCTATATTATTCAGGATAACCAATGGCACACGTTGCATGCTAATTTCACTATATCCTTTATATATTTATGTTCACACTATATTATTCAACATAAGTTAGCAGGCCACATGTATAAATATTAATATATAAATTATGAGTTGTAGCTAGTTCATGAATATTTTTCTCCTTCGTGCAGGGGATGATGTAGCAAGCACCAATTTCATGACTCGATATCATTAAGAAACATTTCGTGGCAAGCACTAATTTTAAATAATGTGAGACCAAAACACACTTACCTATCTCATATATAACTTCACTTATGTATGGCAATATAATGTATGTGTCAATATCTTTGGAAAATTACAGATGATCTATTGTTACACGCTTACTTATCCCATATATGACAAGAAGGGCGTGGTTATAGAAAGACAAGGATGATCGAGAGGCTCAACATCGACAAGACTCTGAAGTTTGAGACGTTCAACATTGACACGAGCTTGAAGAATTATAGATTCCCCACTAACAAACACTACTACAGAATTGTCTGACATGTGAAGTTAAATGCAGAGTTTGTTTTAGAGTATTATCACTCATCATGCTTCTTCCATTACCTCAACGATCCATACCGATTAGGTAATAATACATCTTTATTTTATTTATATATGATGGATTGTTAGATTATTAGGTTGGATATATTTTATGGCTATTATGCCCGTAGTTGTTTACAGTGTTGTGGCTATTTCGATCGTTATTTTTAAGTTAAATTTTATGTTTAAACATGTTGATTTTCATGACTAAACAAAGGAAACTCTGCTGTTTTTTTTTTAAATATTGAGTGTTTTTAAAAGTAAACAAATTTCATAAGGTTTTTAAAGATTGTCACCTATAGGAACTATTAAAAAAAATCTAATTTTGTTTAAGGAAACTAACACTAGATAAATTTTATTGCACTTCGAAATCTTTTGTGGACAAGGAAAGGCATTTTTGATGGAGGTCATATGCTTCAATATTGCGAGTTTACTTTGCTTACATTATTTTATGTTAGTAATATATGAGTTTTTATGTATTTATTCTAATCAGATAAGTGAAATTTTGTAGAGATATTTAGTTTAGTGGGCACAATACTGAAATTATCTATTTTATCTTTGTATGGACTTTAATGATAGTTGAATGAAAAATTATGCTTTTGATTTGTTGAAATGGGATGCCAAATATATCATATATTATTTTTAAGCGTTTTTTATTAAAGGTATATTGAGCATATTATGGAATGGATGAAATTTTAATTTTGGTGCAAAAATTATTAAAGACGACTTTTTTGCCATCTTAAAAGGATTCCATAAACGAGGTTCTTTTGAGATGGTTAAGTTACCTTTTAAAAAAAACTCTTTTGAGACGACATACACCGTCTAAAAAAACTCTAAAAGATGGATTTTTCTCCATCTTAAAAGGGTCTTACAAACAATGACCTTTTGAGAAGGCGTATTTCTCGTCTCAAAAAGCTTTTAAAATTGAGGTCTAATATGACTCCCCTTTGACGTCTCAAATGGCGTCACAAAAGGCTTTTGAGACAGCCAAGTGACTTTTTGAGACGGCTGGAGCACCGTCTTAAAAAGTTGTTTTTTGTAGTGGAGAAGGCAGAGAGATGCAGAAAAATCAGAGGTTGGACCATAAAGTTAAGATGGACAATGTCAATGAGAAGATAAAGTAATAGGTCAAAGGCAACGATGCTGAGATAAAGGCTGCAGTGGAGAAGGCAATCTCAATGTTAGGAGTCTAAAAAATTCTCTGACTATGCCCTTCAGTACCTAGAGAAGGGAGCCAAAACTTCCTGTCATGGATTGCTGAACATGCGTCCTAACTTGGCACTAACTGACCCCCAACTTGGTAATATTATGAAGTTGTTTGACTTAGGGGACCCTATGAGCATTGTTGCTTTAAACCAAGTTTAGGCTGAGGCTCATTCCGTTGTCGCCAAGACTACGGTGGAAACTCAGGAGGTGGCCTAGGTAGCTAAGGGAGGCATTAATAACCAGGAGGGGAACACTGTTAACCCTCCTGTTACTTTTGATGTGCTGACCGACACCGAGAATGTCAATGCCGAGGACTAGCTTTTATATATCTGATGGGCGATCGCATGTGGTCTTTATGACCTTTTTCTTGTGTAACTTCTTCCTTTAAACAATCTCGTTTTAAAACATTTTTTGTCAATGTATTTTTTTTGTGAACAAATTTAACATCATCTTGACTGAATTAAATGAACGAAAGTTGATTGTTGATTTTTCTTTGTACCAACTATTCTGCTAACTTTTATCACCAATTATTGATGCTTGAGTATGATATTCAAGTTATTCCTTGGATCTATTTATCACCATTTAACATAATAATGTTACACACAACCACTATTAGAATGATTTTTAATTTTAGCCTTCGCTACCAAAGGTGATGTTCAAGGGGTGACCCCCCCACCCCTCGATGTTATTGGGAGGGTATGAGGAATTCGAGACTCCTCAATCACTCATGTATTTCCAAGAGAGAGTTAAGTTAGTTCACCATAATAAATGATGTTACAAAAATGATTTTTATTTTTTTCTTTCACCACCTAAGGTGATGTTCAAGGGGTGAACCTCCCCCCCCCCCCCCCCCTCCTCGGTGTTATTGGGAGGGTATGAAGAAGCCGAGACTCCTCAATCACTCTCGTATCATCGAAAGTGATTTATAAGTCAGTTCACCATAATAAATAATGTCCTAATTCACCATGATAAACAATGTTTATTATCTAGATATCGTACAAACCATGCAGGAACTATTGACAAAACAGAATAAGTATGAGATGATATATGAAATTTCTTTATACAACAACAAGTAATAATGATTCTTTTACAACTGAATTTAGGGTAATCCCCTTGACTTATATTTTGAATTGAAATGAAAAATAATACAGTGAACAATTATATCGGAGTTTCAAATGACATTGGTAGACTATTGGTAGTGTCTTTTTAGATGATTTGTCTTCCAAGGGTTGGAAAATGGTTCACCTTCAATATTTTCAATCCTAAACATTCCTAGCACAACCTCTTCGGTCACTATATAGGGTCGATGCCAATTTGGGTGCAATTTGTTAGGTTTTTGCCAAACCTTCTTTAGGACAAGGTCTCCAATAACTATAGGTAGAGACTTCACTCTCTTATAATAGAATATTATAGTTCTCTACTGATAGGCTGATTGTTTCACTGCAGTATCCTCTCATCTTTTTTCTATAAGATCCAAGTCCAACCTCCTTTCTTCTAGATTGGCCTCTGGGTCATAAGTTTGGACTCTGTAGCTTTGGAGACCAAGCTCTATTGGGACCACTGCTTCGGAAGCATATGCTAGAATGAATAGCGTCTCTCCTATTAAAGTTCTCTCCATGGTCCTATAATCCCATAAGACTCTATGAAACTCATGTGTCTATTCTCCTTTTACGTCTTCAGGGTTATTCTCGATCCATCAAGTATGGTCATGTTTGCGACTTTAGTTTGTCCTTTAGCTTAAGGTCAGTCATGTGCGGAGAATAACTTCTTGATGCTGACCTTTTTACAAATGCTTCCAAAGACTTGTTCTTGAATTATTTGATATTATTTTATATCATTGTATCGGGAAGGTCATATCGACAAATGATATTTCTTAATATGAACTTGAACGTCTTCACTTCGATGATAGATATAATCTCTTCAGCCTCCACCCACTTTACAAAGTAGTCAATTGTCATAATCAGATATATATAATTTCCTGGAGCTCAAGGAAAAGGGATGATTCAATCTATCACCCAAACTACAAACGACTAAGGTGTCATTATGGAGGAGAGAGGTTTATGGGGTCGGTGAGGAATGCTTGTGAATAGCTGGCACTTGTCACATTTCTTTATGTATTCTATTGATTCTTTGGCAAGTGTCGGATAAAAATACCCCTGAGTAACGATCCTTTTAGAAAGAGATCGAATACACAGATAACTTGCATATGAACCTTTATTCACGTCTCAAAGAACATACTATAACTCGGAGAAATGCATGCATCAAAGCAGCGGGCGTAGTAAACCTCTCTTGTAAAGAATGTCACCTATTATGGTTAACTTGGCTGCCCGACATCTTATCTTCTTCCTCTCGACCTTCGATTCTGAAATTTTTCATCTATGATGTAATCAATTATGGGGTCTACCCAGGATTCCCCAAGATCTATGTTTAGATAAATATTTATGAAACTCTCATCCTCTTCAATGCTCGACCTCACTAAAATTTTAACAGGCATAGTGCACTAATCTCAATTCTGGTCACCGACTCAAGTCTTGCTAAAGCATCGACTTGACTGTTCTCTAATATTGAAATCCTTTTCACTTTGACTTCCCCAAAATTCGCCAACATTTTTCTTACTTTAGCCATTTTATCATCTTTAGCCTCGTAAACCCCCAGTATTCAATTGACGATCAGTTGAGAGTCATTGTGGGCTATCATTTGGCCGAAGTTAAGCTATTTGACCAAGAAGAGACCAACCAATAGGGCCTCGTACTCTGATTCATTATTTAACGCTTTGAAGTTGAACTTCATAGTGTATTCAATGTTCATCGCATCTGAAGACGATAGTATCAACCCTAGTCTGCTACCCCTGTCACAAGACGAGCCATCCACAAATAGGCTCCAAAGGGGGCCCCTTTGTAAAGGGACCCTCGTTCAAAACACCATTCTTAAACAAGAAGTCCTTCTTTGCAACATCGGCTTGAACTTTCTCTGTCATTGTCTCTTTTTGGACACATGCTGGCGTTTCTCCCTTTTCTTCAATTTCATTATCGTCATTCACAGCCCAGATGAACTAGGCTAAGAAATCTATTAATGTGTGTCTCTTAATTCCATTCCTTGGTTGATAAATGATGTCAAACTCCCCCATCTCTACTGACCAAGCTATTAGCCTACCCGATTTCTCCAACTTATGATGATTTACCACTGATGTATACACTTGAAAGTAGGGCTTCATTTTTCTTGAGGCATGTATCACTGCATATGCTAACTTATCCATCTTCGGATGATTCAACTATACTCCTTATAAATCTTTTCTATTGAAATTCACTGCTTCTTAATTCCATTATCATCTCGAATGATGGTTGCATTAATGGAAGACAAGATAGCCAAATATAACAATAATTTAACATTGGTGATCCCAAGTAAACCTTAAATTCCTGAAAATCTCTTTCACATTCCTCATCCCAGATTAAGGATTTTCTTAAAATTTTAAATAAGGGCAAACATTTTTCAGTCGCTCAAGAGACGAAACGGTTAAGTCTTGCAACTCGTTCCACTAACCTCTACACATTTTTTATTATTTTTGGTGTCTACATATCAATTAGAGTTTTCATCTTCACGAGATTTGCCTTATTCCCCCATTTGATTAACAATAAACTCAAGGAATTTCCTTGCACTGACCCCGAAGACGCACTTAGCTGGATCCAACTTCATCTTATACTTATCCATAGTGTCAAAGGTACGTTCTAGGTCAGCTACATGAGTTTTGACCTTCAAGATTTTCATCAACATGTCATCCACATAAACTTCCATGGTCTTACCAATCTGATCTTTGAACGTCTTATTGACTAACCTCTCATAGGTTGCCCCTGCATTCTTCAAGACGAAGGGCATTACTTCGTAGTAGTAGGTTCTTTTATTAGTGATAAAGGAAGTCTTCTCAACGTCATCTTCATGCATGAAAATATGATTATACCTAAAATATGCGTCAATAAAACTCATAAGCTCATGCCCGACTGTGGCATCCATTATCTAATTGATCTAATCGATCCGATGTAGGGGAAAATTATATTTTAGGCAAGCTTTGTTAAGGTTCTTAAAGTCCACACACATCCTCCACTTCCCATTCTGCTTTGGTATGATTATGACATTAGAGAGTCGATCAGGATATTAGACATTTTTAATGAAGTCTATTATCTTCAGTTTCTTAAGCTCGTCTTGGATAACCTCGTACCTATATCTGATAAATATAATGTGCCTCTACTTTACGGGCTTTGCATCCTTGTCAATATTGAGTCAATGGCAGATAATTTCGGGGTCAATCCCCCTATATCCCCATGGATCCAAGAAAATATGCTCTATCCTTCTCTTAAGAGCTTCACCAATTCCTCATTCACTTCTACTTTTAAGGATGAACCGATTTAGATGGGGTTTTTGGCTCATCCTCATTGTGGATGATGGATTCTTCCTCCTCAATGGGTTACCCTTTTTATGCTTTCTCTCATCTCTTGGGTCTAAAATGTCAATATTATAGGAAGTCGTATTCCTCTCATGAGCCTCTCTCTCCTCGTCTGAGATAAAATAAAACTTTAGATCTTCCACTTGGTCACCTTGTACTTCCTCTACTCCATAAGGAGTCGAGAATTTCATCAACTGGTGAACGGTGGATGACAAGGCCTCAAACTCTTTCAGAGTCTCTCTACCTAAGATAATGTATTAGGTCAAGAAAACGTGCTCGTCCATAATATAAAAAAGATAATTTTCTTAGTTAGGCACCTCGTCCAAGTATTCATACAAACATCCATCTCATATACCCCCAGTGAATGGACTTTCTCTCTGCTGAAGCCGATCAGTTGTTGGTGATATCGAACTAATATTTTCTTGCTTAGTTATAGGCCTTTGAAACACTCCCAGAACATAACATCGATCGAACTCCACACATCAACCAAAATACAAGACACATAATAGCCATGAACTCTTTTACTGATTACAAGAAGGTCATCATGCGGTGCTAATATTCCCTTAAAAATCCAACATTGAGAATCCTACCACAAGGATGTCCATGCCTACCATTTTTAATTTTCTTGGATTTTCCTTTGTCTCTATAGAGTTTACTTTTATCCTCTTTATTGTCGTGTTTGCTTCAATCACGTGAGCCTTTTTGTTTGTCCACCCAATGCCTCCACCTTCTAGGCCACCACATATCATTTTGATGTCAAAGTAAATCATATGTAAAGTTCCCTTAGCTTTCGAGATTTTTGCTGGAAGGTCAGGATCATCGTCCCCACTATCGTCAGATTCTTCTTTATTCTTGTCTTCTTGCACTTCCTTTTTTACTTTTTTGTCCTTTCTTACATTAAATCTCTTTTTGCCCTCGTATTGACCACCACTTTTGTCCATATACTTTCTGATCTTCCCTTTCTTCAACAGTTTCTCCATCTCATCTTTGAGGGCGAAGCACTTGTGTGTCGTATGGCCATGGTCTTGGTGGAACTCAAACCACTTGCCTTTATCCCTCTTATGAGGAGGGTACTTAATCTTTTTAGTCCATTTGAGTTATCTATCATGTTTAATCTCATTCAGGATCAAATTCGGTCTTTCAATAAGTGGAGTTTACTTGACAAATTTATTGTCATTTGACTTTTTTTCCCCTCTTTGTCCTTGTTCTGGCCGAACTTTCCATTACAAGTCTCCTTTGTGTCCCCCTATTGGCCTCCATTGCCTATTCCGCTCTCATCATCCTTCCATCCATCTCAAGGAGATATGTCATGGTCTTTGGAGGATCCTCACAGACATTTCATAAAAGTTTCCCTGGTTGCATCCCACTGATAACGATTGTCATTGCAATATTCTAATCATGATCTTATACCTCCAACTTCTCTTTGTTGAAACGAGAGATGTACTCTCTCAAAGGTTCATTCTTCCCCTATTTGACGTGCAAGAGGTGAGTCACAAGCTTCAACAGCTTTATGCCAAAATAAAAGTTATGGATGAATTTAT
This sequence comes from Sambucus nigra, assembly GCA_949130495.1. NCBI lineage: Eukaryota > Viridiplantae > Streptophyta > Magnoliopsida > Dipsacales > Adoxaceae > Sambucus > Sambucus nigra. The sequence continues at coordinate 193,116,055 of OX422216.1, forward strand.
CTGCTAACTACTTAAAATTCTCTATAGAGCCTCTCAGTAGTCTGGTGTACCAAACATGCGTTGCGCCTGTAAGAGTGCTTGAGAAGGCTCCGCATCTCATCTCTTTAGGCGTTGAATAAATATTGGTTGACGACTGATACATCTTAATTTTATGCACAGGATTTATGCTCCCATCATACCTCGGTGTTACACTCAACGGTTTGAACTTAGCTAAGGTAGGATAGTTGACAATCCTTGGCACAAACGGTGACCTCTCCATGTAACCTTGGTGAATGGGGTCTCAACTTTTAATCAGGTTGTCGATCTTATCCTCCAACCCTTGAATATACCTGTTCCATGGTTTCTCTTCCTCTATTGCATTGTCTCCACCCCCTTCTATCTCAGTTGCCTCAGGTAATGGCTCTCGACCGAAGATCCTCTATCGATTGTTGACTTCTCTCTGGTCTTCCCTTTCATGATCTCATCTCAGCCATTTGTCTTCACAAAGACTATTTCCTCTCACGCCACTTATACTGCGAGACCGTGAGAATCTATCTTGTCCTGCTTCATCTTTACGGTCGAGACGATAAAAGGTCAATACTCCGTCGAGACAATCAAAGGCAAATCCTCTACTAAGCCTATCAAACGTCAAGCCTCTCTATCAGCAAAGGAGTATGAAAAATGCTATTACTTTTGTAGGTTTGTGCTAGAGTTGCTCTAGGGTAGTAGGTGTCTCAAGAAATCTCATATCTCTCACAGCAATCTTCCTCATCGCAGTCTTGATCATCTGGGCACCCTTGAATTTACTTTCCAAGGCGAAGACGGCGTGGATCAACAACGTCCCTTTGCCTGTGGTGGTGTTGTGCTTCCTTGACTGACGTTGGGGGTGGTTTCCCTGCCATTGCGTCCACCACCTCTCTAGCCACTAGCGTTATGATGTTTGTCATTGGATCCTCAGGAATCGAACCTATCACACTTTGATTGTAGGCCATAAATTGATGCTACATTTGTTGTTGGCTGGACACCAGGGATCTTAATGTCGCCACCATAATAGCTAATCTGAATAAGGAGGCGTTTAGTTGAAGCCAACGTCATCGTTACATAGTGGGTCAGTTTTAATTTCAGGAGGGTTTAATCTGAAAATAAAGAGAGAAAAGATCCAATAATAGAACAAGAAATGAGTTTATTAAGGAAAAACTTGACGAACACCGCCCAAGATCTTTCATTGGTGATCCAGTTCCAGTAGCGGTGGATATAAATCACCATCAGAGGCAAAGAGGGAGTGTCCAAGTGCAGGAGAAGAAGAGAATCTCTTCTCACAGGCGGTGCCAAAAATAATTATACCGGAAATATCATCACCTCAAATCTGTAAGCAACTCAAGCTTCTAGAACTGTATAATAATAGTGGAATAAGAGAAATAGTTTAAGGAAAATATAGCTGATAAATGAGATGTGAGACAAAATGAGAGACAAATGTTTAAGTTGTTCGGACTTGGCCTACATCCACTGTGAAAATAACTAGTTATCTATTATAAATGAAGCCATTAATGGGTTTACAAGCTCTTTCTCTCTCTACATTAGCAATTTTAATAGAGTAACTGTAGGGTTTCTAGTAATCGATCCCTTTTAAAGATAATGAACCATCCTTTTTATAGTGTTGGGGGTGCACAGTGTCACCCCCTAGCATGAAATATGTGTGCATGAGATCAGTGAACTAATGAGAGAGAGACAATTTTCCTACGTATGTGTATGCCATGATGAGCAAATATACCCCTCACGTGGGGCTGATCTGATATAACGGTCTTACTCACGTGTTACACTGATGCCTAGATCACATGTTCCGCGTGAGTTGCTAATATTGGCACTGTGAGGTCTCGGCTGGACGAGACTAATAATATGGTCGTCCTTGTTGTCGAGGCCAAGAGTGATGCCTATCCCAAAATTTCTCTAACTGGTATCGTCCTGATGACATTGTACGGGCCGACAAATGTTGGGGCCGAGACTTGGAGATGCTGAGTCATGAGTCCATTAGTTGCATTTGTGAGTGGCAATGGATGTTCTTTGTAATGGGTCTCAGAGGCCGAGACTGATTGACATGGTCCAATATGATGTGGGCCCAGTTGAGGATGGGTCTGAGGTAGGCTGTGTGGGGGCATGTTGTTGAGCTGAGTCTCGCCCAGACGAAGTCATACTTATGTATATCAATTTGTGCGAGTTATCTTTTGACGTAATGCTTTAAGGAAGTTTGAGGATGAAATTTCTATATTATTGGGGAAGAATGTAATATTCCGTGTTTTGTGTATTATTTATTAATTGTGGAATAATTAATAAATGGGTAAATTACTACTTGTGTGATTCGTAATTATGAAAATGCTTAATTTAAATGATAATTAACTTTTACATGCGGTATGATTTTTATAAAGTGTGATTGGAATAATAAAGGGTCATTTAAGGTTTGACCCCTATTTAATTCTCTATAATGAGTCAAACCCTCACAAATTGACTTTTTTTAAGGTTTGGCCCCCATTTTTAATATTCTGTCCATTCTGCCGTTAACCCACATATTTAATATCAATTATACTCTCACTTTAATATTGGGGCCAAACCTTAAATTAAAAAAATGCTCAGAAAAAACAAAAAATAAATAAATATTAACCCCATAATTAATTTTAAAAAAACCCAAAAATTTATTAAAAAGTAAAAAATTTATTAATTAAGAAAATAAATAATAGAAAATTTTAAAAATGCCAAAAAATTAAAAAAAATAGAAAATAAATAAAGCTTTTAAAAAATTAAGTTTAAATATATGGGTTAATGGCAAAAAAAAAACTATTCACGAATAATGTGTATGTTTAAAAAAATGCCGAAAAATTAAAAAAAATATATAAATGAATTAAGTTTAAAAAAAATTAAGTTTAAACATACCCTTTCGTTAAAACTAAATAAATTAATTATGTTTATTTAAAATTCAATTAAGTTTAAATGATGAAATTAACTACTTATTTATTTTTTTAAATCTATTCACGAATAATAAATTGGTGATATTTATTATATGGTTTTGGACAATGTGTTACGCGTGTAATAAAATAATGTGTATGTTTATTTATGTTGTGAGGTATTACGTGTGTTGTGGGAAGTATCATTTGGATTGGACTCCAGAGAGTGACGAGGCCCGAATATGTGTTCTTATCATCTTAAGTTGGGGCCGTGGGGTAGGTATACCCTTAGGATAAGTATTGGGCTAATCCTGGTAGTATTTTGGGCCGATTTGGGGGCTCGAAAATAGTCCTATTGTAGAGGTGCAGAAATTAGAAGTATTTAATAGAGTTTGGACTCTTTAATTAGTCATATATTAACACAAGAGATAACTCTAGAAGCCATAACACTTTGGGATAATTAGAGTAGACTCAGAGAGGAGAAAAGCAAAGGATTCAAGTGGGAGTTCATCACTTTTCAACGTAAGGCAAGAAATCTCCTGCAATATCACTAAATAATGTGTAATTAATTAAGAATTCATGTTTTTCTTTGTTATTGTTGGGACTAGAACTCTTGTTTAGGATTGAATTCGTTTATCTTAATCATGATATCATTATGGGATAATTAGGATTAGTAACTAATTAACCTTTCGTAGAAAGTTGAGGTTTCGATGTACAAAACTTAAATTGATGATGATTTATGATTGCAAACCACGTTAAACCCCATTCTTTAAGGTTTAATATCATTTTAAAGTTGAATCCATGCGTTTAATTGATGATTGATTCTGGAAAGAAAAGAATTGTAACCCATTCATGTTTTTGATAAAATAATGATTTTGAAAGATTAAACCTTTAGATTGTTGTTTTAGATTGAGTATAATGAATAGAAATTGTTAGAATCACATTCCCATACTTAGATTTCGTTTAGATGTTTATTAATTACAGTTTCGGTGCTTTAGAAATCATCAATGGAAGTTTTGGGAAGGAAACCTTCGTTTTTAGTCAAAGTTGGGCCTTCTACCCACCGCAAATTGATTCGGCCCCTGGGTCGGACTGAGGTCGGGTTGGGAAATGGAACTTGTATCTATTTCGAGTTAATCCGAGTATACGAGAGGTTACCAATATGAGAGATGGTTGACAAAATTCAGAGGTTATGTTTATTAGTGTATAAATAAATAAAAAATTGTATAGCTCTAATTAAGGTAGAAGAATGATCAATAGTTTAATTAATTATACTATCCGACGATGGGGATTGGATTATATTAGGTATATGTGGGAGTGAACGGTATTCTATGGTTGTGTGTACGCATTGAGCTTGGGGAGTAACTAGCTAAAGTGTTTGGGTGGATAATTATGGTGTGAAAAATTATAAGTCGTACGATTAAATTAGTAACTAAATAAGGAGACATATAAATATATTACAGGATAATGTATCTATATATATAGACAAGTACTCGTAGTTTAGAGATGTAATAAAATAAAAGGTGGATTCAATAAGGTTGAAAATTGACCCTAAGACTGCAACGAATAATCCAGTGTTTACGGATTTAAATGATTTAGAGTATGCCTCAGTGTGAACGATAGTTAACCTGGTTGTATATTGTGACACCCCGACTAATTAAATACCGGGTAGCTACTCCTTTATTAAATTAATTCAAAATGCCAAGTTGGTTCAGTTAATAGCATCACTGTCGAAAACATTTTAATGATTACTAACCACCTAGTATTTAAAAAGCGAGTTGCCAAATTTTAAATTAAATCTGATTAACATGAAGTAAGTGAAGAATAAAAATTTTACATAACCATACACAATAAAGTCCCAATAGTGAAATCAACATGTAATAAAGAGTCTGGAGGAAATACTCCTCACAACAATCCCACAACTGAAATAATAAAACAAGTCTGAATCCTGAATTAATTACAATCCACAATCTGTATAACTGAAATATAAAAATGTCTCTAAAAGAAATGGGCGACATGCCCTACAAATGATGGAACTGAATATGGAGTCAAGACTAGAAAATAGGCGTCTACTGTCAAGGCCCTGTAACTTCCACAACAGCTACAGCTCGTCACTTGAATAGAATTCCTATGCATGGTGTCCTTGTGGATGGGCACCTAAAAAGGTTTTTACAAAAATAGATTTGAAAGCAAACGGGTCAGAGCCCGAAAGTGGAGAGTATTTTAAAAACAGCAAGTGCTTTAATAACATTAAAACAATGAATGCAAAATACATGTTAGGACGTGCACTCACATGAAATACTCACCTCTCGACTAATTGTGCACTCCTAACGTACCATACCCATCTAAGTGACATTCATATCTCTAAACCGTCATAAGTTCTACCCCTTTCTACTCGATTCCCATTATACATTCTAACGTTATCAATTAAATAGAGGCTTTACTTAAACTCGATTCTCAATAATTAGCAATACAATTCACTGCAGGTTATCCCTTTTTATTTTCTCAAAGTTTTACCATAATTATACTCACAATACCAACATGAAAGTTCTCATTATTTAAGCGTATATTATTCACATCATAAATATACAATACAAGCACCCCGAGACTAAGTTGCGGTGCACACATACTCTGCTATCCACCCCGGTACATCACGTACATAAGGATCACGCATTCCGAATCTCTCAGGAATCGTTCTTAGATAACAACAATCACAAACAATGGAGGACAACACAGTCACATCACATGGGTCACGCACATACCTACGCACCCACGATTAGCAGTCTTATTAACTTTCCAATAATTCCTTCTCTGACCTATGTTCTCGAGGTACCAATCTAAATCTGGGCACACAAAGATTAGATGGCCCTAAGCGAACGTAAACCTCTCGTGATAGCAAGTATGGTAGGTATGTCATACACATAAAATCATATACATATACTAAGCATGCACACATCTTAGTAATTACCATAATTTATTAGCGGTATACTTCTCATTCTTATACCAATACACGTGTCCCCGGTTTATATATACACATCATCCATTATCCTCCCGTCGTAATTAGTTATTCGCGTCCTAACCCACAATTAGCATTTGGTTCAAAAACATTCTTCTATATTTTACTCATATATCCCGAATATCCCAACTATATCAATTTGTCATCAAGGTGATGTTATCTCTACAATTAAACAAGGTTACGGGACACTAGAAATCAATCCAGGCCAAAAAGGCCAATCTGTCAACTCGTTAGAAGTCTCGTTCGAACGAGGTCGTTCGAACGAGATGTTCGTTCGAACGAAGTGGGCATCT